>BTPG01000002.1:310551421-310883921 GCA_036245525.1 Semisulcospira habei
TCATGGATGCTAAAATGAGGTTGAGAAACATTTTCCTGCTGCCGACCTCTTGACAGCTCACTCATTGGCAGCCAGAACAATATAAGATTTAAAGATGGTCATTAAGTAATTGAACGTTGCAAAAAAAGAAGGCAAAAAATGGAGGTGGAAGTGATGATCTCGTGGTGGACATGTGGAAACTAAGTATTTTGATAACATTGTTTAGGCTGTTAGGAACCATGAAACTTATTATGCATATTCATATTTACACATTTCTAGATAAAATTAATGGAAAAGAAAAGGGGATACCTTACTAGACCCGCCTTATGCTAGGTAAAATATCACCTAAAAGACCAGCCACTTAAAAATAGTTACAATTAAATTGATGGGTCACATTGAAATTAATGAAATGATCACAAATTGTTATGCTCATTATGCATAATTTGTTATGAAAACTGGCAACAAAAATATTTAAACAGAGGAGTATGACATAAGCAATTGTTATGGTCATTTTGTGTTCTTTTGTGTACTGGTAAAATGGGGGTAGGGCAGCAGATTTAGCCACTGTGGCCCCTAAATGCATCACAGCATCATAAAATCAGGTTGGGAGTTACTGTGGTACTCTATCCTAACCAATAAAACATAAGAAAGACCTATCAGTTGTATAAAGAATTTTTGAGGGCATCAGAAACAACATATGTTCCCCAATTCAGCAATTTTAAATGGGAAAAAGCTATCATTCACCATGAATTTACTGTAAAGGATGCCGACTTTCCTTATTTTCTTGCACTTTACGCTCACATTATTGAAACTTAATAGGTAAGGAGAGGTCAAAATGAAATGGAATAAATTTAGTAATTTTTTCTAATTAATTTTGTTTATTTTTACAACTTTGAGGTAGGGATACAAAATCAACCACTGTGGTACTCACAGTGATCATAGAATCACCTAGTTAAGTTTATATAATTGTGACATCCTGTTTTAATGATGTAAGCCTGAAAATAGACTGCCAGTGCTCTAAAAAATGTCTGAAGGCATCTGATACATTATTTTTGTCTTTTTTGCGGAAATGGCTGTTTACTGGGTGCACACATACCTTCACTGTGAGCCAGAGATTCAATATTTTTTCATTCTGTTTTTTTGCAGAGGACGCAGAAGGTGTGCCTTAACATAATAGTGTCTGATTTGGGCTTTTCGAATGAACTCTGATTTATTTAGAGGAAAATGTTTCTCAACCTCATTTTAGCAACCGCAAAGAGCGTGAATGGGGGTACCCTTGCGCCATCGGCTATATCTCTGGTGTGTTCCTAAGGATTTTCGGGGGAACATGGCTTAAACATCTCAGGATGACATACTAAGGTACACTTTGAAACCCATCTTATTGAGTACTGGGGGGAGGGGGGGGGGTGCACGGTAGATCCTGCTAGCTTATGGACTATCAGTGTACAACTAATTACATGATGTGGACTTCAACTACAAGACGCGAACAAAGCAAGATTGAGTTACTGATTGTGTAACCATGAAATAAGAACGAAGGTTATATGTGTGAGCACGAGAGACCACTGGTACATCAATTGCAACATCTTACATTACAACATTTTGGACATCATGTAAAAATACGCATATCTGTGCAAAAATTACGAACCGGCAGCACTGACAACAGTTAAGCCATTTCCTTTGCTTCTAGACGTCTATTATGAATACCTGAACTGCGTGAAAAACAAAACCTGGCTACAGACATCTAGACCCAGTCCGCTGCCGCACCCTCATACCGACTCCGAGGATCAAAATCAGCGTCAATGAGACCAACAAAGGAGACTTTAGACTAGAGTTAATGCAGCCGTGGGGACTGATGAAGATGTTTGCCTCTTACAGGCGGAAGGCGTTTTGCATCATATTGGACCGTGTACCTAGTCAGGGCCAATGCTTGCAGTATTGTTTACATTTGCTCGAGAGAGGGGGCAAGTGTCACCCATCACTGTTGGCAGCTGGCCTCTCGCCTCCCTAATCTAGGATGCACTCTGTTCATTGAGGACTGCGGGTCTCAGTGATTGTTTAAAAAATGAATAAGTCATATGACCGGCTCACTGACAGAGCAATGCGTCATTTCAAATTTGTATGCGTCAATGACCGATGACCGATGAGCATCCTATTCGCTGCCCTTTGTCCATTCACCTGTATTTGCCTTTTTTAAAACTCTCCCTACTGTCTGCACTGCCTGTAGCTCTTGATATTGGATGTGTGTTGCTAAATGGTCTTAGCTTTATTTAGGCCCCATGTGTTAGGTTTATTTAATGTATTTGACCGGCTGGCGACATACATTCAATGTTCTGTTTAGTTTTTTTTTTTTTTCACAAGCAGTGCAGGCACGTCCTGAGAAAGCCTTGTTGCTGTCGGGACGTTAAGCAATGTACAATCAATCAATCAATCAATCAGAAATGTAACGGGCATAGAGTGTCTTATGATTCCTTCAGTATTATATGCCGATATATTACTAGCTGAAAATAGTAATTCATCGACTAGCATGTCTTACTGTATTTGGATTACTACTATCTATTTAATATCTTAAATGTGTGCTGCGGTGGCATCATCTTGACATATCGTGCGAGTGTTGACACTTTCATCACAAGCATATTTGTATCTGCTTGTGATTTTCTTGGGATTTGTCCGGGCATCAGAAATTGCTGGACGCTTATGCGATTTAAAAAATAATAATTTTGGCAGCATTGAGTTATAGGAACATTGAACTCTCATTTGTGCCTCGTACCGTGTTTGGAAATCTTATTGCGTGTCATTACTTATTGCATAGATTAGATCGTTCGTGTTAAACCTGTTATCGGGTATTTAGCTTCGGTTATTTAGCTTTACTTTCTCATTCTCTTGTTACTTCACATGTGCAACCAGTTTCTTTTTTCTCCCATTATCCTGTAGTCAGAAAGACGTGTCACCAAATACCAACAACCCAGATCGTCTCTTAAACATTGGCCACCTTAATGTGTATCATCTCTGCCGCAAAATACCAGACATCACAATTCTCTTAAATAAGCCATCACAATTTCATATCTTTGGCTTTACTAAATCCCGCCTGACAGACAATATCAGTGATCAGGCAATCTCCATACCTAATTTTGCTATGCCTCTGTTCTAGGTCAGACTGGCATAGTAATATACATTCATGACTCTATAATTCAATATGTGACTAGAAGATTTGACCTAGAATCAAAGCAAATTGAATGCATGTGGCTAGAAATCAAAACATCGAAGTCATCACCCGTTCTTGTAGGGTTTATTTATAGAAATCCAGCGGCCACAGTGGCATGGCTTGATGACTTTGAATCAATGATTGACACAGTACAGAAATGCAGGGGTGATATACATATCCTAGGTGATTTTAATGTTGATTTGTTAAAAGACTGTTACTCTTCGTGGAATTCAATGATCTCTTTTCTTGGTTTAACACAAGTTGTTCAGTCACCCACACGAGTTACTTCATCTTCTGCGACAATGATAGACAATATCTATACTACAAATGTAAATGCTGTTAATAATGTCCATGTTCTCAATTTTTCTATCAGTGATCACTTCCCAGTATCTTTCTCGCTGTCTGCCAAATTAGCTAAGAAATTTTGCACAGGGCATGCTACTATTATTTACAGGTCTTTCAAAACATTTAACCAGAATGCCTTTCTCTATGACTTATATAAATCCAATATCCCATTTAATGATGTGTTAAATTACAATGACCCAAATGAAGCCCTCACCCGCTGGTATGAACTGTTCCTCGGTGTTCTAGATAAACATGCCCCAGTGCGAACAAAACGTGTCAAACATCCCACAATCCCTGAATGGCTAACTGGAGAAATAAAAGCAGCCATGCAACTCAGAGATACACTTAAGAAAGAAAAGAAATTTGTTGACTATAAAAAACAAAGAAATTTTGTCAAATCTTTAGTCCGAAAAGCTCAAAGACAACATGCCGAACAGATCATTGCAGACGGCAAGGACCTACGCTCTGTTTGGCAAGTTATCAACACCTTTACTAAAGGCCTACCCGGCACCGGCCTCCACGTGGCGTGGGTGGGTAGTCCACTCGGTCCCTGACTGAGTGGGCTAGCAGACGGGTGCCATCTTTGTCCAGGATTAGGACTTGATGTCAGCAGATATGTTGTTCAGTCTTTTTCACTGGTCCGGTTTTTAAGGAGCTGTGCTTACCCAGGTCTTACCATGTTGGATTGGTCCTTAAAAATACGCGTGAGCTTTTGGTCCTTTGGATCCCAAGTGTTTGCCGTGCTTGGAGACCCGTGTCGGGGGAGAAGAGGATCCTGGTGGCTGAAACACTCCACTTTGGCCTTGACTTCTGCCTAAACGGGAGGCTAGTCGTACCGGCCTAGTCAATCGGCTCTTGTCACGTCGAGCCCTATCCCCCTGTTGACATGCGGGTTGTTATACGGAGCACCATGCTATAGCCTCTGATGCTGATTGGGTGCTTTACGCCAGTATTCCCCTGCATTCAACAGTGTGATAGAAGGCGGTGGCTCAAACGGTTCAATCGGGCTTACCCCCTTGAGTATATCTTTCGGGCAGTCTCCATTGTGCGTCGGCTGGAGACCCGCCGACAATTGCACTTTCCCTTGTTGGGCTCGGTGGCGGGCGGGGACCCCCGGGGGATGAATATCTATCATACTATAATATGGAAAATATCAAAAAACCAAAACTGGCACCAAAGCGGCACATAGCCACTGACATTGACCTTGAAAATGATAGCGACTCTGATTGTGGGGAAGCGACGCCTCAGGTTTCGGCCGCCTGGCCTCGCTTTCTCATTATCCACAGCAAAGTTAAAGAGAAGCCTGTTTCCAAGCTGCACCCTTTCCTGGTGGGGGAGACCCTCAGGAGCCGTGTTGGCAGGCCTGAGGCCCAGCGCCTCAGGTCTGGTGACTTGTTGGTAGAGTGCCGTACCCGGGCACACTCCAATGGGCTACTGAGGCTCTCCTCCATCGGAGACACTCCAGTGGAGGTCACTCCCCACAAAACAATGAATTCCTCTAGAGGAGTGATTAAAGATCAAGCATTGGCCGAACTGTCTGAAGATGAACTTGTACGGAACCTTAAGTCACAGGGGGTGACCTACGTCAGGCGCTTCATTTCCAAACGAGGTGGTAGGGAGATCCGTCTCCCTACCATCATCCTGACGTTTGGCACCCCCACAGCTCCTACTACCATCTGGGGAGGTTACTACTCCCTAAAAGTGAAAAAGTACGTCCCTCTCCCCCTTCGGTGCTTTAAGTGCCAAAAGTATGGCCATGGGCAGAAGACATGCCGCCAGGCAGACGCCCTATGCGCCCGTTGCACTAAGCCCGGACACTCTGCTGAGTCCTGCACAGCCATCCCCCTGTGTGTGAATTGCCAGGGGGCGCATATGGCTTCGGACAAGAAGTGCCCTCGTTGGATCTCCGAGTGCAGGATTCAGCAGGTGCGTGTGGAGAAGGGGCTGTCCTTTGCGGACGCAAAAAAACTGGTTGACGGTCCTGGTGCAGCTGAGGCGGCGCCAAACTCAAATAACAACTTTGTGTATACTTTCAGTGCTGCGGTGGCAGGCAAGCGCCCCACCAAAGACTTCTCTTGTCAAACCCCAACTTCTTGGTTGGGGGCGGAGCCTCGGATCCTCTCACCCCTGGAGAGTAATCCTCCTCCGGTGGTGACGAGGAGCCAGGGAACGCAGAGGGCGGACGCTACCGGTCCGGTGGCACCGCCTTCTGCTGCCCCTAAGCCTCAGCCCCCACCCAAACCTGCTAGTTTGTCAACACCAAAGGTTTCTGGCTCTGGTCAGCCTTCTAAGGCCGCTAACTCTAGCGGCAGGACCGCTGCCCAGGACCAGAAGTCTAAGAAATCTATGGGACCGCCGTGCGCACGGGCCCAGAAAGGGAACATTGATGTCCCCCTTCAAAACAAATATGCTGCGTTGGAGGAGCAGATGGAGGGAGTGGAAGTTGTCGATGCTGCGGCAGCTCCACCCCCTTCATCTCCTAGGAACCAGAGGAGGCCCGGGAGCCGGCCCCCCTCTGTTTCTCCGACTCCTTCCAAGGCAAAGGACAAAGGGGGGGAAAACTCCGCACCCCCAGATAAGACATAATCATGGACTCTCTGCTTCAGTGGAATTGTCGTGGTTTTCAAGCTAACTTTGAGGAATTACGTCTTTTAGTCAAGTGCTATAACCCCTCAGTAATATCTCTTCAGGAGACTTACCTGAAGACTTCTGACCCTCTGTCCTTTAATGGTTTTAACGCTATACATAAAGGCTCTGATTCGGAGAGGCGCTCGGGTGGAGTGGCTCTTCTCATTAGTAGCCAAATTTTATGTAGCCCCGTTAGCATCGACACCTGTCTTCAGGCTGTCGCAGCTCGGGTTACCTTGAAGAAGACCATAACTGTATGCAGTATTTACCTGCCACCATCCCTGCGGGTCTGTAGTAATGATTTTTTTTAATTTAGTTGATCAACTGCCCCCTCCCTTTATTCTCATGGGGGATTTTAACGGTCACGCTCACCTTTGGGGTAGTGACCACTATGATGGCAGAGGTCAGATGTTAGAAGATGTTTTTTCTCAACTTAATCTATGTGTCTTTAACGATGGTTCACCTACATACTCTAACCCAGGTTCAGGATCTAGTTCTGTTCTAGACCTCACTGTGTGTGATCCTTCTCTCATGCTGGACTTTGACTGGAAGGTTCACGATGACCTGTGTGGTAGTGACCACTTCCCAGTAGTCCTGTCATCGGTCAGCTGTGGGGAGGATCCGCCGGTGGGGCGCTGGAATCTCAAGAAAGCTAACTGGCCTCTGTTCGCCTCCCTCTGTCAGTCTCGTCTTACAGAGGAGGTGGTCATGTCATCTGAAGAACCTATTTCTTCTTTTACTACTATTTTGTTGGACGTAGCGGGTGAAACCATCCCTAAAACTTCCGCATCAGTCCCTCGAAAGCCGAGAGTACCATGGTTCAACGAAGAGTGCCGCAAGGCCCAAATAGCGCGCAAATCTGCTCAGCGACGTGCTTTCCGTAATCCGTCGCAAGTAAATATTTTAACCTTTAAAAGACAGAGGGCGAAAGCCCGTTACATTTTTAAACGTGAACGCCGTGCTTCCTGGAGACGCTTCGTCTCATCTTTAACTTCTCGGACTCCGTCCCAGAAAGTATGGAAGGCTGTTCGGAGAATTAGGGGCAGAGGTGGCTCGGCTTCTGTTGGCCATCTTAGAGATGGTGTCAGTTTGGTTACAGATAAAAAAGCTGTGGCCAATTTGCTTGCCTCCACCATTGCCCATAATTCTTCAACGGAGCATTATTCACCTTTCTTCCAGAGAGAGAAGGAGAAACGAGAGTCTCGTATTTGTGATTTTGAGTCCGATAACTCAGAAGACTATAATGTCCCGTTTACATTATCAGAATTGCAGCAAGCTTTGCAGAAATGTAATGACTCTGCTGCTGGCCTAGATACCGTCCACTATCAATTCCTAACGCATCTGCCTGAGAGGTCACTCCTTGTACTTCTCAAGGCCTTTAACCATATCTGGAGAACTGGTCATTTTCCGCCGTCTTGGCGCCAGGCTGTGGTTGTACCGATCCCCAAGCCGGGTAAGGATCCTTCCGACCCGGGCAACTACCGGCCTATCGCTTTGACATCATGTTTATGTAAAACTATGGAGCGCCTGGTCAACGCCCGCCTGGTGTGGCATCTTGAGTCACAGGGTCTCCTCACAGACCTCCAGTGCGGTTTCCGGCGCTTCCGTAGTACAACTGACCATTTAGTCCGCTTTGAATCATTTATTCGAGATTCTTTTGTCAACAAGCAGCATGTCTATGCAATTTTTTTCGATCTTGAGAAGGCGTATGACACTACCTGGAAGTATGGCATAATGTCTGACTTGTTGGACATGGGTTTTAAAGGGCACCTGCCCGTTTTTATTCACAATTTTTTGACTAACCGGTCGTTCCATGTCCGTGTGGGCTCCACCCTCTCCGACTCCTTTGAACAGGAGATGGGTGTCCCACAGGGCAGCATTCTATCTCCTGTTTTATTTAGTATTAAAATTAATAACATTGTAAAGGCCGTCAAGGATGATTCTGAATGCTCTTTGTTTGTTGACGACTTTGCTTTGTGCGCACGTGGTCGAGGACTTGCGTCCCTTGAGAGGCGCTTGCAGCTGTGCGTTGATCGCATCCAGCGGTGGGTGTCTCTCAATGGATTCAAGTTCTCGCCCTCCAAGACTGTTTGTGTGCATTTTACTAACCAGACGAAATTTTTTCCAGAACCTAGCCTGAGCATTGCTGGAGTGCCAATTAAGGTGGCCGAGGAGGCAAAGTTTCTGGGGGTCATTTTTGACAAAAGACTTACCTTCCGCAACCATATTAATTACCTTAGAACCTCTTGTCAGAAGGCTCTCGACATTCTTCGTGTCGTCGGTCGTACTGACTGGGGTGCGGACCGTACTGTCTTACTTCGTCTGTACCGGGCCCTTGTTCGGTCCAAACTGGATTACGGCTCTGTGGTGTATGGCTCAGCTTCCAAGTCTGTGCTACAGCGTCTGAACACAATTCACCATCAGGGTCTGCGGATATGTCTTGGGGCCTTCAGGACGTCTCCAGTTCCTAGTCTGTATGCCGAGGCAGGGGAGCCTTCTCTCAAGCTCCGCCGCATCCGCCTCATGCTCAGCTACGTTCTGAAACTGAAGGCCCATCCAGACAATCCTGCCTATGATTGTGTTTTTAAACCATCGTTTGCAGAGATTTACGATACCCATCCGGGAGCTGTCCGTCCACTTTCTTTCCGTGTCCACCCCACCCGGGTCTGCCCTGGGGGACTTGGGTGGGGTTAGGTATTTTTTAGTTCCCAGGGTCACCCTGGTCAGCCCCACAGGGTGGGTTTTTCTCTCTATTCTGGGGCATGTGTTTCTGTCTACCCTTTGTCCATTCACCTGTATTTGCCTTTTTAAAACTCTCCCTACTGTCTGCACTGCCTGTAGCTCTTGATATTGGATGTGTGTTGCTAAATGGTCTTAGCTTTATTTGGGCCCCATGTGTTAGGTTTATTTAATGTATTTGACCGGCTGGCGACATACATTCAATGTTCTGTTTAGTTTTTTTTTTTTCACAAGCAGTGCAGGCACGTCCTGAGAAAGCCTTGTTGCTGTCGGGACGTTAAGCAATGTACAATCAATCAATCTTTCCGTGTCCGACCTCATCTGCAGGCGGCCGGATTGGACCTGGACAGAGTTTCGGAATCCCTGCAACACATCACTCCACCTTGGCTCTTACCAGTTCCTGACATCTTGCTGGACTTGACTGCCCACAAGAAAGACTCTACTCCACCAGCCATATACCAACAGAGCCTCAATGAACTGCTTTCAATTTTTCCTGGCTATTGTCGCATCTATACCGATGGGTCAAAGTCTGAGGATGGGAGAGTGGCTGCGGCCGCAGTATCCTCTCGCCATCCTAGACGCCCATTTAAGCACCGCCTCCCAGACCACTCATCTGTATTTAGTGCGGAACTGCAGGCGGTTCTGCTGGCACTCAAGCATGCTTATCGATCTAGAGAAAGGAACTTCCTGATTCTGTCTGACTCTCTTTCTGCCCTGCAGGCCCTTCAGGGCACGGGAAATGACCACCCACTGCTGGTGCAGATCAGAGAGCTCCACGCGGACTTGATGAAGGAATATTATGATATCATTTTTATTTGGGTGCCAGGGCATGTGGGCATCGAAGGCAACAGGATCGCAGATTCTGCTGCCAACGATGCCCGCAATGACCCTGTCCCTGACACACAGACTGTTTATAGTGATTTTAGACATGTGGCTAGTGCGTACATAGCCCGTGAGTGGCAGTCCGAGTGGGACAAAGAGGAAGCTAACAAGCTGCATGAAGCCCTTCCTAAGTTGTCCGACGGTCTACCTTATCGCTGCGGCAGCCGCCGTGAGGAGACTGTCCTGGCTCGGCTCCACATCGGCCACACGTATGTTACGCACTCTTATTTACTTAAACAGGAGGAGCGTCCATGGTGTTATGCCTGCGACGAGCAGTACTCTGTTCAACACTTTTTGTTGTCTTGTGCTGCTCTAATCGACACAAGGTATAAACATTTCACAGCAGACTCCTTGAAGGTTTTGTTCCGGGATGTGCCCCCGGACAAGATCTTCAGTTTTCTGAGAGAGTGCCATATTTTTAATAAGATTTGAGCGTTTATAGATTATGATTCTATTATTTTGACCTTTTTGAGAGTCTTCCGACGTTTTCTTTAAAGACCTGTGCGACATTTTAGCCTGACATATTTTTAAGGTATATTTACATCATGTCTTAAGACCTTTCTTTTAGTCTGGCTGACCAGATTTTTACCCTTCCCGCCGTGAGATGGCCTTAGTTGCCTGCTCGGCGTTAAACCCAAATAACTAACTAACTAACCTTTACTAAAGGTCACAATCACAGAGACATGAACATTGCACCTGAGCTCACTGCAGATACCTTCAATACCCACTTTCTTAGCATAGCTGAGACTTTAGCACGCACTAATACAAATGATCATGCGAAATACCAATGTTCTGAGCAACTACGATTTCACAGTAACAGTACTGCTGGTTGTGTTTTTTCACTCCCCCCAATGACTGTTTTTGACGTGGGTAAATATGTATCTAATATGAAAAAGAGGTCATGTGGTTCAGATGGCATCAGTTGCGAAATTCTTAAAATAGCTCTGCCCTACATAGTTGAGTCTCTAACGTTCATTTACAATCTTTCTATTCAAAGAAATATTTTCCCTGATGAGTTAAAAACAGCTAAGGTCATTCCTCTTCCCAAAAGCAAAAACTTAAAATCATTGAATGATTATAGACCTATCTCCATTCTATATCAGTCATCTCAAAACTGATTGAAAAACATATCCATACACATCTGCAAATTTTTCTAGAACAGAACTGTCTACTCAGTAAAATGCAGTCTGGGTTTCGCCCGCAACACTCTTGCCAAACTGCCATTATACATATCATTGATAAATGGCTTACAGCCATTAATAATTCTCAGTTATCAGGTGCAGTTTTTCTTGACCTTAAAAAACCCTTTGATTTAGTCAACCACTCTATCTTATTAAAAAAGCTACAGATGTATCACATCGATTCCAGTACCGTACATCTGATATCATCCTATTTAAGTGACAGAAGACAGAAAGTTTTGCTTAATGGTAATTACTCGAGTGAAGGTTTAGTAACGTGTGGTGTTCCTCAGGGGTCAATTTTGGGCCCATTGTTGTTCAACATATTTATCAATGATTTACCATTCTCTATCTCACATCCCGATGCAACGTGTGACTTATTTGCTGATGACGCTACCATACATACATCAAACAGCGAATTGCCAAAAATAAACGAAGTTCTCCAGCAAAGTCTTGATGAGGTTTCAAGCTGGTGCCAACATAATCATATGATAATTAGTGTCCAAAAGACAAAGAGTATGTTGATTACTTCACGCCCAAAACATCAACGTGGTCTCCTGCCCTTAACATTATACTTGAACTCTGAGCCCCTTGATCAAGTTAAAAAACATCGTTTGCTTGGAGTCACAGTAGATAACCAGCTCAGCTGGGAACCACATATCGAAAACACATGCAAAACAATATCTAAAAATCTATTCCTGCTATCAAAACTAAGTCAAATAGTTAACACTGACACTAGAAGACTCTTTCTCCATGCCCACATTAAGACACACTGTGATTACTGCTCTACTATCTGGGATGGATGCAGTGAGGTACATTTAAAAAAACGTAACTCATTGTATCGTCGAGGGGTAAAGTTAACTGTGCCTGGTCCCTCTGCCACCGACGAAAAGTTTAGAACTATCCGACTGCTAAACCTAAACAAACAGTTCACATTTAATCGATGCATACTTATGCATAAAATTCTTCACCATAAAACCCCATCTTACCTTCGTATGTTATTTTTGGATAGTCAAAGACAAAACACGAGGAACAGTTTGTTCCAGCTACCATGGGCCAGGCTCGATATATATAAAACAGCCTTTCATTCTCAGGTGCCAAAGCCTGGAACGAACTACCACCACAAATTAAATCCATTTCTAACTCTAGAACCTTCAAAACTCGTTTATATAACATCTTGTTACAGTAACTTAATACCTGAACGGACTACTTATATATATATATATAACTTAATACCTGAACGGACTACTTATATATATATATATATATATATATATATATATATATATATATATATATATATATATATATATATATATATATATATATATATATATATATATATATATTATTCACTGTTATTGATATGTGTGCGCATTATTTGCATTGCTTTTTTTTTTCTTCAGTTTATTTCTTCATGTTTTGATTTATTGTGTTTCTCTTACTCTTTACTATTAATGTTTTTTTTCTAACAGGACAGTTTGTAAGAGAGGCGTTTCGCCTAAAACTTTATCCTGTCAATAAAACGTTTCATCATCATCTCAATGTGCAAACTTTGAAAAGAAATCAACTAGTCTATCAGATTACAAAGCCTTCGACTGACGGCTAGTGTTATTTCATTAGGAAGATGTCCCCATTGGTATACGGCAATGCATTATTCATTGCACTGTAAGCATCACGTCTAATGTACTAATTAACTTCTACAGCTGGCCGACCCACATATTATTATGAGGAACTTGTATTGTTCATGGCCTAGGTGACCTTGATGCCAAATTAACCCTTTCACTGCTGCTCACGGCAAACACCACCCAATTGCAAGAGGCACAAACCCACACAGCCCCCGCGACTCCGGGGGCTGTTGCGGGTCTGTTCCTCTTGCTGTTCTGATGTACATCCATGTTCCTCGCAGTGGGTTATTCGGTGATTACCTGCGATGGTTTCAGCGATTTTATTCATGACTACTTGCTCATGAGTATCTGTGCCTCTTGCATATGGCTGGTGTTCGCTGAAGTGGCAGTGAAGGTGTTAAGCAAGCTTATCTTAGTGATGCGTGGGTTTTGCTGCAGTATGTCCAAGCAGTTGCATAAATTGTGTATGGTTTGGGTATAATGCAAACTGTGTGCAATAGAGTCAGCGGTTTATACTTATCCTTCGAATGTGTAGGTTAGTTTGTCGTTGGGGCTAAAATTCTAAATGTGTGTTGTGCCCGCAGCATGGTTTCATTTATTCCTGAATAATAAAGGTGTTCCATTAGTCGAAATTACTAGAAACTGCGCGTGTTTTCACGAAAACAGATGATTGAAAGCACCGAGAAACATGCGATACAATTTTTGTGTTAACTTTGTCCGCGCTTTAAATTCACTGTTCTCATCGAAACAGGTCAGTTTTGATCTACTGATCCCCAATCTGATAAGGAAGCGTCCCGCATCAATGATGCAACGCTATATGACACTTTCGCAGCTATTGATGCGGGACGCTTTAAATGAGTTAACTCAACATTGGAAGTACTCTATATCACAGGACTGAGTCGAGAAATCACGTCAGACGCAATCATGAGGCCAAACACGGGATTGTGAGAGATGGAATGATTACAGGTGCAAGGCACGTGTTCCGAGGCCTGTAACTCGAGAACCAAAGCAAGCACGGACATAAAAATCACAGAGCAAGCATAATTTACATCTACATCTACATTTACGTCTTTCGAGTTATGCAATAAACATTTTTCGAGGTACACCGTCTTTAAAAGTTGCGTACCGACCTGACTGCTTTGGGCTCTTGCGACCCTGTGCTTCTTACTGACAGATGGAGGCTAGCTGAGAACCGTGCGTAGGGGGAAAAACAAACAAACAAAACAAAAAAAAGTTTTCGGCGATTTGAGAAACTCAAGAGAATCTAATTCCCATTGTGGATCAATAAAAATAGACAAACTGAGGGATGGTTGAGGCAAATTAGGACATCGTTGTGTTGAAAACTAATTTTCCCCGCATCTACAGAGTATCGTGAGAGTCTACGCCTGTCGCAGATGGGAGGAGGCGGTAGCCGAGGAACTACAGGTTAAGGGGGTTTTGAAATGTCAAACGCACGGATCAGAGGGACGGGACCAAAGGCTATTGATTCAGGGCAGCACGATCATTGCACGGATGTGACCTATCACATTTCCCAGGCTTACGAAAGGTGCATCCTGTAGTCAACCAGACGCCTGCGACAGGCATAGATTCCCATGAGCCCCTGCCGAGCAGGGGCCCATGGGCATCTGTGCCTCTCGCTGGGAGGAATCGGGCCCCATTTAAGTTCGTCTCGGGTCCTCGTTAGACGGAGGGTAATTGTCACTACAGACCCATTTATCTGTAAGCAAACCTAACTTGATGGAGTATGTACGGCCCGGGGAGATGGGACACGGGGGGGGGGGGGGGGGGGGGTTGAGCTCGGGGCATAAAATAAATGAGTTGCACTCGACTATCCTTTAACCCATATCATACTGAGGCTGAAAGCTTCAAATTTGTAGACTGTAATTTGCAAGCTACATTATAGTACTTACAGATAAGGATATAGACCAATGGCTTTAGTTCAAGGGTGGTGCCAGAATAGCTTGGCGCCTAGAGGCGCCAAGCTATTCTGGCACTACCCTTGAACTATTTTAGTCAAACTTATTTCACACACTGGTGTATTCCGAATGATAAGGGTTAACCCCTTCACCGGCACTGTACGTACATTTTTGTTTATGAAATCTTTGTTTATTCAAAGACCCAAAGACACAACCGTCCAAGAAACATGGATACAAACTGGTCTCAGCAAGAGGCATGGATCCTCATGAGCCCCCGCAGTTGCCGGGGCCAACGAGGATCTATGTCTCTTGCAGTTCGATTGTGTTCCTTTTTCTCGGCAGTGAAGGGGTTAACCTCCTTGTGCGTGGAGCTATCGGTACTGTAAGACACTACCAGTGGTTGTATAGATACGAAGTGCTTTAACAGAACTCATCGTTTTCTATCCAGGGATAAAAGACGGGCCTGTTCAACAGCATGTACGTTGAAAGTTCCTGGTAAATGAAAGTGGCACAGTGGCAGTGCGCCAGAATTGATCAGTGTTCAGCTCGTACTCTGTAGGCAATAAATATCCCTGTCCCCCATAACCCGCCCCTTATTGCCGTCTATTATCACTCCGTCTCAGTGGATTTTCTCTCTCTTGGCATGACTTCGCGAACGAAGATTCTATAGGGCTTGCCCACGTCGTCTGCAGGCATGTTCGTGGCTGCGGAGGCCAATCCGGGACAGGCAGGTTCCGCGACCGCAATGGCTGCAGGGGAGGTCTGGTCAGGGTTCTGGTCCGTGGATTTTAAACCCCGAACTAATCAATCTTCGTTTTCTTTGACGGAAGAACTACAACTGAAACATTTATTTTGTGAATGAACTCGGGAAGAGCAAAGACAGTATTTCCAGCGTCTACCCGCCAGCCACTTTGTGTGTGTGTGTGTGTGTGTGTGTGTGTGTGTGTGTGTTGTGTGTTGTGTGTGTGTGTGTGCGCGCGCGCGCGCGCGCGCGCACGCACGCTTTATCGGTTCCCACCTCTACGCATGTGTGCAGACAGACGGCAAGTGTTTGCATGGCATTACAACATCAAAGAAACACGGGATGAAAGGGGGTTGTGCATTTGTATATGTCCAACTACAGTGAAACTCGGATATATATACCAGAATATTGTGTGTTCAGAAGACATAGGGCTGTCTTAGCATTCTGTTTTTTTTTTTTCAGGGAGGTTCGGGTCGGAATGAGGCCACTGGCGTCGGCCATTACATGCCTTGGCGACGGGCTTCACTCGTCCCGAGTCATTGTCCATTTTGTAACTCTGATATTGTAATTTTTCGAATGATCGAGTGAGTGAATGTGGGCAACACCTGAGGTGGCAAGACAAATTTTGCTATATAGCAACAATAAACTCATCTTGAATCTTGAATGCCAGGGGCCAAAGTATTTCTTTGTTATTTTCCGAAGTTTGTTTAAGCGACACAACTTGCATGAAGAGGTGGTCGGAACCGACCTCAGAAAAAAGCCCGGGAGTACTCTCTTAAATAGACGCTTAGCATCTCATTTGAGGAGATGTGTACTTATGGTCCGAGTAGATTTTTCTGAGGAGTATTACCCGGGATGTTATATCGCCGACGTGTGTTACATTCGACCTTACGTCATCGCGGTCGTAGTCATCGTCATCATTATCATCAACAATGGGTTAACCCTTTTTGCCCCCAGGTCCCATTTCTCTAATTTTGGATGTGTTGCCTATGTACCAGTAGGAGA
This sequence comes from Semisulcospira habei, assembly GCA_036245525.1. Taxonomy (NCBI): domain Eukaryota; kingdom Metazoa; phylum Mollusca; class Gastropoda; family Semisulcospiridae; genus Semisulcospira; species Semisulcospira habei. The sequence goes on from BTPG01000002.1 coordinate 310,567,666, forward strand.
TGGATTGATCATGATAATTCAAGGGTAGTGCCATATGAGCTTGGCGCCTGCAGGCTCCAAGCTCATCTGGCACTACCTTTGAATTATCACGATCAATCCTTCTCCTGCTGCAGGGTCCCGGGGCTAAAAGAGTTAACAGTTATGTGTATTAATGTTCTGTGTGTCACGTGCAGCTATCCCGGCGTGACTTGTCGTCCCAGACGGCTCATCTGCAGAGCAGCAACCTGAGTCACTACGCGGCCCTCGTGCACGCAGCCACACACCTCCCCAGCGTCACGCACGTGCTGAAACCCTTCCCTTGTCCTGGCCGAGACGACAGCCTCCTTGTGGACGTGGTGGCCTTTGAAGGTCACGCCTGGGTCAAGGTTGTGGCGCGCAAAGGTCAAGCCCTGCATCTGGTGTGGGCAGGTAAGCGACCTGTTGAGAAGGCACACATTTGGATGATTATTATTATTTTTTTGTTTTTGTTTGGTCAGTTATATTTGACATTTGACATTTAACATTTATTCACCAAGTAGACTTGGCGGGGAAGTGGCGCAGTGGTTAAGGCGTCTGCCTCCAATGCCAAAGGTGCGAGGTTCGATACCGGGTTCCGGCGTTGGATTTTTCTCCTCTGGTGTCACCGTCTGGGCAGTGGGCAGATGTTCACATCTGCACGGGACATAGACGACCCCGGCCCCCACGAGTCCCCTGCTGCCTTGCAGGCCTGGCCGCTTGGCTGCGGAAAGGCTAAGGGAGGAAACCCCTGACATCAAAGCCCCCGTGTCTCCGGGAAGGCTTTTGAGCCAGAGACTAAGACAAGGACAGTCTGATATAAAACCTACGACCCGAGGACCTCGATGCCACCGTCCCAGCTTGCTAGGCCATGGCAAACGAACCAAGGGTTTAAAGGGTGGGGCCAGTAGTGCGCACACTGCACTCCACCAAAAAGCTCCACCGCGCAGGCTTTAGGAAACGCCCACGGACTATGACACTGAACTGCCTGCAGACGACGTGGGCAAGCCCTATAAAATCTTCGTTCGCGAAGTCAAGCCAAGAGAGAGAGAGAACGTTACAAGGACTTTTGTGTGGCATGGCAAAAATAAAATACATCCTCACTTGTCCCTTGTAGGGCTGCACATGCATTCAACATGTCCTACACTCAGTTGGCAATATTAAACAATATAGTTTTGAAAGAGAAGTCATGTGGTATATTTACCCCATTCAGCCCCGACACGCTACAAGTTCAGATGGATCGACCATGGTAGTTCAAGGGTGTTGCCAGAATAGCTTGGCGCCTACAGGCGCCAAGCTATTCTGGCACCACCCTTGAACAATTATGGATGAGCTATCTTCTTAGTCATTTAGAGAACAACTTTCATTTAGTGTTACGCCCCCCCCCCCCTCCCTCCCAATCTAAATGGGCCTCCTCCCCTCCCCACTTAGGTAAGGATCCTGTCACCAAACGGAATAGCCTAAGTCGCTCTGTTCATCCTTACTGACACGAGTTCGGTTCAGTTCGGGGTCAAGATAGCTCAAAAAGGCGCATACGCGCTCCACCCATCAGAATTCCTCCCAGAGTTCTATTCGATACCGTATCAACTGGTCATAGTGGTCTGGTTGACTATGGGTCTCTCTTGTCCATTCAAGTCTGCCTAACGCCCGCTGTCTTTCTCCACTGCTCTGCTACGTAGGCGATCGACTGTGTGGTGCCCTTGGCTCTGTGCCTGGGAACGCTCTCTCAGGTTTCTCACCACGTCTGATCTGACGTCCTAAGCCCCTGTGTGACGTCTGCCTTGCCAGCGGGGGTGTCCGCTCGATCATTGCCCTTGACTCCAGCATGCCCTGGACCCACAACAGCATTCGAACTGGTATATTAGCCATTGCCCAGTGCCATGAGTGATTCATCGGCGATGGTGTGCTGGCAGTCGGACTGCCGAGAGCCGCAATATCCATAATCACAGACCGACACACACATGTCTCGAAATCGCACAGTTCATCAGCTCTAAAAAATGGCCGCATACCTTTTTAGCCATTTCGGTGTCGGTAGCGAGTTTGGTCGAGGTGATTCCTGCAAGGAATCGCCTCGACCATACACGCTGCCGACAGTCAGCTGATTTTACTCTTGTGCATGCACAGCTGCATGTGAACAATGTGTCGAATGGTAACCCTTTGGCTGTCAGCTGAGCAGCGCATTTTGTCGAGATAATTGCTACGGGATTTAACTTGTCAAATAGCGCTAGGGCCATCCAAGGAATTAACCGGAGATAATATATTGTGACGCATATTTCCGTTCATTAGATTCGTCGGGTATCTGGAAGAGCTCAGTGCTGATGAAATCCTGACATAGTCTCTAAATCCAACACCATGGACTGGCAGATTATCGGCTTTACTTGCCTTCATTAGGCCAAGTTGCCATGGCAACCTCAGTTAATTCGAAGTACAGCCAAAGATCTACCGGTGTGGTAAGCGTGTGGGTGTTTTCTTTACACTGCTATGCTATTAACCTGTTCAGTGCCGAGAAATTGTTAAACACCACCCATCTGCAAGAGGTATGGATCCTCATGAGCCCCCGCAGTTGCGGGGGCTCATGAGGATCTATGCCTCTTGCTGAAACCAGTATAAATTCATGCTTCTGGTCATCTAGGGTGTCATGTCTTGAATTAACAAAGATTGCAGAAACACAGTCTGCGTCTGATGGCGCTGAAGGGGTTAAGGTCCGTCCGTTATCTGTACCGTTTGTGGGTAACCCACTTAGCATCTCCTTTGAATAAATGTGTACTTCTGGTGTACTCCCCGAGTACGTCTATCTGGGGAGTGCACGTTACAGGAGGTCACACCTAATGTGAAGGTATTGTCAACTAGTGTGAAGTCGCACAGAAAATGTATCGTCTGGCGTTAGATATTAATGCGACCTTCTGCAGGCAATGATGGGTTAATGGTTCGTATTACCTCCTGCATTAGTGTTTTGCGTATGTCTTACAGTAATGTCGCTTCTGCTCTTTTCTTTGTAACGCAGGAGAGTGCCCTAGTCGCACACGCGAAAACCTCCGTTACGTGTGTCTACTTATATGGATTGTGACAAGATGGGCAGAATAGTCTTATTCGAGGCAGGACAGCGTTGAAAACTCGTTGCACTGACGAATTTTAGCAGAAAGCACTGCGAAAACAGCTCTAGCGACAGCCAAAGAGTTAACCCTTTGGCTGTCGGTAGCGCTTTTTTTTCTCCCCCCGCAGTGATCCCTGTAGTAATCATCTCGACCAAACAGCCAAAGGGTTTCCCAGTGAGCAAAGGTCCTAGGGCCCACGACGCCCGCTTGTGGGCCCGCGCACGGCAGTGCGCGGGTCCACAAGCGGGCGTCGTGGGCCCGAAGGCGTTAAAGCTACTGGGGTTATACGCTTGGAAGACAAAACCAGCTGACCCATCGTGTATCTCCAGCGTTGAGTACGATTAGTCGTGATGCGCAGAAATGGGATGTGGAGTTATTTTCTAACATGCCACCATGTTTAGACCCTCTCAGACAGGATTAGCTGTCATTTTCAGCGTCATCTGAGATGGATCGACCATGGCAACTCAGGGGTAGTGCTTGATGAGCTTGACGACTCAAGGTCGATGCGTCTACGTCTCCTTGCGAGCGGCCGCACGCAAAAGTCCTGACCAGAAATGTGAAATGATAACGACGCTAAAAAAGAAGGACGTTTTGAAAGGTCAAGTGTGTTACGCTTATTGTGCTTGCCCTTTCTAACAGTGTTTCGTTGCTTGCTGGGATTTTCTTCACACAGCAGGTAGTTTGAAAATGTGGGCCATTGGGTTTGTTCAGGAGACATGCTAACCACGCACTACCCTTAAGGTGCCATGGTGGGTCAATCACTCTCCCAGAGACTCGCACATAACACACAGCGAGCGGATTTGAAATCTGAACACATGAGGGAAAAACTCTGCGTTTTTAATGGCTGCTTTAACTGTCATGTAGATTTACATCTACTTAACTGGACTTTCAACTCGGCGTCGTGTTACGTTATACAACACAATCTCTTCCCTGCGTAAATGGTCCACGCGTTTAGACACGCAGAGGTTGATCACCTATAGATTTCTCTCTTAATTCTCAGTAACAGCATCCCCTCGTGTCATCTGGACGTCAACCCTTTTAGCCCCAAGGTCCCATTTCTCATATTTTGTAGGTGTTGTCTAACGACTATGTACCAGTTTCAGGAGATGGCTTGACCATGATAAATCTGGCACTACCCTTAAATTATCATGGTCAAGCCATCTCCTGCTGTAGGGATCTAGGGCAAAAAGGGTTAACCTTAGCAAGCCTTGGGCTGTCGGTAGTGGTTCTTGTGGAGGAGGTTCCAGCTGGAACCGCGCCGACAAGAACCGCTACCGACGGCTAAACGGTTACAAGTTACACAACACAATCCGGTCACACTTCCATCTCTCTAGAGTGCTTGGGCCAGTTGCATGTGGGAGCTTAATCTTGCGTCAGCCACTAATCAAGTTGCTTCGCTGTAGCGGAGCAACTTGCTTAGTGGCTGGCGCAGGACTAAGCTCACTTATGCATCTGACCCCTTGTTCACGTTTCTATCAGCCAAATGTGTGCTGGCCAGTGATGATTTGGGCACCCACACACAGGTCACATTTTGGAATCGCCTGCAATTCGCCATGTACTGTTCGTGCTGTTTACAATTTACTTTTAAACAAGACCTATTTCAGGACAACACTAAGAACAAAATGTAATCACCCGCAGACCTATTTTGTTTTAAATTTTGGTTCCATTCAAACGCAGCGGTTTGGCCACTACTCTCGGCAGATCATGGAGATGACCTACTTAAACGTTGAAATGTAAACCCTGCTGACCTCAGTGACTATAGGCAATAGATTTCCCTGTCCCCCATAACCCGCCCGTCAGGGCCGTCCATGATCACCTCGGTGCTGTGGACGTTAAACCCGAACTAACCAACCAGTGACTACTGACCTGCTTCACTAATGCTGAAACAACAACAGGCTATGCGCGGATCAGACTCCTGCTGACAACTTACTAGCTAACAAGCTATTGGATAGCTATTGAACATCCATCTTTGAGGGCATGAATTTTACAGGAAGAAGTATGTGTCAGTGTTTCTGAGTGGGGCTCCATATGAGTATATTTTAGCAGTTGTAAATAGGTCACTTTCAAAACTTCCCGAGGGCAGCGGCTAAACCATTGTTGTCAGGACAAAAGTAAAATTAAAATAGTTGCAATGTGATGTGGTCATCATTTCTTCTTTGTCATGAAATATCTGCGTTACTCGCAGAAAACGAGGTAGGGTTTGCATAGACGAACTATTCAAGTATTGATCGCTGTTTTGCACTTTGCTTGCTGGTGCCGCTCGCTACGCATTTATTTGATGGCCGTTTGATATTTCACTCGGTGGAGACTTCACTTGTGTTTACAGATCGTTTTAATCGCAGGCAACCCACCCCTTCCCAGCCGGAAGACTGTGTCAACGAGCAACACTCAAACACAAGAGGCTTAGATCCTCATGAGCCCCCGCAAGTGCAGTGGCTCATGAGGATCTATGCCTCTTGCTGAACCTAGTCATGTCAGCCTGACAGACTGTCATACAGGTGTGTTCAGAAGTCTTATCTGTTCGTATACTATAGAGCATAGACTTGTCGTATAAGCCTTGGGAAGAGTGCCAACTTGGCTAACGAGATTATCCACCAGTGAGACAAATAGTTCCAGGCGCTTGCAGTTAACCCTTTTAGCCCCAAGGTCCCATTTCTCAAATTTTGGAGGTGTTGCCTAACGACTATGTACCATTTGTAGTAGATGGATTGATCATGATAATTCAAGGGTAGTGCCAGATGAGCTTGGCGCCTTCAGGCAGGCGCCAAGCTCATCTGTCACGTCACTACCCTTCAATTATCATGATCAATCCATCTCCAGCTGCAGGATCCCGGGCTAAAAGGGTTAAGGGGTTATACAGCAGAGCCTGTTTTCAGCTACCACCTTCAGGAGAGATCACCTGTCATTAAAAATCATGATGAAGATGGCCACCATCATTATTATGGACCATCATGAAGATGGTCATCTGGTTGAAGTCGGCTGATGTTGGCCCGTCAACTGCGGCCGACTTCGGCCCGATAGTTTGTGGCGTACTGAATGATGATCTTTAATGACAGGCAGCACTGTTTGCCCTTGAAGGCGTTCCTTGAGAGCATCTGTCGTGGGATACCACTTTCTCCTTGCGTTTGTTGCGCAACACAGGTTGTACCGCGCATGCCGTCTAAGGAGAACGGTAATGAAACGATGCCAGTCAAATCGAAGCATTTATATCGTGATGAACCCCTGCAGCTGCGGGGGCTCTTGAACATCTACGCCACAGGCAGACGCATGGACTGGCTGAGAAACTGTTTTGATATTTGAGAGTCTGCTTGACACTTTGAAACTAGGGACGTTTGTGTAACTGACTGTCCGGTGTGAGGCAGATCGTTTCAACGCAGTTTACAAGTAATGTTTTTAACTCATTAAGCCCGACGGCCTTATTTTCCTAAATTTTGGAGGCGTCATCTCATGACTATGCACCAGTTGCAGGAGATGGATCGACCGTGAAAATTCAAGGGCAGTGCCAGATTAGCTTGGCGCCGACCCTTGAATTATCTTGGTCGATCCATCTCCTGCAGTAGTGTGTCAGAGCTGAATGGGTTAACAATGTTAACCCGTTGAGTGCCAGCTGACGCAGACTGTGGGTCTGCAGTCTTCCGTCGTTGATGCAACACCAAACAGCCCTAGCCTAGGCTTCACAGGAACACGGATTCATTGTGGTGTCAGCAAGAGGTAGAGATCCCCATGAGCCCCCGCAACTGCGCGGGCTCTGGAGGTACCATACCTCTTGCAGTTGTGTGGTGTTCAGATTTTCTCGGCACTGAACGGGTTAATGGCTCTCGTTTTCAAATCGTCAGCTACGTCATTCAGTGTGTCACTAACTATTGGTCGCGTGATTTGGATAAATCAAAGGTAGCGTTTTCTACGCTACGGCCTTTCGGTCATGAAGGATGTAAGCACGAACAAAGTCAGGGACACGCTTTGAATGGACGTTGCTCGGGAATCAGAAGTACGTCAAAACTGCACGTGTTTCAACGAAAACAGTGCACTAAAAGCCCGGACAAACATGCGATATGTCGACTTTTAATGCACTGTTTTCGTCGGAACACGTGCAATATTTATCTATCGTCTGTTAACCGAGATTAGCATAATGTCTGCTGCACGGCGAAAGAAAGCTGTCATTCTGTTGTTGTTTTTCACGGTGTGCACTCTCTCTCTCTCTCTCTCTCTCTCTCTCTCTCTCTCTCTCTCCCCTCCCTCCGTGAGATGGCCTTAGTCGCCTGCTCGGCGTTAAACCCAAATAACTAACTCTCTCGCTGTGTGGAGAGAGAGGCATTCGCATGCCTAAAACTTTATCCTGAATAAAAAGGTTTTATCATCATCATCATCATCATCATCATCATCATCATCTCCTCTCTCTCTCTCTCTCTCTCTCTCTCTCTCTCTCTCTCTCTCTCTCTCTCTCTCTCTCTCTCTCTCTCTCTCTCTTTTTCTCTCTATTCTGGGGCATGTGTTTCTGTCTACCCTTTGTCCATTCACCTGTATTTGCCTTTTTAAAACTCTCCCTACTGTCTGCACTGCCTGTAGCTCTTGATATTGGATGTGTGTTGCTAAATGGTTTTAGCTTTATTTATGCCCCATCTTGTAGGTTTATTTAATGTATTTGACCGGCTGGCGACATACATTCAATTTTCTGTTTAGTTTTTTTTTTCACAAGCAGTGCAGGCACGTCCTGAGAAAGCCTTGTTGCTGTCGGGACGTTAAGCAATGTACAATCAATCAATCAATCTCTCTCTCTCTCTCTCATTCATAAACTTGTATCCTGAACAAAATGTTTCATCATCATTATCATCATCTCCTCTCTCTTTCTCTCTTTGCTGTCCCCCCACCCGGGTCTGCCCTGGGGGACTTGGGTGGGGTTAGGTACTTTTTAGTTCCCAGGGTCACCCTGGTCAGCCCCACAGGGTGAGTTTTTCTCTCTATTCTGGGGCATGTGTTTCTGTCTACCCGAGGTCCATTCACCTGTATTTGCCTTTTTAAAAATCTCCCTACTGTCTGCACTGCCTGTAGCTCTTGATATTGGATGTGTGTTGCTAAATGGTCTTAGCTTTATTTAGGCCCCATGTGTTGGGTTTATTTAACGTATTTGACCGGCTGGCGACATACATTCAATGTTCTGTTTAGTTGGTTTTTTTTCACAAGCAGTGCAGGCACGTCCTGAGAAAGCCTTGTTGCTGTCGGGACGTTAAGCAATGTACAATCAATCAATCAATCTCTCTTTGCTGTCGCAGGCGAGTTTTGTTGATTTCTCTGTATACCACCACCCCCCCTCCCCCCCCCCCCCCCCCCCCCCACCAATCTTTCTGCATTCTTCACCGTTATTTTCATGTTCTCGCATCTTCCGATCAATTGGCCCTGTTAACCTGATTCTGGTTGGAAAGAAAAACTTGTTTGCTCCCAGCCGATTGTTGCTTCAACCTCTTCGCCATGGCCTTTCTCGTGACACGGGTGTGGAAACACCGACCTAAATTTTGCATTATTCGACCGTGGCATTCTGCAGCGGGATGTTGATCGCCCGTTATATATAACCCCTTCACTTCCTGGGCTAGGCGAACTCTACCCATCTGCAAGAGACATGAATCCTCATGAGCCCCCGCAGTCGCGGGGGCTCATGAGGATTGATGTCTCTTGTTAGTCCCGTTTATTTGAGCCCATTTTGGGTCCCATTTTATGTATGTTCTTCAGGCGAATGTCGTTTAGTGAGCAGTGTTTCAGACGCGAGTTTCGCGATCTCTGGCAGCGAAGGGGGTTAAGGCCGAGGGTACCAGCAGACTGTAGTCTGGCACCAAGGTGGTCGCCAGTCTGATCTAACTTTGCTCTTTGTAACATCATGGTCATCCGTCTCTCGCAACTGGTGTCGTAGCCGCTTGGAAAACGTCTGGCGCCTTTCGGAATGAAGAAAGACGGACATGCGCACGGACAATGCCTGTCGGTGTCATTATTCGGCGCAGAGAGAGAGAGAGAGAGAGTGAGTTAGTTATTTGAGTTTAACGCCGAGCAGGCGACTAAGGCCATCTCACGGCGGGAGAGATGATGATGATGATGATGAAACTTTATTTTTCAACGGTAAAAAGTTTTGACAGAAAACAAATCGTCATTTTACAAACTTGCCGTTGCTAACATCTACAGCATAAAAAAGGAGAAACTATAAAAAATATATTTACATACAAAACCCAATAGCATCATTATATACAGAAAAAATAACAACACTCATCACACACACAGGCACACACGCACGCACGCGCGCGCGCCGCTCACACATACACCCACACTCACAAACGAACACGAGCACACACGCGCGCACACACATAAAAACCATCTGTATGAAATACATGAGGTACAGGAGATATTACAGTACCTGAGAGAAGTACTAAGTTTGACTCATCATGTAATCAAAAAGTTTTTGTTTTAAAACTGCCTGGTGAGGTAATAGTTTTCAAATGAGCATGGATAGAATTCCAAGCAAACGGACCAGAGAATGACATACTAGTTTTAAAAAGGTCGATTCTTGGCAGTGGTAGGGGTAAGGTATTGTTTCTTGAGGTCCGTTCACGTTCTTCGTGAGATATAAATTTAGTGATTAGATACTGGGGTGTCATATTATTCAGTATTATATGCATAAAGACGCATTTGTTTTTAGTAAGTTCCTGACGCAGACCGAGAATGTATAGAGAGAGAGAGAGAGAAAGAGAGAGAGAGATGATGATGATGAATCTTTTTTTTATATTCAAGATAAAGAGAGAGATTATGATGATGATGAATCTTTTTTTTTTTATTCAGGATAAAGAGAGAGATTATGATGATGATGAATCTTTTTTTTAATTCAGGATAAACCTGTCTTACAAGCTGTCCTGTAAACAACATAACAGGAAAATAAACCTAGCACGCAAATAATAACAAATAATAATAATAAGAGAGAGAGAACGAACGAACAAAACTTTATTTTCCAAGGATTGAGATATTAGGCGCTCAGGCCTTACTTACAATCTGTCCTTGCTAAGAGAGAGAGCGAGGGAGAGACTTTTTTTCCAACTGGAATAACTCATTGGAGACGTGCCGTATTCGCCGCGTGTTCGTATACGGTACGTCTCCAGTGAGATAATCACTCCTACAGAGAGGTGACATTGCAACAGTTTAGCGTGTGTCTTTTTCGGCCGCTTTGCACCCGTGGTCTGATTTGTATCTTGTCTCTGGGCTTCATGGGTTTTTTGTTGTTTTTAGATTATTTTATTTGTTACTCTCTCTTTCCTTGTTCTTGTTGCTGCGGCTTCCAATGTGCGTGTGATAAAAGGAATGACCAGTTGCAGTTCTAATATATAATCTTGGGTACATGAGGCTCTATGTCTCTTGCAGATGAGTGGTTTTCGCAGCCTCTCGCTGAATTTCCGTTCCGCACATCAATACTAATTGCCCATCGAACGACAGTGCTGTGTTGGATAAAATGACGGGAAGTGACGCAATCATTGCAGGACCTGCGCATTGTTGTCGCTTTTGAACCGCCTCATTGACTCATTGATCTAAAATACACGCGGTTTGATTCCAACTACACTATTTTTCATAAAAGCATAGAGCTACATAAACCCCTGCAGTGTTCACGTGCATATATATATATAATCAGCTATGTGTTATCCTCTTGATCATCTGTGTTCCTTTTGCCGGGGTGACGATAGAAGCTTTCAGATGTAGTTTTTAAGACAAGTCAAAATACTCTATTCATCTCCTCAGGGAATTTGATGGCTACCATATTACAGACTTAAACATCACAATAGGTATAAATTATAATCATAGAAATCGAAAACAAAATAATTACACTGAGGCGTCATGAAAATCTCGCTTTTGGCGAAAATGGATAGGCTGATCATTGACAAATTAGGGCAGTATTTTCCTAATGACAGGTTGAGATAAATCGGGGGGGGGGGGGGGGAGGGGGGTTGAAATGAGAGCCAGTAGAGGGTCCAAAAAGTGATGGTGTACTGATCTACCAGCGTCTTTCCCTTTCTATCCCTGTCGATCCCTCAATGCAATATCCCCCTCCGGTAGATTTCTGTCTTGTGGCGCGTGTTCTACCACGTTCGCGTGGGGACCTCATATCCTGCCATTTCCACTCGAACCTTCCCAGTCAGCCAAATCCTCGGACCGACAGTCGGTCGCAGAGCTCAGCCTCAAAACCCGACCAGAACTCGTTGTGAGTGTTCTCCGCATTGCCTGATTAACGCGTTTAACCCCTTCGCTGCCAGTGGACGTACATCAGGTTCCTGACATCTTTGTTAATTCAGCCCTGTCGTCCAATAAACACGGATACAAAATTATGCCGCCAAGAGACATAGATCCTCATGAGCCCCCGCAATTGCGGGGGCTCATGAGGATCTATTTTTCTTGGAGTTGAATCGAGTTCACTTTTTATCACCAGTCAAGGGGTTAAACTCTTTTGACAGTCGGTAGCGTGTTTGGGCGAGGTGAATCCTGCAGGAATCACCTCGACTAAACACGCAACCGACCACCAAAGGGTTAACTCTTTCCAATCGTAACGCTTCCGGTTTAGCGTTAGCCCAAACATACTCATTCGCGGCCAGTCGCATCCGGATGCGGCTTCCCGCGAATGAGTTAATGCTGCGCTGCTTGAGACGTGGGCCCGAGGACATTGTGCTTGGTTGGTCCCAGCTTCACCTTGACACCCGACCAGAATGCGGTGGTGAGGGCAGCTCTCTGCGCAGCCTGCTAATGGCCCGCCACGTTCTTGACCTTTTCAGTATTTCTGTGAACACCCCCACCCGGGTCTGCCCTGGGGGACTTGGGTGGGGTTAGGTACTTTTTAGTTCCCAGGGTCACCCTGGTCAGCCCCACAGGGTGAGTTTTTCTCTCTATTCTGGGGCATGTGTTTCTGTCTACCCTTGGTCCATTCACCTGTAATTTGCCTTTTTAAAACTCTCCCTACTGTCTGCACTGCCTGTAGCTCTTGATGTTGGATGTGTGTTGCTAAATGGTCTTAGCTTTATTTAGGCCCCATGTGTTAGGTTTATTTAATGTATTTGACCGGCTGGCGACATACATTCAATGTTCTGTTTATTTTTTTTTTTTTTTCACAAGCAGTGCAGGCACGTCCTGAGAAAGCCTTGTTGCTGTCGGGACGTTAAGCAATGTACAATCAATCAATCAATTTCTGTGAACAGGGCTCCGTTCTTAGGCCTTGACGTGAGTCTGTAGACGGCAGCCCAAGGACTCTTTGCTTGCAGCAGCTTCAAAACGGTCAGAACACAGTCGTGGGTGTTCTCTGAATTGCCCGCTAAGATCCAGCCACTTTCGTGACCTTTTTAGTATTTCTGTAGACGGGGTTCGTTAATAGTTCTTGGCCGTATTGTATGCGGTTCTCTGGTTTATGTCCGCTCGATCTGTCATTCAAGGTATGTAGAAGTCTGAGAGGCTGGAGGCATCAAATATTCAAAAGTCGAGTTCCACCCTTTAAAAGTCGTCTGCCGAGCGAGTCTCTCGCGCAGTGACAGGAATAGTTTGACGAGTATTGATTTTCAAAACACGTCCTGAGTTGCAGACTTAAACCTTTCAAAATCCATCGTCTGAAGAGGCGTTATGGCAAGAGGCATAGATTCTCATGAGCCACTGCGACTGCAGGGGATCATGAGCATCTATGCCTCTTGCAGAAAACAGGACTGGCTGATCTGAGGAGTCGGAAATGAAAGGGGGACAAGGTGGAAATGGGAGGGTACAGAAATCGAAGCCCGGAGATTGAGTTGTGGTCCTCTGACAGGAGGATCATAGATGTACATGTGGCATGCATTACAAACCCATCGTCATCCCAAGTCCTCCCTTTTTGAGACGGACTCATCTGTTATTGCGGATGGTTAGCGGTGGTGAACTCTTAAGGCTGATGAGAATATGCGAAGACTGGCGCTTTCTCGGGAATTCGAAGAAATAAGAGGGGGAACACGAACAGTTTAAGAGTTAAACAAACTGTATGTCCCTGTAGTGCACGATTTGCCCAAATATGTCGTTTTTATGATTTCCCCTCAGTATCTTTGAACTAGGTTTTCAAACATTGGCCAAAAGGGGGTAGGGGGTGGGGTTGGGGGGGGGGGTGAGAGAGAGAGAGAGAGAGAGAGAGAGAGAGAGTCGATGAATCATGAGCCACTGCGACTGCATCTTTTAAATGCATCTTTATTTTACAACGGTGAAGATATTAACACAGTCAGGGACTATGTCATTTTTCGTACCTAGAGAGAGAGAGAGAGAGAAAATCTATTCTTACAAGCTGTCCTGTAAACAAAAACAGAACATAACAGGAAACGAAACACAGCATACAAATAACAATAATAATAAAAAGAAAAATTACGGAAAAAATACAATAGGTGAATTATTGAAAGGAAAATAAATTGCAATGGAGAATTTGGAACTGCCACCGATGCAAAAAGCAAGAGAAATAAATGAGTGCATAGCATTAATATTATACTCATCTAAGACAGCATCAATAGCGTATAGCGAAACCGACAAGACAATAGATGTACAGTTAGCAAATGAATGGAAAAAGAGAAAAATGTTTGACTTTTACGTGTTGTCAGCAGTATTATATTTATATGTTGAACTGTGAAGTCACGCTGATGTTAGTTAGTGTGCAAAGCATGTTTAAGATGGGTTTTTACTCGAAAATGATTTAATGTTTAAAAGCAATCAGTTCCAGACAGAACTACCTGAAAATAGAAGGCTCCACTTGTAGATATCTATCCTGGGGCGGGGAAAAGAAGCAAGCCATTCCTCGTATGTAGCTGATGCCTAGGGCTGAAGTTAGATAGCATGCAAAGATATTCGGGGGCTTGAAAATGAAAGATTTTGTGCATGAGGACGCATTTGTTAAATTTGAGCTGTTCTTTAAGTGGAAGCAGGCCAAGGGATGTCATTTTTTCATCTGTGTGTGTGTGTGTGTGTGTGTGTGGTGTGTGTGTGTGTGTGTGTGTGTGTGTGTGTGTGTGAGTGAGAGAGAGATATGAGAGAGAGAGAGAGAGAGAGAGAGAGAGAGAGAGAGAGAGAGAGAGAGAGAGAGAGAGAGAGAGATATTTGGTTTCCGTGTTTCAAATTAAAATGTGGAAAAAACAACACTGTCAAATCGACCGTGAGCACACAGTGTGTGAGGATTGGAAATCGTCCGAGTATTGCGCTCAGATTGGGGTGATTGCTTTTTCTTGTTTGCTTGTTTGAACGGGAAAACGTCTGTATTCGCCCAGCCGGACCGATTCCTTTGTCGCTCAGCTTCAATTTCTCACACGCCGTACTCTTAACACCTTCAATATAGGTTGTTAACCCATAAAGCCCTGACACAATACGACAGGATGTGGATCGACCATGATATTTCAAGGGTGGTGTCAGAATAGCTTGGCGCCTACAGGCGCCAAGCTATTCTGACACCACCCTTGAAATATCATGGTCGAAGTGTGACGTAGACTTCACCGGAATCTCCAAACTTTGATAATTTAGTCCTTAGCGCTGAATGAGTTAAAAGGGGCCGAACCTTGCCACCAAGAGGCATAGATTTTCACAAAGAAGTACCGAACGATAAAGAAACACGCTTAGAAAAGACGGGGACAACACAATTTATTAATATTTCGGGTAAATACCCTTTGTCAAAATAGACAAACAAACAGAGAAATCAGCCGCTACTTATCTTCTTTCGTAGAAGGGATGTTCATAGATTTTCACAAAGAAGTACCGAACGATAAAGAAACACGCTTAAAAAAGACAGGGATGTTCCTCCCTTCTACGAAAGAAGATACGTAGCGGCTGATTTCTCTGTCTGTTTGTCTATTTTGACAAAGGGTATTTACCCGAAATATTAATAAATTGTGTTGTCCCTGTCTTTTCTAAGCGTGTTTCTTCATTGTTCGGTACTTCTTTGCATTTTACACGCTTGGCAGTGACCTTTGTGGTCTGGATTGCATTTTTTAAATAGATTTTCACGACCCTTTGCAGCCGACGGGACTTACTTACTTACTTATGCCTGTCACCCCTACCCGGGTATAGGCCGTCGACGAGAGACCTCCAGCAACTCCTGTCCTGTGCTTCTCCTTCGATTCTACTCCAGGTGGTTCCCAGTCTCTTGATGTCTGCTTGGAGGTCTCGACGCCAGGAGTTTCTCGGCCTACCTCTTTTCCTCTTTGCCTGGGGGTTCCATGACAATGCCTGCCTAGTGATACTGGAAGCTGGCTTTCTCAGACTGTGACCGATCCATCCCCATCTTCTTCGCCCAATTTAATTCTCTGCTGTTATCTGCTCTGTTCTCTCCCAGATCTGACGTTGCTGATCTTCTCTGGCCAGTGGATTTTCAAAATTCTTCTAAGGCAGCTGTTCACGAAGGTCTGTACTCTGTTGACTGTGGTTTTTGTCAATCTCCAAGTCTCTGCTCCATATAGGAGAACTGCTTTTACATTGGAGTTGAAAATCCGGACTTTGTGTGTTGTGACAACTCTCTTGAACTCCACACTTTTTTCAACTGGAGAAAGGCTGCTCTGGCTTTACCGATTCGTGCTCTGACATCTGCATCAGTGCCGCCTTTTCTTTCTATGATGCTCCCGAGATAGGTGAAGGACTCCACCTCCTCCAACGGGGTGCCAGCAAGCAAGACTGGTTCTTCCCTGGTTGCGTTCAGCCTCATTGTCTTTGTTTTCTGTTTGTGAATGGTGAGGCCCACTTGGGACGAGATGTCAGCAAGCCTCATGGTCTTGTCCTGCATTTGTTGATGAGTGTGGGACAGTAATGCCAGGTCGTCTGCAAAATCGAGGTCGTCAAGCTGTGTCCACAGTGTCCACTGTATTCCACTTCGTCTGTGCTCTGTGGTCATCTTCATGACCCAGTCTATGGCCAGTAGGAAGAGGAACGGCGACAGCAGACACCCCTGCCTGACACCAGTTCTGACCTGGAGCTCCCTGGTGAACTGCCCTTCGTGGATCACGTGACTTGTCATGCCATCATAGCTGCTCTTGATCAGGCGGACGAGCTTTGTGGGTACACCGTAGTGTCGTAGGAGTTTCCACAGAGTCTCTCGGTCCACACTGTCAAATGCTTTCTCATAATCCACAAAGTTGACGTACAGCGGGGAGCTCCACTCCAGAGACTGTTCCACGATGATGCGGAGAGTGGCCATCTGGTCTGTACATGATCGGTTCTTCCTGAATCCTGCTTGCTGGTCTCTCAGCTGGGGGTCAACGGAGCTCTTCATTCTCTCCAGGATGATCCTGTTGAAGACCTTTCCTGGTACCGACAGCAAGGTGATTCCTCTGTAGTTGGAACACTTGCTGAGGTCGCCTTTCTTGGGAAGCTTGATTAGGTACCCCTCCTTCCAGTCAGCCGGCATCACCTCCTCTTCCCAGATCTTTCCAAACAGTGGGTACAGCATCTCCACTGTTGTCTCTATGTCTGCTTTCAGAGACTCCGCTGGGATGCCATCTGGCCCTGCTGCTTTGCCGTTCTTCAAAAATGCCACTGCTCTTCTGATCTCTTCCCGGCTGGGTCTGTCACAGCTGATGGGTAGGTCGGTCTCTGCCGGCTGGATGTCTGGGGGTCGGGTGGGCTAGGTCTGTTCAGTAACTCTTCAAAATACTCGGCCCATCTGTCGAGTTGGTCTGCTCTGTCTGCAATAGGCTTGCCTTCTTTGTCTTTTACTGGTCTTTCTGTATGGCCATACTTGCCTGACAATCTTCTGGTAATGTCGTAGAGCTGTTTCGTGTTGCCGCTGCCTGCTGCCATTTCTGCTTCTGCTGCCAGGCTGTCTGTGTAGGCCCTCTTGTCTGCCCTGATACTCCTCTTCACCTCGCGGTGGGCTTCCGAGTATTCCTCCTGTGCCTTTCCTTTGGCTGCTCTCGTGCGACTGTTGTTGACAACTGCTTTCTTCTGCTTCCTCACTTCTATCTTCTTCAAGGTCTGTGCCGACAGCCAGTCCTTGTGATGGTGTTTCCTGAACCCTACAGTGTCTTTGCAGGTTGAGTTCAGCCCCTCTCTAACTGCCTTCCACTGCTGCTCTGTGGTGACCGCCTCCTCTTCATTTACTAGCTCCTGTAGCGCTTGAAACCGGTTGGACAGCACCAGTTTGAACTCTTCTCTAACTCCAGTTTCTCTCAGGAGGCCTACATTATAGCGCTGTCTTCTTGTCTCTGTGCGGCTTTTCTTTAGCTTAAGGTAAGCAGATGGTGGTCTGAGGCGACATCTGCTCCCCTCCTCACTCGAACATCTTGAAGGGATCTTCTAAATTTCTTGCTAATGCAGATATGGTCTATTTGGTTCTCTGTTGTATGGTCAGGTGAGATCCAAGTTGCTTTGTGTATTCTTCTGTGTGGGAAGATGCTGCCTCCAATGACAAGTCGGTTTAGAGCACAAAAGTCTACAAACCTCTCCCCGTTCTCACTCATCTCCGAGCCTAGTCCCTGTCTCCCCATCACCTCTTCGTATCCGGTGTTGTCCTCCCCTATTTTGGCATTAAAATCGTCCATGACGATGGTGATGTCTCGCTCCGCACATTTGTCCACGGCACTCTGGAGTCGGTCGTAGAACTCTTGTTTCTCTTCCTCGTCACTGTCATTAGTGGGCGCATAACACTGGATGACGTTCAGCTTGAGCTTTTTCTTGGTTCTAAAGGCTGCTGTGATAATTCTTGGCCCAAGAGGTTCCCAGCCCATCAGCGTTCTCTGTGCCACTGGTGACAGCATGAATGCTACTCCTTCTGTATGGGGGGCATTCTCCTCTTCATGACCTGAATACAGAATCATCTCCCCACTTAACAGCCTTTTCTGCCCAGACTGCGTCCATCTGGCTTCACTGATACCTAGCAGGGAAAGGTTGTACTTTTGCATTTCCGCTGCTATCTGGGCGGCCTTGCCGCTCTGGTACATGGTCTTGACGCTCCATGTGCCCATGGTTGTGTCCCTGGATAGAGAGAGGCGGCTCGGTCCTGTGGCTTCCGAAGACTTCCGGCTTTCACCACAGGACGTCATAAGTCTTCTGGTAGAAGAACCTTCCTCCTCCAGGAAAGGAATTACTGTTAGTCTTTTCGTCGGCGTTTTTGTAGCTATTTCATTTTTTGCAGGGTGGGGAAGCTACCCCCACGCCCAACCCCCTTACTAGGAGGACCAGGGGTTTTCTGTCGGGGTCACCTTCCCTTAGACCATGTTGGTTCACGGCACCTTATTTCATTCGGTGCACCCCTCTCACGAGGGGCCCCCACCCGGGTCTGCCCTGGGGGACTTGGGTGGGGTTAGGTTCTTTTTAGTTCCCAGGGTCACCCTGGTCAGCCCCACAGGGTGGGTTTCCTTTCTATTCTGGGGCATGTGTTTCTGTCTACCCTTGGTCCATTCACCTGTATTTGTCTTTTTAAAACTCTCCCAACTGTCTGCACTGCCTGTAGCTCTTGATATTGGATGTGTGTTGCTAAATGGTCTTAGCTTTATTTAGGCCCCATGTTGTAGGTTTATTTAATGTATTTGACCGGCTGGCGACATACATTCAATTTCTGTTCAGTTTTTTTTTCACAAGCAGTGCAGGCACGTCCTGAGAAAGCCTTGTTGCTGTCGGGACGTTAAGCAATGTACAATCAATCAACCCTCTCACGAGGGACCCCCTATCCACCACCCAGGGGACGCGCCTCAACGCCATATGGTTCCAGCGCGAGGCGACGGGACTTACAATACAATAATATATAGGTCTCTTGCAATACAATAATATATAGGTCTCTTGCAACCGAGAAGGGCTGAGTAAAGGAGTGCGCAACTTCAAATTCGCATACGTCTCACACGCCGTTGGTGTTCTTCAGTCTGATGATAGTCATTGGGCCTATGACCTCAAAACAAAAGGCATAGGGTCTCATCCGAAGGGGCTTGTGAGAATCTACGTTTTTTGCAGGCAGAAATGGCTGAGCGAGGGCTTGTGCAGTGCTCACAAACCAGATAGGTGAGGCTAGCGCTGGCAGAATTGTATGCAAACCAAGGGGAATCACAGCGCTGGACAGACAACAGTTAGATCCCCTGCCCCCGCCTATCAGGCACCCAATCGCCAGCCCACAGAGAAATACGCAGGTATAGAATAAGACGATCATTTCCATCCTCAAACGAATGGATCAGGTCTCTTATATAACCCATGTCTTTCTCCGGAACTTAGGAAGTTCCCCATGATTCCCCTTGGTTTGCGTACAATTGTGCAGTGCTCAGTTTAGGGGGACCGGCTGACCAGTCTTCACTTCTTCCTTCCATTTAGCCCCAACGCCTACAGCAAAAGACGTATTGACCACGATAATTCAAGGGTAGTGCCAGATTAGCTTGGCGCCTGAAGGCGCCAAGCTAATCTGGCACTACCCTTGAATTATCATGATCAATCCGTCTCTGGCAAGTGGTACATAGTCCTTAGATAACACCTCCACAATTTGGGAAACGCGGCCGTGCGGTTAAATGGGTTAAGAGTAGAACGAATGTTTTCCCACCGTTCAGGTTTAACCCTTACACAACCGAGAAGAACTGAACAACATCCAACTGCAAGAGGTACTGTATATCTCCCGCAGCTGCGGGAGCTCATGAGGATCCATGCCTTTTGCTGATTCCTTCGTCTCCTCTTTTTTATTTTTCAGTTATTGATGGTTTGGGTCCTTTGACGTTTATTTGACAATTGAAAAACGTCTGCGTCCACTGGCAAGGTATCGATTGGACACAGATTAGTTCCGAATTTGAGCTGAGAAGATAGTAATATTATTATAACTATTATTATCGTCGTCGCTATCATCGTCGGCGTCGTTGCGTGTATTATTTTTGTTGGTGGTGTTTTTATTTTCATCGATCACCATCATTAGTAACATCGTCATCATCATCATCATCATCATTTACGCACCTGAGAAGTCCGACTCTCTGTCGTTGAAGTCACGGAACTCTGCTCTCCTGAGAGACCGAGAGGCATGTATGGCTTCAGCAAGAGGTCTACATCTTCATGAGCCTGGGCAGCCGGAAATGGGCTCATGAAAATCTGTGCCTTATGTGAATATAGACTGGTCCGACAATGATCTGTTGCGTCCCTTGCCAGGTCTTGCCGTGGTTACTCCGCTACGCACCCTTGCGTGGCCTGACTTCCGATTGACATTCAGCTGTGGCTGCGTACCCTGCGGTGTGTGGAAGCAGAATTAAAAGGTTTTAATGTAGAGGCGCACAGACATACAGGTCAGTCACCACTGTATATACATTTACATGCTTTGGCATGCAGAAACTCATAAAGATCTGTGCCATTTGCTAGGTGTTGCTAAATGCACTGCTAGAGAACTTCGCCTACTTCAGCCATGAAAGCGACCAACAAGAGGTGTGGATTCTCATGAGCCCCCGCAGATGCAGGGTCTCACGAGGATCCATAACTCTTGCCTTTGTATCTCACTCACTGTCCTTTGGCACATAGAGCGTATATAATAGGGAGTGGCGGTTCTAGCCTCGCAGCGTGCGGCGTCGCGTAGGCAGCGGCCGCCATCTTGAGAGTTCCGACGCCAGCGTTTCTGGCACTAGGCGGCAGAGACAGTTCACGTTTGCATTCATATATAATGACGGGCTGGATCTCATTAACGCATCGAGGCTTGACATGTACAGAAGATAGATCGACCATGATGGTTCAAGGGTAGTGCCAGAATACTTTAGCCCCTAAAGTGATCACGAACACATACTGACGTGAAAAGTAGTGCCAGAATGCTCTACCGCCTACCACTATTTCAAGGGCTGTGCCAAAATAGCATGACACTTAGAGTGATCACGACCGTATTCAAGAGTGGTATCAGAATAGCTTAGCGCCTACCATGATAGTTCAAGTGTGATAGCAACATAGCTTTGGCGCCTCAGTAGTGATAATCAAGAGTGGCGCCAGAATAGCTTCAGTGGCACCTAGAAGGATCGTATGACCATGTTCAAGGGTGGTTCCAGAATAGCTCAGCGCCAAACCATGATAGTTCATAGGTGGTGCCAGAATACCTAAGCTCCTAAATGCACAAACTTTTGAACTGTAATGGGCTATGTCCCACCTGTACAAAAATAAAGTCTTCGGTGTACAGCTCCCAAATGTGCTGTTCTGACACCACCATTGAACATTTTGTATTGTTTAGTCGGCTAAAAATACGATACTTTCATGGTATAAATTGAAAATGTTCGCGTGTCATACCGTTCTATCTGTTCATAAAGATAGGTATGAGTGTGTAAATCCTACGGAAGTCACTGAAACACTGACAGTGAATGTCAGATTCTTCAGTTTACATTATTTATAGAGTTCGGCACGAAAGACTCAGAAAGCGTCTGCATAATAAAATAATCAGCTCCATTTTCACAGTTAATGTTCCGGCGTCGGTTTGTCTGTCAGTATTTCTGCCTCTTCTGTCTGTCTATCAGTCAGTGTCTCTGCCTCTTGTGGCTGTCTGTTTCAGCGGCCTCTGTCTGTGTTTCTGTTTCTTCTGCCTCTGTCACTGTGGCTGGTGCAGTGATAATCACACAATTATTAGTATTCTAAAGACAAAGAGCATGTTAGTTACTACACGTCCGAAACACCAGCATGGCCTACCACCTTTAACACTCTCCTTATATAGCCTGCCTGTAGAACAAGTAACATCGCTTATTAGTAGGCGTTATAGTGGACAACCAATTAAGCTGGAAACCGCATACTGACTCTGTATGCAAAACAATCTCCAAAAATCTATTTCTGTTAACAAAACTACGCCATATAGTTAATACGATATCCGTTAACTCGTTTCCATGCACATATTAAAACGCATAGTGACTACAGTTCTACCGTCTGGGATGGATGCAGCGAAGTTCACATGAAAAAAGTTAATTCCTTGTATCGTCGGGGCATTAAATTATTACTTCCCGGTCATACTTCGACTGACGAAAAATTAAAATCTCTCAAGTTGCTAACATTGAATAAACAGTTTGAATTTAATCGCTGTGTTCTACTGCACAAGATCATGCACGGAAAAGCCCCACCCTATGTAAAAACTCTATTTTCCGACAATAATAGGAAAAACACGAGAAATAGTTCCATCCACCTTCCAAAAATTAGATTAGACATATGTAAAACCAGCCTTTCCTTTTCAGGTGCTAAAGCGTGGAATATTTTACCTCCACACCTGAAATCATTTGTAAGATTAGCGTCTTCAAAGATCGCCTCCATAAATATTTACTTTAGAAGTAACAGTATGTTCGGCTCCATTATTATGCTACTATTCGTATAGTTAGTGACAGGTTTCCTATTACCTAATAATCTTCTACTGTTGCTGCAGAATATGTAATAGTTCGATTGTCTGCATTAACATGTCAGGTTCATACTTGTACATATATATTTTTTAATTTTTCCTTTTTTATTTTTTATTTATTTATTTATAATTTTATTTTAATTGTTCTTTTTTTTCTGAGGGTGGGATGGGGGGGGGGGGGGGGGGGGGAATGGGTCTTTTTACTTATATATTTTTTTTTTTTTTTTTTTGCTGTATCGTCTGGTGTATTTTTGTATGTGTAGAGTAGCAGGGCAGTTTGGAAGATAACTTTTTATCCAGAATAAAAACGTTCCATCATCATCTGTCTGTCTGTCTGTCTCTCTCTTTCTCTCCGTCTCTCTCTCTCTCTCTCTCTCTCTCTCTCTCTCTCTCTCTCTCTCTCTCTCTCTCTCTCTCTCTCTCTCTCTCTCTCTCTGTGCGTGCGTGTGTGTGTGTGTGTGTGTATGTGTGTGTGTGTGTGTGTGTGTGTGTGTGTGTGTGTGTGTGTGTGTGTGTGTGATGGCGGGTGTGTGCGTGTGTGGGTGTCAGTCCGGGAGTGTTATGCAGTCGGTGTGCGTGCAGGAAGAAGGCAGTCCTAAGAACTTATGTTTTTCATTTCATCCACAGTATGCACATAGTGTATATGTTATGGGGCAAGAGAGATGGATCAGTCACGTAGGGACACAGAGGTGTAAAAACAGGGAACTAAAGATACGACTGATTTACATAAGCGACTGGCATCCGGCTACCGAGCCAAATGGATCGACCAAGCAGAGTAGAGAGCAGAGCAATACTTTTGGCGCGATTCCTTAGAAATATGGCACCAAGATAACATTCAAAAACTTTAGTGGATCTTCCGCAAGCATAGCACAGTCATAGTCCTGTCTAAACTTACGTAAAGTAAGATCAGTAACCGGTTGCCGTGCCGGCGGGCCGCCGTAAGGAAACACTGCCGGAAACGCTTTTAGACCACTTGGTTAGTGTATAATGTGTGACCCCACCCGGGTCTGTCCTGGGGGACTTGGGTGGGGTTAGGTATTTTTTAGTTGCCAGGGTCACCCTGGTCAGCCCCACAGGGTGGGTTTTTCTCTCTGTTCTGGGGCATGTGTTTCTGTCTACCCTTTGTCCATTCACCTGTATTTGCCTTTTTAAAACTCTCCCTACTGTCTGCACTGCCTGTAGCTCTTGATATTGGATGTGTGTTGCTAAATGGTCTTAGCTTTATTTAGGCCCCATGTGTTAGGTTTATTTAACGTATTTGACCGGCTGGCGACATACATTCAATGTTCTGTTTATTTTTTTTTCACAAGCAGTGCAGGCACGTCCTGAGAAAGCCTTGTTGCTGTCGGGACGTTAAGCAATGTACAATCAATCAACAATCAATATAATGTGTGTATTATTTTGGAAATGCACGCCAAGTACAAGTCTGTACAGTTCACACGCCTGGCATTCCATTATCCTTATCTCTGACAGGTGTTAAAAGGCAGCAGTATATACAGGCTATAGCATAAACACAGTGCGGAGGTAGCGGTTAGTGGAACCCGCAGTATGGCGGGCGGTCCCTACGCTGATAAGTGCCAGATAGCCTCTCCCTATATATACGCTCTATGCTTTGGCAGGCGAAGTGGTTTCTGGTCCTGCGCATTATGCCCAATTCTCTACAAATGACATGAGGGCATCAGGGGTTTCGCTGGCAACGGGAGTGCTCCCTCAACTGGAGACACTGCTGGGGCCGATCTTTACGCAGCAGAAGGTATATAGATTCGCATGAGCCCCTGGGTTCTTGTGAGTCTGTGATTCTTGCAGATGACAGGAGCGTGGAGGCGGGGTTTTGTTAGGATGTTGACACGAACAAATTGCGCGTGAAATTTCACAGTGGGAATCGATCCGGCGCCACCGTGGCTATACCCCAGCGCGCACGAGGTCATAGGGCCGACGTCTGCCCGGCGGACCAGGGCTCGGTTGCAAGAGTGAGCTTAGTCCTGCGCCAGCCACTAAGCAAGGTGCTCCGCGATAGCGGAGCAGCTTGCTTAGTGGCTGGTGCAGGACTAAACACACTCATACAAATTAACCCTGCGCCAGCCACTATGCAAGGTGTTCCGCTATGTATAATCGGAGTTCCTTGCTTATCGGCTGGCGTAGGACTAAGCTCACTCTTGCAACTGAGCCCTAGGGGCCGCCTGGGGAATTCAAACGACAAGAGGCCATTGCCATTAGCTTCTGCTGCGGAATGAAAGGTATAGAGGGTTGTCTCAAATGGCATTTCTCTGAGGCGCCTTGTGGGTGCGGGTATGTGACTTTGTAGGTCGGGCCGTATACTGTAAGGCCCAAACACACAGACCGCACAGATTCTGATTATACGACGTTAAGGTCCAAAACCATGAAGATCAAATTTACATCTGTGGAGCTAGTAATGGGTTTGTGTACTACAATGAAAGGTAGTTTAAACATTGCTGGAGTCAATAATGATAATGATAATAATAATAATAAGAAGAAGAAGAAGAATACAGCGCATTATGCAGGCGCGTTATCCTAATTGCAAATCAGCTGAAAGCGCAGCCGCGAGCTGAGCCTATCAAGCACGCTCACATGAAACACGCGCATTCACAGAGTATTCACGTAGCACATCAACTTTTAGCTATCGCGTGTCTGAGGAACTTTGACCGCAATGGCTCATGAAAGTCAGTGCCTCTTGTTCGGATATGCATATGTGATAGGCGCTTACATTAACGCTTATCATTCGGAATACACCAGTGTGTAAAATAAGTTTGACTAAAATAGTTCAAGGGTAGTGCCAGAATAGCTTGGCGTCTGTTGGCGCCAAGCTTTTCTGGCACCACCCTTGAACTAAAGCCCCACCACCCGGGTCTGCCCTTGGGGACTTGGGTGGGGTTAACTACTTTTTAGTTCTCATGGTCACTCTGGTCAGCCCCACAGGGTGAGTTTCCCCTCTATTCTGGGGCATGTGTTTCTGTCTACCCTTGGTCCATTCACCTGTATTTTCCTTTTTTAAACTCTCCCTACTGTCTGCGCTGCCTGTAGCTCTTGATATTTGATGTGTGTTGCTAAAGTAATGGTTTAGCGTATTAGACCGGCTGGCGACATACATTCAATATTCTGTTGTTTTTTGTTGTTTTTTTCACAAGCAGTGCAGGCACGTCATGTGAGAGTCTTGTTGCTGTCAGGACGTTAAGCAATGTACAACCAGCCTTGAACTAAAGCCATTGGTCTATATCCTTATCTGTTAGTACAATATTTAGCCTCAGTATGATATGGGTTTAGGTGACATTCTGAGATATTGGTACCCTCTGGCTCTAATCTCGTACAAAAAAAAAGAGCTTTGTCCAGTGATATTTGTATTTCAGTACATTGTTCCAATTCAGAGTTATACCTTGTCAAAGACTGACAATGAACTAACGGCTATTTTGAGAAAAACAACAACAAAACTTTGAACTTACTTGAGTTGCACAGTGAAAGACTAAAAATTCCAGCCTTGTTTCATTTTTTAAACCACATTTCTTGAACATTTACAGCTGTATGACTTTTACACTTTGTAGACAACATATCAATAACTACACCTATGTAACTATGTACCCACTCCATAAAGTTTTCCCTTCTTTGACACATGTATTGATATATTATATAACCCCCCACCCGTATCTGCCCTGGGGGACTTGGGTGGGTTTAGGTATTTTTTAGTTCCCAGGGTCACCCTGGTCAGCCCCACAGGGTGGGTTTTTCTCTCTATTCTGGGGCATGTGTTTCTGTCTACCCTTTGTCCATTCACCTGTATTTGCCTTTTTAAAACTCGCCCTACTGTCTGCACTGCCTAGTAGCTCTTGATATTGGATGTGTGTTGCTAAATGGTCTTAGCTTTATTTAGGCCCCATGTGTTAGGTTTATTTAACGTATTTGACCGGCTGGCGACATACATTCAATGTTCTGTTTTTTTGGTTTTTTTCACAAGCAGTGCAGGCACGTCCTGAGAAAGCCTTGTTGCTGTCGGGATGTTAAGCAATGTACAATCAATCAATCATGTATTTGCCTTTTTAAAACTCTCCCTACTGTCTGCACTGCCTGTAGCTCTTGATAGTGGATGTGTGTTGCTAAATGGTCTTAGCTTTATTTAGGCCCAATGTGTTAGGTTTATTTAATGTATTTGACCGGCTGGCGACATACATTCAATGTTCTGTTTTTTTTTTTTTTTTTTTTCACAAGCAGTGCAGGCACGTCCTGAGAAAGCCTTGTTGCTGTCGGGACGCTAAGCAATGTACAATCAATCAATCAATCAATCAATCAATCAATCAATCAATCAATCAATCAATCAATCAATCGATCATATTATATAACAAGCAACTTAATATTCGCGAGCTTGCTAGATATACTTCCCTTCCCAAAATCCCTTGCACGCCAAGAAGACTCGAGTTTAAAGATACTTGGATTTTGAAAACGGAAACGCGAAATATGCTCACACTGCAACATTAACGCGCTCTTTATGTGTAGTAGTAATGAAATATTTGTTAGTGTGTATGAACGCTCGAAATGTATACTATACACACACGAACGGAGAAAAGACGCCAGGAAAATCTAGTCGCTGGACTGATAAGTGAAATTGAAGAGATGTCAGCTTTCGATATTGACTACCTGAGAAAAGAACTAAATATACAAACCTGCTGGCATTTTCCGCAATTATGCGTGATCTCTAGTTACACGCACGGTTATACAACGTCTTCATAGTCAGACGATATCTACGCGCTGAGTCGACAGCGATATGCAGTCGTCTGCCATTCATGTGTTTTGTTTGAACACGCAATAAGCTGCAAAATGAATGACGCGAGGCATAGTTTTGTTTTGGACTGGGTACAAAAATAATATTGAGCAACAATTTTGTTTTATATAGTGCCGATAAACAGACAGATATGATTACTTGACTCGAATTAAATGTCCTCGTCTGACGACTCGGGACATTTTGATTCGGGTCTCGTAATCACATCTGCCTGTTATCGACATTATATCAAACAAAAAAATGCTCAGTATAATATAATATAATATAATATAATATAATATAATATAATATAATATAATATAATATAATATAATATAATGATAATTTTGACCCAAACTTACGTGTGGTGGTCTATTTCTGTTTGTTTTTTTGTTTTGTTTTTTCTTTCTTTCTTTTTAAAAAGACGCAATTCGTGACATTAATACACAAACCAAGGGGAATCACTCAGCGCTGGACAGACAAACAGTTAGATCCCCTGCCCCCGCCTATCAGGCACCCAATCGCCAGGCCACAGAGAAATACGCAGGTATAGAACAAGACGATCATTTGTATCCTGATGCAAATGATCGCCTTGTTCTATACCTGCGTATTTCTCTGTTTACAGTGAGTATGTGAACGTATATAACATCACAACCATAAGAAAACGTTCTTAAAAGTTGTATTCACCAGGATCAAGCATCTCAACACAGTCAGAAAACTGTCTGCAACAGATACTGCTGACAGTACGTGTATGGGTCCTTTGTGTACTATCGTAGAGCTTTATGATGTAAGTACAATGCCAAATGTCGAAATTCATCGTTTGGAGGGTGTATTGTTTTTGTACCCAAGTCGCGGATTTATCGTCTGCATCGTCCTTGTTTTGAATTAATATGCATATTTATGAGCCTACGTCACAAGGCAGGACCCGGCCGACTATCGGTGTATCGCAATACTGCAGGTCACGAGGTCATCTGTGTGGTGTACATACGTGTCAGTGTACACGTGTACTGATGTTCTCCGGCATCACTTT
Organism: Semisulcospira habei; assembly: GCA_036245525.1. Lineage (NCBI taxonomy): Eukaryota > Metazoa > Mollusca > Gastropoda > Semisulcospiridae > Semisulcospira > Semisulcospira habei. The sequence continues at coordinate 310,595,838 of BTPG01000002.1, forward strand.
GACGTAATTTTTCACGAGAAAGTAGAATAAACCTTCCATACTTGCAATGCTGTCAAAATGACAATGCGGGTTCCGCTCGACCTGCTAGTAATTACTAGTAGCGATCGTGCTGTGTCGTGCACCGAGGGCGTGGCTTGTCACAAGTTTGACTCGCAAAGCGAGCGTGCGTCCAAGGTGCCTATTTTGACCTTTTGATCCTTACCTCTCGGAAACACGCACAGTCTTCCATCATTGAAACAGAACATTGGTAATTATACCCACTTTCTGCACTGCAGTTAATTTCACATCTCACACATCGAAGTCTACGTAACTGAAAGCATCATTGGAAACGACAAATGCACCATTGCAGCAGAAACACTACCTCTCTGATTTGAGTGCATTAGAGCCCGCACAGAAAGAAAGAAAAAACCAAAACAAAAAAAAAAACATGTTACAACCAGCGAAGTGCAACTTTGACACACACCATAGTTTTCAGATCTTTGCAGCATAAAATGTGATAACTAGCTCGTAACTATATGATAAAACAGGGAAATCAGTAAGAGATAAATTCTACTGAAGATCATGAATTCTGAAATCACTAGCGCTCGCTATAGGAACTATAGGAAGATCGACAAAGACCGTAGATTACTTACTGATTCAGCAGGAAAGCGACACATTTCGGGTGGGCGGTCAAGCCAAACTCTTGCTTTACGCGTTGCCATATTCCCTTGTCCGATGACAATTCTACCTAGGGATATCTTGTCTCTCTTCCTCTTTCTTCTCTTCAATTCCATGTCTGTCATTGTCGGCGCGAGTCGACTGATGGTAATTTCTTTTTTTCTTCGCTGGTTCATCCGCCATCTTGTCTCTGATTCGTTATAATTATGCAGATGACCTAAGGTCGTATAGAAGTTATGACGTCAGCCTATCAGAAGCAATCTTTTTACGTATCCGTCAGAAGATTCCGGTGGGCCTCTTTTCACTTTGAACGGACGAACGAAAGCATTTGGTGGGACAATAGGCTGGTCACTGTCTAGTGGGTGTGTATGCTGAGGCCCAGTAAAAAGCTTTTTGCGAACTGAAGCCTTAAAAAAAGGTCGGGCGTGCCCCTCTAAAAACTAACTGAGACGACACTACCTTATACCACGCGCACAACACACGCACACACACACACACGCAAACAACCCACGCACACACACACACTTGCGTATCACATGACATTGCAAATTCATATAGCTGAGGCTGACATCTTGACCGTCTTTCAAATGATGCCATGACTATAGGTCTATGTCATGGCATCATTTAGGAGACGGATAGATAGATGCTGATAGATACAAGTGATTGGTATATCCGACTTTATTTTGTTAAAGCCGACCTTGTTATAAGCGAAATAGACTAATAATAAATAATAATAATAATAATAATAATAATATACTAATAATAATAATAAAATAATAATAATAATATACTAATAATAATAATAAAATAATAATAATAATAATAATAATATACTACTAATAATAATAAATTAAATTGTACCGATTCATCCCTGACGCACTACAGCAGGAGATGGGTCGACCATGATAATTCAAGGGTAGTGCCAGATTAGCTTGGCGCCGACAGGCGCCAAGCTAATCTGGCACTACCCTTGAATTATCATGGTCGATCTGTCTCCTGCAACAGGTGCGCATAGTCGTTAGATGCCGCCTCCCAAATTTGGGAAATACGTGCGTCGGGCTGAATGAGTTAATATAGCGATAAAGATGTACGAAATAGTGCTGGTCTGCGATTTTGGTGCTTACGACTACAAACCCTAACTCTAAAATCGCAAATCAGCACGCACATTTTTCACTCTTGGGACAAACGCTGGATCCAGTCCCGTCTGATGACGTTCTTTGTCAGCATTTTTGCCAGTAAGTGAATCTGACGGGGGGAAAAAATGCGATCACCGCTGGCACCCAAATATACCATCTATAGCAAATCACCTCATTAGTCTAATTGCGTGCTACCTGCAATACATAGTGGGAGTTCTGGCTTCCCAGTCACTCAAGGCGCCCGCATCAATAGCTGCGAAAGTGTCGTATAGCGTTACTGGCGGCAACCATGTACGACTCTTTCGCAGCTGTTGATGCGAGGCGCTTTGAGTGGGTGAATCCCATCAGTCCTGGCACAGTACTGCGGAACATTTTCAAACTGTGGAATGTTTCTCAGTTGTGAAATATTTATTAACCTTGGAATTATAATTACACATTTTGATAATGATGATGATGATGATGATGATGATGATGGTAACAATGATGCCGATTACAATCAGTACCATGTTGACTTCATGCAGTCAAGTACTTTAAAAACGCAACAAACACAATCGTATATTATACAAAGCAAAAGTACCCCCTCAATCCAACAAACACGAAAACAAAATAAGGTAAGCAAGAGGCATAGAACCTCATGAGCCCCCGCGACTGCGGGCGCTCATGAGGTCCTATGCCTCTTGCAGATGTGCGTATCAGCAGCAAAGAAATTACAAAGCTACATTAAAAAAAAAAAAAAAAAAAAAAAGGCGGCTTTTAGGATTGATCAAAGCTAGCGGAGTCGCATTTTTTAAAGTGCGCGACTGTAGTTTATGGTTGGAATTTGCTGACGCCTTCACATTTTTTGTTTCTATTCATGTCTTTGACTATTAAATCATAGGGTAGCTGTCATCTTTGTACCAAACTATCCTATTATGGGGCCGTGAGGTACAAAATCATAGACCCTCACACTGCACAGTAGAACGTGTGTGACCAACCACTTTTTGGGCCAATCAGAGTGGTCTTAGGAGACATGTGCTCTTTCAAGAGAAGTCTGAAAGGGCACCTGTCATGAAAGGCCATCATGTAGGTGGCTTCAGCCACCTAAATGATGGTCTTTCATGACAGGTGATCTCCTGCAAGTGCGGTCGCTCATAACGGGCTCTGCTGTCTGCCAAGTGATTATTGTCGTGAATATGAGATTGACTATAACGGATCGGCGTTCACGGTAGCGACTCGGGGAGGCTAATACCAGAAAGACCATCGATCGATATTTTCTCCAGCGAGTAGTAAATGAGACTGCTAGACCATTGATTTTTTGTGCTCTTTTCTCTAGTTCAGTTCTTTTGTCATGGTTAGTGATCCGATTTCCTGTGGCCCTCGCTTTTTTTTTTTTTCTCCTTGTTTTACAGTCAAACCTCTGCTTTTATATTGCTAAAGTCCATATTTTAGAAAAGCAAGATTTTCATTGCATATCGGTAGAAATCTCGCTTTGCTACAAAATTGTCATACTGGCTTTTGCCATATGGAAAAAGCCAGTATGTCAATTTTTTTTTAGAAAAGCGAATTTTCATTGTTATATTACGAAAATCTCGCTTTTCTCAAAAATTGACATTTTGGTTTTTGCCCTACATCGGCAGAATTGCGTTTAACGGTCACTTTAGGAACAGGACAAACGTGGCCACTGTAATTAGGTGACTGTGTAATAATGTGTCTTTATATAGTATTTATTTATTTACTTATTTATTATTAGTAATATTTATTTATTGTTATATTATTTATTTATTTATTTATTTTTATTTATTTATTTATATTTTTATTTATTTATTATTTATTATTTATTTATTTATTTAATTTTTTATTTTTTTTGGAGGGGGGGGGGGGGGGATATTTCTTGGGTGTCTAGAGTAGACAGGGCATGTTCTAACGGTTATCTTTATACAGTGGTCACCGGGTTGACTGTATTTTTATTTCAGTCTAAGCCTGAACTGAAATGAAGTGAATTGATCGTTATAGCAGTGTTATTTGTATTTGTGCGCCCGACGAGAGATGGCCTATTTGATTGTTCAGTGTTACAGGATGTTGTTGGCGTGTATCGTTCAAGTAACGTAAATTATTCCCCAGAAGATAAATAGCTCTCTGTCCTTGTTCTCGTCCAGTCAGAAAAAGGATTTGGTTTTATTCTTACGTCAGAAGTTCATCTCCTTGTCAGTAGGAGTTGTGTAAAAAAAAAAAAAGATTGTACATCCGTCGACAGTGCTAGATCGGCGCGCTGTCTGCACCATGTATACATTGGGGTGGGTGGGGGGGGGGGGTGGGGGGGGGGGTGGAGTATACATAAAGCACGCTGTTTTTGGTAACTTCCAGCAGCCAATCCGAATTTTTGTTAATGCATATATTCAATGCAAAGGTTCCTGAGCCACTTCTGTTCCTCAGGGGGGAGAAACTCATGATACTGCCTTGCATGTCATGTTTGTACAATGCGTCGGCGTTTACTTCTGACTCGATCTTCCCTCTTGAACAAAATTCGCAAAATCTGCTGAAAACAAATTCTTTACTTGTATTGCGTTGTTGTTTACCGCAACCCTTGCTATACAGCTTGTGTCTCGCTGTCATTTTCATCACGATATCACGAGACCTGCAAACAGGGTATACCGAGAGCAAAAGGTTTTCGGGCCGACGACGGCCGCAGTTGGCTCACGCACAGCCGTGCGCGGGCCATCTGCGGCCGTCGTCGGACCGAGGACCTGCGCGCACTGGCTACTGTAAAAACATCAAAGCAATGTAGCCGACATTACTGAAACCGAACTCTTTTGTTCTTGAAGAGCGTTGCTTTCTTTTGTTCTTTATTCTTCGTATGTAAAAACTTTTTTTTTTCTTCTTCTTCTTCTCGAGTTGTCAGTGATCTACTTGTTGATTCGTTAAAGCTCAACTTCAGGCGTATTTGTATCGGGCAAAAATTCCATTTGAGTTGTGAGGCGTTTCTCCTCCGGACATACAGCGCTTGAAAAGCGCAACAAAAACAACCGTAAATTCAGCCGTGAAGCGAACACGGATACGAAAGAAGGCGAGAAGAGGCATAGAACCTCATGAGCCCCCGCGACTGCGGGGGCTCATGAGGTTCTATGCCTCTTGCAGTTGGGCGGTTCAGGCTGTGTCCCGTCAGTCAAGGGGTTAAATCGTTTAACATTATGTGTGCGGTGGCAGTTATAAGTGATCAACGCTGTCGCGTTTATAAAGTGTGTAACTGTATTGTATCAGACGAAGACTTACACCAGTTTCGTTTGTAAGGTATTTCTTCTCTAGAGAAGAACCCAAAGGAGAAAGGTACACGCTTAGAAATAGGCCTACATAATATTTATCGTCTAGATCATTGTTAGGAAATAAAAGTGTTACAGCTAATTTCGTTGAGTGTTCCATTTGTTTTCTCTCTGTTGTAAAAAAGTGGCAAATTGGTTTTATTTCGCCACAAATTCTTCTATGTCTCCATAAAACTTCCATCCAACCTGGGCTATCTTTCTTAGAACTAGTCCCGCCAAAGCCAGCCACCTGCGTCATGCATAAATATTCATGAACCCATGGGCTCATGAATACGTATGCCTCATGCAGACGGTGAAAATCGGTTGTGCAAGAGGCAAAAATCTTCTTGAAGACCTGATTTTTCTCAAGTGTTCCGCTCCCGAAAAAAAAATCAGGTTATTAAGAGTTAAAACACACACTCCAGAGGCAAAACTGCGTGACTGCCAATCGTGTGAGATGCAAAAAAAATTCCCAACAAGGGAAGAAACACGTTTAGAAAGGGAAAGTACAACACAGTGTGTTGTAGGTGGCCTTTCTAATCGTGTTTCTTTCTTTGGTGGGAATTCTTTTTCAAAGTACACGCACAAAGCATCGCGCTTTGCAGAGGAAGACAAGCGGTGCGGGCTGTCAGTGCGGGTTGTGACTGTTGCCAACTGGTGTTGTTCCCAGGAGGGAAAGCCGTGTACTTCTATTAGCCTATTAGCCGGAATAAAAATACAACTCTTGCAGATGTCTGTTTCCTGTTGTGACACGGTGTTAGGAGGTACGCCTGCCGATCCAGCCACCAGCAGTAAAAACGGATCATGCCATAGGATCGCATAAGATATATAAAGCCCGTTTGCGCTATGTTTGCCCCAATTTAAAATCAGGCAAACAAACAAACAACACAACCTTTTCAACAAGACATTTTTTTTATGACAACAGTAAGAACAAAAGTGATCATCAAAATAATTATTTCAACTCATTGTGCTCAAGGGTCAAAATACCCACATTTTGGAGTTATCCTCTGAAGACTGCATTACCATTCAGGTGACAGATCGACCATGATATTTCAAGGGTGGTGGCAGAATAGCTTGGCGTCTATAGACGCCGAGCTATTCTGCCACCACCCTTGAACTATCATGGTCGAGCCATATCTTGCTGTGGTGTGTCGCGGGCAGAATGAGTTAAAATTCGGTTGGCTTGAACTCCAACGGTTTAGCCCGTACCGTTGGGAGATCATGAATATGACCTACTTTAATGTTCAGCTATATTCCTTGTTCAGAGGCCTCTGCATAGCTGATGCTGAAACCATGACATGCTATTCACCGAGCAGAACATTGCAAGACCAAACTATAGGAAACCATCAGGAATGGACAGCGTAGGCCTATATGTTCAAAGAATAAGTATGTGTCAGTGTTTTTCGGTGAGGTTCGATCAGGGTATATTTTTCCAGGTTTAAATACGGTTATGTTCAAAATTTCCCGAGAGCAGGCTGCGCTAGACCACTGCTGTCATCATTTAAAAAACTTGTTTTAAAAGTAAAATAGGTCAGAGTTTGGTGATAATCCTTTCTTTTTAGAGTTGTCTTGAAATAGTATGAGTTCAAAAGTAATCTGCAGAAAATACGACGTAACTTTTGCAAAATACTGGCAGAATAGATAATATCCGGAGATCAGAAGTAGATCAAAATTGCACGAGATATCAACATCGCATATTTGTCCACTTTTTATCCACATCGCAAGTTTTAATCCACTATTTTCGTCGAAACGCTTATGACCTACTTCTGTGTTCCGAACAACATAATATGTTGTATAACATAATATATTATATTCAACCGAACCTATGAAACCCAGGCCATCTGCAATGCCCGAGAGAATTTGTACCGTCGTCAGGATGTAAAGATTGTATACTCGTTCACGCGAATAGGTTAGGTAGAGCGCGTAAAACATCACAAAACCCAGGCGATCTGCCAGGCCCTGTTTCAAGGCTCATGAGGATCTTTCCCGTTTACAGTTTGAACGAATTGGACTCGGTCATTCCGGTGAAGGAGCCCCAAAGCCTGACAAATTGACTTGAGAGTCGCCTGTGTCCCCACGGACTGTCCACCACTTAGTGGTCCCTCAGCCAGCTACAAGAGACATAGATCCTCATGAGTCCCTGCAGTCGCAGGGGCACGTGAGGATCTATGCCTCGCGTTGGCCGAGACCGGCTCATGTTTGTTCTTCATACGGCGGAGTTTTTCCGGGTTGAGTAGTTTGACTGGTGGAGATATTGACGTCTAGGTTCTTCAGACGCTAGTGCAAACAAGAGTTGGGATATCTTCAGGAATATCTTGGGACATCTTCAGCCTGTTTTCTTCCTTCTGAAGCAAAGAAGAAGAAGAAAACGCACGCACGCACAGGCACGCACGCACACGCGCACACACATATACACGAACACACACGCGCACACATACATACAGTATTCCACACACCGTCACATACAGCTTTAGTGTTTCCGATGATTCCAGAAATGTCGCATTTCTTTTTCTCATCAGTATACCAGCGCTTGGCTGACCTATTTGGTTTGTGGCTGTTGCAGGTCAGGGCCAGTTCGGGGAGAGGGACATGGTCCAGCAGATCGGCGAGTACCAGAAGTGCGCCACCTACCACCCCGTCACTTTCCGTCCCCCGCGCGTACACATCACCTTCTACAACACATTCACCATCCCCATGGCCGACGCCTTCACGCACATGGGGGTGAAGGTGTGGGGGGAGGTGGTGCCCGTCCACCCCACCATCACCAGGCAGCTGTCTGCAGTTGTTGGAGAGGAAGATGATGATGACGACCAGTTTATTGGTAGTTTCGATGATTGTGGGCTTGGTGCTGTCTCGCGGCAGCTGAGCAGGGTCAGTTTGGATGATAATTGTGACTTGAGTTTGGGCGAGGAGAATGACCTTGTTACTGATGGTGAATGCGACGCCAGCACTTCTGTATCTTATCCAGTGCACGAAGCTGTCCGATTTCCTTGCACTCATGGTGGCGTCAAGCGCCTTGATCACAGGGAAGGTCCTGTTTGCACGGAAGATCTTGCTTACATCGATATAAACGCAAGGCGGAGTGAAAATGGTAGCAGCCCGTCTCGACAGAAGTCATTTCCTTGTCAAGAAAGTGCGCGTGACAATCCTCGAGACTTTTCTGCGCAGCTCAAATGGCCCGTCTGTACAAAAGCAGAATTTATCTGTTCAATGAAAGAATTTGACTGCTTGTGTCACAAGGACACAGTAGAAACTGATTTTACATTTTTCGGTCAGAACAAATTACCAGCATGCGCAGACATTAACCCCCTTGTGCATGCAATCGCCGGCAATGTTTACAGTGCCGGTGACTGCATGCACAAGGGGGTTAACCAGCACACTGCTGTTGAGAGGACAAAGGAAGAACGCGATTGTACACATCACGCATTCAAAACACCAGCCATGTCAAAAAAGGACTGTCATTGTAGCTGTCCTGAGTTGTTGAAAGGAGCTATCTTCAGGACCGTGTGTGATAGCAGCTGCCACAGCCGGTTAGGAAATAGGCTCGTCAGAGAAATAATTGAGAAAAAATCTGCACTTTGCTGCGACGAATTGTTAGGATCGAAGTCAAAGATCACATCCGCCTTTTGTTGTCGTGATACGTTAAAACGTGTGGCTGACATTTCTCGCGAGAAAAGAGGAAAAGCAGGGACAACCGGTGGCAGGGAAGCTGTAGAAGGCTACACTGTCCAAGGAAGTCGCACAGACACGTTGTCTGTCTCTGCTAACAGTGAGCGAGAACCGGCCAGATCTACCATGGACCCGTCACCCTACAAACCCGGCCGTCCCAGGACCAGGGATGGAAGCAGCTATGGCCTACCTTCATCAGCAAGAGGCATAGACTGTCCTGGGTCCCTGCGGCCGAAGGGGCTCATGACAATCTATGCCTCTTGCAGACGCCAGGGTCATGCTGAGGATGGTGTCGGGAGTGATGCATCGCGTGAGGAAAGAGACGTTGTGGTTTCGGTCACTGGGGAATATGGTGTGGGCGCGGCCCACATAGATGCTGGCATTCACGCTTCCACGCCAGACGGTGTAATCAACGTTCATAATGACTATTCCTTGACCTCTGACGCTAATAAATCACAGTCTGCTGACGCTGACGTTTCCCGACCTGCTGACGTTGATGTGCAGTGTGCCCTGTTCTCTCGACGCTCTGATGATGACTGCTCGCGATCCGCTCATGATTTCAAGTCCCCGACCTCTCACTGTGGCGATTCCCTATTTTGTCCTTTTGACAGTTCCATGACATCGAAAGAGGTGTGCCCGCATCATTACGTGCACTCTTCGTTGTCGGCGAATCTGTCAAGCCGACACAGTACCCAGTCTTCCCCATGTAAGCTACATTCACGAAGCGACGCAATTCCTTGTGATGAATTGACGTGTGCGAAAGCCAGTACTCCTTCTGACGGCGTTTTCGCAGTTTCCAACGATCTCGTCCCAGACAGGCAATCCCCATATGACGCTATTCCCCCTTCTCGTGCTAAATCCAGCCCGGAAACAGGTGCGCTAAGTAACCCAGTGATTAACCCCCTTGTGCATGCACCCACAGGCACTGTAAACTGTGGCTGCATGCACAAAGGGGTTAAGAGTCAGCAAGGAAGTGCGTCAGCTGAGCTCATTGATTCTAATGGCAGCCTGAAATCGAGGATACCAGATGACGTCATTTCTTCAGATACTGCAAATCGCAGATCACAGGTCAGCTTTCTCCATGACGTCACGTCCCCTATTTACAATGAACCCAGTTTGGAAGCAAATACACCAGATGGCGCTATTCTTTCTGTAGTCGCACCTCCCAGGTCAAAGATCAGCTCCAGTGACGTCAGTCTCTTTGTTTCCGTGAATCCCTTTTTTCAAAGCTGTAGTGACGTCAATCCCGCTATTTCCATGAAGCCAAATCCTCAAACCTCCACCAAGGCAGAATTTCACGCAAAACGTGTAGTGCGGTCAAAGAGCTGGCAGGTGTCTCAACGACTGCGCCCATGCCTCTCCCGCCTCCTATCACACCCGCCCGACTTTACCGCCTTTCGGACTCGAGCGGACGGCGATGGCGACGGTGTCTTTGGTTCAGAGGTCACCAAGGTCAACCTTGACATTACGACCTTGATCACCTTGGTGTCGTCCGTGTGTCACGGCGGTGGGTGCATGTTCCGCTTTCCGGACAAGGTGCTGGATCAGCAGGCGGCAGAGGAACGGACCAGCCCAGTGCTGCCAGACCTACAGAAATACTTGAACGGTGAGTGGGTGGTGTCTTATCGTACATTTGCGATCCTTATCTCATTCTGCCCGCGACACACCACAACAAGATACGGCTCGACCATGACAGTTCAAGGGTGGTGGCAGAATAGCTTGGCGCCTATGAACTATCATGGCCAATCTGTTTTCATGTATTGTAATGCAGTCCTCGGAACATAACTCCAAAATGTGGGTATTTCGTAACTCGGGCACAATGAATTATGCGTGTAATTCATAAGTTGTAAGTGCTGCAAAATCGGGCTTGGGTGTGGTGAGTTCACTTACGAGGACTATATTACAGTTTAAAGACGTCATGTTATGCTGGCACCATCAGTGTCGTGGTCTGTCCATATCTTGTTGAAGGCTGTTACGGCTGAATGGGTTAAGTCGTTCAAGGCGCCTCGCATCAATAGCTGCGAAAGCGTCTAGCGTTGCCGGCGACAACGCTAGAAGTCACTTCCGCAGCTATTCATGTGGGGCGCCTTGAATGAGTTAACTCATTCCAGACTTGCCATGTACGGATACGCGGCTATTTGCCGCGTATCCGAAATAGCCGCGTATCCGAACCCGTATGCAGCACGTTTTGGGTGGTTAAGATGTTCACCCTCAATACGCTTCAGCTGGAACATATATTGACGAGCAAAAGAAATGCGACATTTTGGGAATCATCTGAAACGCTAAAGTGTTTCCGATGATTCCAAAAAATGTTGCATTTCATTTGTTCGTCAGTATAGTTCAAGGGTAGGCCATATTAGCCTTTTTGGCTGTCGGCAGAGGTTAATGTCGCGATGATTCCTGAAAGTTGTCACGAGGTTCTTTACCTCTTGCGTGCATTTTTTTTTTTTTTTTTTTTCGTGTTCGTTGCACGGCGTTGAGTTTACGATTGCTTTAGTTGTGTTTTTGAAGTGCATGACTGTACCTCATCAGTCTCAAGCTCAATCGAAGTGTTAGCGCAGTCACGTTAGATCTGTCTGCCGCAACATGCACGTGTAGTTTATAACCCCTTCCCACTTGACGCATATTTTGTTTCTTAAATCTTTGTTCATTTGATGACCACAAGCCAGAACTGTCAAAGGAACACGGTTAAAAATTAGTCCCAGCAAGAGGCTTAGATCTAAGCCTCTTGCAAATGGGTGCTGTTTAATTTTCCTCGGCAGTGAAGGGGTTAACAGTCGATCCTAGGCTGCAACTCATGTGGCTACCGCACTAAACAAATTGACGGTAAAATCACAGTGTTCGGTGGAAACATCCTTCTCATTAGTCGCATCGCAGATGAACGGCCTTAGTCATTATTCAAAGAGGACTACGTCTGTTTGTGAACCATCATGCAAGAGACGTCAGTCAGCTTGCAAGAGACACAGACCCTCACGGTCCCCTTCACATTGAAGGGGCTCATTAAGGATCTTTGCCTAATGCTTACACTATCAATGCTAGTTTGACGTCTATTTATAAAAAGTAGAAGGCCTTTCAGTAGTTTTCCATCAGAGACTGTTTTTCGGGTAAATACTGTCTGGCCCTTGTAATGTTGAGGGTCAGAAGAGGGCAAGGAGAGAGAGAGCGAGCGAGTCCTTGCAGGAAACTCCAGCTATCTAGAACAAACATAGAACCTTATGACTGAGCATCTGCAGTCTGCTGGTGCTGATGAGAGTGCAATTTTTCACTCGCTGGCCCTCTTTGCCGTGTTAACGTATTCAGGTGCCCCGCATCCGTAGCTGCGGAAGTGCCGCCGGCGGCAATGCTGTACGACACTTTCGCAGGTGTAGCTGCGGAGCGCCTTGAATGAGTTAATCAGGGTTAGTCTGGTCGACGGTCATGCGTGCTGTGGCTGAGGGTGCCCTGAAAGCGAGATCGTTCTGTTTCGATGCCAGTCCCCACGCACCAGGTAACCAGTTGAGACTGCTGGGACGCATGCAGGTCTGCGCCTTTTGCTGGACCCGACTGGGGCCTGTTGCATGAGCGAGCTTAAGTACTGCTCAAGGCACTAAGCAAGGACTAAGCTCACACGTGCAACTGGCCCTTTTAGCCCCAAGGTCCCATTTCTCAAATTTGGAGGTGTTGCCTAACGACTATGTACCAGTTGCAGGAGATGGCTTGACCATGATAATTCAAGGGTAGTGCCAGATTAGCTTGGCGCCTTCAGGCGCCAAGCTAATCTGGCACTACCCTTGAATTATCATGGTCTAGCCATCTCCTGCTGTAGGGATCCGGAGCTAAAAAGATTAAGATCATTATGGCATTGTTATTGGACTGTACATGTACATCACTGAGTATTTTTCTCTAAGATCGGGGACGACCGTACATATCCACGGAGCTGTAAGGTCTAAAATACCAGACTAGCTCACATTTACACCATTATACTGTATCGTAATTACTAGACCCATTTACACCAGTATGTTTAAGGAGGAAAAAAATGAGAAAGGGGTGGGGGGAGGGGGGGGGGGGAGGGGCGAACTGGAGGTCGTCCTCACTTGAGTCTGCGATGCTAAAAGCGTCTATTTTGTCAGGGCCACTGGAAACACACTGCTTCCGGTCCATTCTTGCAACCACCTCTTGCTTTATCGTGGTTTTTTTTGTTTGTTTTTTTGGGACCCATTATCCGTGTGCAAGATGCTTAGATCCTCATGAGCCCTCGCATGCTGAGGGGGTGCTCACGAGCATCTATGCCTTTTGCTGGTCAAATTTACGTGTGTGTTCCGCAAGCGATGGTGATTATCGGCGTTCAGTCTCCGACAGACCTACCTCTCTCTCTCTCTCTCTCTCTCTCTCTCTCTCTCTCTCTCTCTCTCTCTCTCTCTCTCTCTCTCTCTTTACAAGGCATAGATTATCAGGAGCTCCCGCATGTACGAAGACATATAATAAGCCTTTTGCCATCCCATTGAACATTTGCCACCCACAAAAGGTGTCTGTAGGATGGTTCGTCTGTGATGGACCATCGTACTAACACTCCGTCCTTTCTGGGCACGGCCTTGGTCTCGGTTTCATACAGCAGCATGGGAATGGGTACACCGTTGACGTCTCTGGTCTGAAGTTGTGCTATGGTCATGGAGCCACAGTAAACAAAGGTCTTCGGGCCCACGTGGGCCGCAGTGGGCCCAAGGGTATTTTCCTCATTGGGCGGTGGTGTCCATTAACACTCGATACTCTCGTCTGGCTGCGAAACGCGTGAGCTGATCTGAGATTTTGGATCTCGCGGCCTGGAGCCGTAAGGCTCCAGATTTACAGACCTGAGTATAGGCGTTCCAGAAAGAGGCACGAAAAAGACATTAATGGTAATTAATAATAAATTGTCTGTAACCAGTCAGTTTTTCAGTCAGCGAAAAGATGACCTGACCTGTTCCGGTTCACAGTGATCGGCCTCGGTCCTTTAAATTACGCTGAAATGTGAAAAGACAACTTGGGCCCAGTCAGCGACTCGGCGTACACTAATTGTCTATTGATGATATTCGGCGATATACCATGTATTGTGGACAAAGGTGGTCTGATGCGTTTAGGGGGGGGGGGGGGGGGGGCGCCCGGCGGAGGACTTTGGGGTCACAGTGGAAGGGGTCAGCCATGAAGTCACAGGGTAGCACACTTTTTTCTCCTCCCAGGGATCAGTTGCATGAGTGAACTTGTATTATTCCTACGCAAGCCACCATGCTATAGCGGAGCACCTTGCTTAGTACCTGGCACAGGACTAAGCTCATTCATGCGACCGGCTACAGAAGTCAAGACTTTCATTATCCAACGCAGACCCTAATGGCATTCGGTATGCTCAAAGCGAATTCACAGGACCAGGTTGCATCATACCTCCCACTGAGCGATTGACGACAGTGCTGGAGGGTTTGCCCTGCTGTTTTCAACCATGAACAAAATAGTTACTTCCATTATGTAATGCAGGGGGACAATGCCATATGTAGAGAATGTTGTCTACAACTTATTTTATCGTGACAAACTAAGTTTATAGTAAAACACGTCTAGTCTAAATAACTTTATTAACAAGTCACGTGCGGGAAAGAAAAACTTGACTTTGAATTTCGGGTTGCCATGCGTAGGTGAAAGATTTCCCCCAAGATCGAATTTTGCATTGTCTGTGCGTAGGCCTACATATGGATGCTGGGCTGTTTAGGCTCTCACTGGTTCAGCTCAGTGCATACTGCTGACTCTTCCATAAAACTCTTTTTTTTTTTTGTGTGACTAAAAGAAATAAATGAAAAATGCATGTTGTGCAACACTGCATGATAGCCCGCGTCATACTGAATTTGCTGGTCTGTGATTTTGGACCTCACTGCTGCAAGCCGTGAGGTCCAAAATCACGGACCAGAACACGCGTGCTCCAAGCCGTTAAGTCCAAAATCACAGAACAGCAGACCTAATTATTATATTCCCCTCCCAGCACCCTCACCCCAAACCCACTTTGTTCAGCTAATTGAGTGGCGCTGCGGTGTAATCCCGGTCAATTTAAAAACCTTTGCCGAAAAAGTCAGAGACGTGCGCTAGCCGTGTTTTACGAGCGTGCCCGTCCAAGTTCAATTGCCTGGCGAGTGTGGTGTTCCCCTTTCTGAAAAGATCACCTCGTGTGCCGTCTGTTTGCGGGGGAGGGGCGGGGGGGGGGGGGGGGGGGTTGCCCGAGGACTGGAGACATTTCCACCACAGTAGCTGAAAGGTACTGTATGATTTGGATCGTTGTGTAATAGATCACTCACCTCTACAACACGGGTTGTGGGAATTTAAACCCTTTTCATCCTAATAAACCCATTGCTTGAAATAAATGTGACTGATAGTTTAAGGGTGGTGTCAGAATATCTCGGCGCCTCAGGCGCCAAGCTATTCTGGCATCACCCTTGAACTAAAACGGTTGATCCGTCTCCTAATCTGTAATGTAGCCTTCATTGGACAAAAAATACAGTTTACAAAATCAGCCTCAGGATGTAATGGGTTAAATAGCGAATGTGCTGCCTAGTTTGCAAAAGGCTGTCGGGCCGACGTCGGCCGCAGGGGGCCCGCGCACGAAGTCGGCCCGATGGCCCTCCCTTACTGGTATTTGTTCCACTCACAGAGGTGATCGATTTACAACGATAATCCCATGCCTGTAGTGTTGGATTCGCGTGTCACCTCACCGTCTGCCGTGAAAACTCGGGTGGTTCCACAAGGATGCCTAGCCAGGCGCAAGGCAGATCAGGCACCATTCTTTAACCCGTTGGCTGTCGGTCGCGCCGTTTGTCGCAATGGTTGCTGCTGGAGTCATCGCGACAAAAAGCTCTACCCACAGCCATTGGGGTAAACAAATTGTAGTCGGTGCATCAACCGCGATTGCCTTGTGTGTGGTTCTAGTGCGGTCGATTGTAAAAGAGAAGGTCTTTTGGACATGAAAATGAGAGTTTAACAACCTGTTGTATTAAGCACAAGATGGCTGTGTAAATTTCGAGCTGATTCTATGTTTTTCGAGTTTTGGCTGTCGCGAGAGCGCGTGTTCATACACCCGCACGCATACGCGCGCGCACACACACACAACCGCACGCGCAAGCTCGCGCGCACGCACGCACGCACGCACGCACGCACTTCAGATAATCGTGATTTTTTGAAAACTGAAAAAGTTTCTGACATTGACGAAATCGATGAACCACTTCTCTGATTAAACTGTTCACGCATTCACTCACTTGAATCGCTTTCGTGTGTTCCCATAAATGTGTGATCGAACAGGGAGGTTTTTTGTGGGCATAAGGGCCGGGGCTCCCCAAAGGCCCCAGCCTCGAATGCTTTTTGCCATAAACATGTTCAGTAAATGTACCTCATCTAGGCCATTGCGTATGGAAGAGACATAGATCCTCTTGAGCCCCTGCAGGCGCAGGGGCTCATGAGGATCTGTGTCTCTTGCTGACCCAAGATCGACGTCGGCTGTTCCTCGAGTTGAGGGTGTTGTTTTGGGCAGAGGGCACGACTTTCAATGCGAGTGGCTCCATTCACTTATGGTGTATCATATATTGTATTATGTCCAAAAAGACCGTCTACGTCTATATGTCTCTTGCTGGCATACACCGGCTTTATTTACGCCCTGAAGGACGTAAATAAAGCCGGTGTATGCCTGCAAGACACTAACATTCTCATGAGGCAGGGTCTAATGAGGATCTATGCTTCATGCAGATGGATGGGTTTGGCCTAGGACTGTAGTGTAAAACAACAGCTAGGTTCTCTGCCAGTGTGCGCACAGCTTTCTGTGTAAAAAGTGGCCCCAAGTGGTTTGTTTTGGCTTCATGCTCGTCCGCGGGTGGACTGCGTTGGGTTTGATTGACATTGCATGTCGCTCTCTTTGACGCAGTCACAAAAATGGAGATGTGGGCGATGTATTGTCAAAACACGATGGCTCACTGTGTATACATGCAAAACGAACACAGGTTTTTATTTTTTTATTGTTTAGTTTAACCTTCTCCTGCGTCCCACACGACGTGGATAGATATTAGTGGTTTCGTTTGCAACGAACGACTACCAACAACGAACGAGTGCGAAATCACGGCGGATAACCGCTTGTTCCATAAGCATAGACAACACTCCAAACATCTCCAAGAGGCATAGATCCTCATGAGCCCGGAGTGTTGTCAGTCCACCGTGATTTCGCTCCCGTTCGTTGTTGCGAGTCGTTCGTGGCGCTTGAAACCTCACTGTTGCAACACAGATTTAACGTTTTGCAGTGTATGTCAATTGTATGGTGCAATTTGTACCCACGACGTATTAATGCGAATATCAGCGTTGTACTGCCTTAATCGGACGCCCTTGGGTAGAAATGGAACCAAGCGTCCCGCGTTTCAGTTTATATAAACCGCGTGGTACAATTTCAGCCCGCAGCGTACGGACAAGGGGTGTCAATTTACACCTTTGCTATTTTGAAACAAAAATTAACAAAAGTAATATTTTTTTAGTACACGGGTATGTATCTGATAAGATGCTGAAGGCATTCTCGTAAGTTTTATAAACGCGTGGACAAGCGCGCGTAGGACAAGGGGTGTACCTTGCATTGGCATCGTAATTTTTTGTCGGGATGTACTGATAGAGCTGGGCTTCTCGTAAGTTGAAAGCGAAGGGTGGGGGTGGGGGGGGGGAATAACGGAATTATATGTGAAAATAAAACAGACGGCATATCTGTACCCACGACGTGTCGCGAAGGTTAATATTGAATATGCGACGACCTAACTCTTAAATTCCCAGAACTGAATTGTCTTCCATTCTATCGAATTTTGTTCTGGCAGTTTAAGAGTTCAACCTTTACTTATCGGTAGAGCTTTTAGTCGAGGTGACTCCTGCAGGAGTCACCTCGACCAAACGCGCTGCCGACAGCCACAGGGTTGCTCCATCATCTGACAGCTGCTTTTGATGGGAAGCAGAACCGCTTTTGGTAAGATCGTAACAACACAAAGCTGCATTCGAAGTGAATAATCATGCATAATATAAACATTAAGCAGAAACATTAGACGCTGCCAGACTGCTGTTGGACAAATGCAAACCAGACGTTTCCGGTCATATTCAGACGGTATAAATTGTTGCCAGAACCCATGCATTCCGATGAGGGGAGAGAAGGACACACACACACACACACACACACACACACACACACACACACACACACACACACACACACACACACACACACACACACGCACGCACGCACGCACGCACGCACGCACGCACGCACGCGCGCACGCGCGCGCGCGCACGTCCAACATTTTAATTTAATCCGTTCAGTGCCAAGAAATTTTGAATGCAACCCAACTGCAAGAGGTATAGATTCTCATGAGCCCCCGCAGGTGCGGGGGCTCATGAGGATCTATACCTCTTGCTGACACCACAGTCAATCCGCGTTCCTGAGATAGCTAGGGCTTTAGATGTAAGATTGCAGAAAGACAGTCTGAGACAGCTGGCGCTGAACGGGTTAAACCATGGAGCCCTTATTAAGTGTTCTTTGCAACTTTCTTTGTTTTAGCAATGTCTGATTTTTTTTTTTAAAGTTTGTATTTTTAGTTGTTTTCTGTCGTGTGTCAATGGCGTCTCCTGCGTCGTTCAGGTAAACGTTTGTTGGTGTGCCACACGGCGCTTGAGGACTTCCAGACTATCCTGAACCTGCTGGGAGGGCCCGTGGAGCGCCAGCGGGCGGCCGAGCTCCTGAACGCAGTCGAGGTCGTGCAGGATCAGCTTTCAGAGCGCGCTGAGGGTCTACAGGCCATTGGCAAGGTGAAAGACAGGTCAAAGGTCAGTGTTTGTTGTGGTATCATAATGCAGTCTTATTCGAAGCCCTGTGCAGTTCCTTTCACCAGGCGCTCATTTACTGTGCGACCATTCATTACATAGTTGAGGAGAGCTTGTGCAGCAGATGTGAGCCGTTACTACCTTCATTCTTGTCTTCCGGCCAGATCGCAATTAATCAGTTCAGTGCCGCGAAAATATTAGCGCCAGCCAACTGCAACAGGTATAGATCCTCATGAGCCCCCGCAGTCGCGCGGGCTCATGAGGATCTATGCCTCTTGCTGACACTACTTTGAATCCATCTTCCTGGGACATCTAGGATTTTTTTAATTGTATTTTTTAAAATTTATTTATTTATTTTATTTTATAATTTAATTTTTTTTAAATTTATTTATTTATTTTTATTTTGTATTATTTATTATTATTTTATTTATTTATTCTTATTCTTCTTATTATTTTATTTTTTTATTTTTTTTTTTTTTTTTGTGGGGGGGGGTGTTGTTTTGATCTCTTACATTAACGAAGATTGCAGAAAAACACAGTCTGCGTCAGCTGGCACTGAACAGGTTAAAATGGAATGTTCTGGTATGGGGTTGTAAAAACATTTCGCTTGGAAAGCGTTGTGGTCTGTGATTTTGGACCTTTCTTCTTGTAGCCGTAAGGTCCATACTCACAGACCAGCTCGTACGCAAGAGTTTGAAGCAATCATTCTTGTTCTTGTTTGTTCATGAGTTGGTGATTAGCAGCTGTAGGCGAGAGCCAAAGATGGTAGACAAGCCACCTGCGTCCTTGAACCCTTCGACTGTCGATAGCGATTTTTGTCGCGATGATTCCTGCGGGAATCATCGCGACAAAAATCGCTACCGACAGCCGAAGGGTTAATTTAAACTAGTAATGGTGAAAAAGACGATACAACAAACGGCATGCAGACCAGACGATAATTGTTTTTTCGATTTAGGTTACAATCTCGTTTTTGCAGCGAACTTTGTAACAGTGTAGCAATTGTCACAAAGCGTGTGTACACTTTTACAAAGCTCGTGGAACCTCCACTAGCTTTGTAACAATGTTACAAAGCTCACGGAGTCTCTGCGAGCTTTGCTACAACTGAACACTTCGTTACAAATCATGTCGAGACTGCAGGGAGTGTCCACGGGTTTGTGGCAAATGTTACATTGTCACAAAGCTCGTGACGAAAACCGCCGTAAACCGCATAGACCACGTGGAAGCTATAAGACGCTAAAGCCCTAGGCGAGGATAAAAGAAGAAGAAAAGAAACGAAAAAAAAAAAAAAAAAAAAGTCGTGGCGACAGCAACTGATGGCAAAAACAAACTCCGAGGCCATCTATGCCACAACTCACGCGTCGCATATTTTGTAAGGAAGGTGATGTTTATGTCTATGCCAACCACTGTGTAATTAACACATTCAATCCCACGCCCGTATTTCCCAAATTTTGGAGGCGTCATCTAACGACTGCACCAGTTGCAGGAGATGGATCGACCATGATAATTCAAGGGTAGTGCCAGATTAGCTTGGCGCCGACAGGCGCCAAGCTAATCTGGCACTACCCTTGAATTATCATGGTCGATCCATCTCCTGTAGGGCGTCAGGGCTGAATGGGTTAATAGCAACATACACGCGGAATTCATCAGTTTGACACTTACGGAGGTGACATTGGACACGAAAAAATATTGCAGGCTATCGGGGCGGACCGAGTGACCATGTGTTTTGTACGTTTGTATGTGTAGACTATATTCGGCACTGGCGATGCGCTGCGAGCTATCACGGTGACTGCAAACTCCGGTTTCATCCGAGCGGCGAAGAATCAGGTATCTCTATCTCATGGCTGACAGTGTGAAAAATTGAAATGTCTTCATGGGTGACGGTGCGAAAAATTGAAATGTCTGGACACGGCGCACGAACTCACTATGCACCATTATCCGTGGGCAACAAGAGACGTGAATTCTGACGAGCCCCTGCAGGTGCAGATGGAACACGCTGTTTGAAAAACTGTTTTCTGTCTGAACAAAAAGTTGAAATTCAGCTTTTGGGGTTTTTGAAAAAGCCGAATCAGTCTCTAGGACTGAAGACTGTCACCCATGCTCTATCTCTTGTCGTTTATCGCGTGTTGGCTGGCTGGTGGTGCCAAAGACTACACACTCGGTGGAATATATCTAGTCTTTGTTGGCACCTAATAACCTACTGGTTATCGGCTGACATCATCTTTTGTACGTCCGCGACAAAGACAAGGCATTAAGTGCGTGGGAGTCATGTATTGTGTGCGTCTTTCTTTGTCGTGGGCAGGCGATTTAACTCATTCGTGGCCAGCCGCATCCGGATGCGGCTGGCCGTGAATCAGTTAATTCATGCAATAAATGATAAAGAGAGATAATTCTTTGCGTGTTTGTCGCGCGTTGTTATTCCCCTATGTATACTTTTATTTTTACCATCCACCCCTCTATAACATGATGTGGATCGTTCATGATAGTTGAAGGCTGGTGCCAGCAGAACAGCTTGTCGCATGTAGGCGACGACCTATTCAACACCACCATTGAACTTTAGTGGGCGATCTGTCTCCTGAACTGCAATGTGTTCTGTAGAGAACAGCTTCCAGATTTGATGATTTCGACTTTAGGGGACAAGGTGTTAATAAATGTTGGTGTTTGTCTTTTCCCAGGGAGTTACATTTGCTGTCTACCTCCACCCTGCTCGTGCTCTGACGGAGAGAAAAGAAGAAACCGCAACATCCTTGTAAAA
Source organism: Semisulcospira habei (assembly GCA_036245525.1). NCBI lineage: Eukaryota > Metazoa > Mollusca > Gastropoda > Semisulcospiridae > Semisulcospira > Semisulcospira habei. Next base: position 310,617,149 of record BTPG01000002.1, read on the forward strand.
CCGTCAGTTTACAAGCTAACCAGACCTTGCCGTCGATATTATAAGTTATTGGTAGCAGGTGTTAGCTACACGGACCCTTGCAGGCCTGAGGGAGGTCCGAGTAACCAATCATTGTACCCCAAAGGCCTGAGGGGTACAGTGATTACTTTGACCTTCCGAAAGCCTGTAAGGGTCCGTGTAGCAAACCCCTGCTACCAATAACGTATTTGTTTTCATTCCTCCGCAATATTAGTAAAAGTAGTCGAGTCAACTTCAACGTCTGCTGCTTAGAAAAGGAAATACAGGTGAATAGACCAAGGGAAGACATAAACACATGCCCCAGAATATAGATGAAAACCCACCCTGTGGGGCTGACCCATGGAACTAAAAAGTAGTTAATCCCACCCAAGTCCCCCAGGGCAAACCCGGGTGGGGGGCGGAGAAACAAAGTCAGATAAGTAAAAACTGGGGTTACGCAACAAACAAGGTATATGCACGCGTTATGTCCTACTAAGCGTGTATTTGCGTGCGTGCGTGTGTGCTAACGTGTAACTGCTTTATTGCTTCGTGTTCGTGTGATTAGTCGACGGGCTACTATCAACATAATCGCCATCAAAACAGCAGGAGAAAAGACAAAGAAAAAACTCGAAATAAGAGTAGCAATAACTCTTATGAAGCCACACATTCTGTAAAACAGTACATCGAGTCAATACCGATGCAGAAAATGATGCATGTATGGGCAGTTCAGCCGCAGGTGGGAATGGGGTGGGACGGGGAAGGGGGGGAGAGAGGGACTCAAAGATGAGATATAGCTCATCGCTTATGATCTCAGAACTTTTACTTCTCCGTGTGTTGAACTTAACACATTTTTACCGTCTCCTCGAGTCCGTATGCGTGTGTGCGTGTGTGTGTACACGTGTGTGTACACGTGCGTGTTGCTTTACTGTTTTTGTTTAATTGATAGTGCTAGTCGAATACTCAAACACGAAGCAAAAAAAAATAGTAACACACACGTTAGCACACGCACACACTAGCGCACACAAACACGCGCGCGTACACACACACAAGAAGGCGGTGAAAAATGTATGTTATTTTAAGTTGCTTGTTGAAAAGTAAACGTTTCTCTGCTCAGAAGAGACAAACAAATGAAAATTGCTCCATCAGTTGAAATGTTTGGAATCGGGGTAGGTGAGCTTTTCTTGCAATAAAATCCACAATTCTCGCTCAAAATGAATGTTTTGGTTGCATTTAAAAGAGAAATGGTCCTCCTTTTCACGATATTACTCGGAATTAAATCACTGGGACGACTTGCGTATGAAACTGGTACAAGTGATTTTCTAGGGGGTGCATGTCTTATTCAGACCACAACAGCAACAGTTTCTTTCAAAATAAAAATCATCTGCAGCATTTGGAGATAAATGCCTGCCCTTTTAAATGGTTCAATCAGATTTACGAAGCTCCGGATGAAACGCGAGCAGTGCGTGATAAACAACTCGTCTCAAATGAAAATGTTAGCGTGCAACTTTCGATTTTGGGGGTGTCACGTTCAAAGTGTTTTAATTTAAAGGCAACGCAACAGAAAAAGATGCAGTTTGTTGATGTTTGCTGCTTTTCTTGATGCAGTCAGATTTGTTAAAATCCTAAGGCATTAAAAAGATATCGTCTCCAAAACTTTGTAAAGTTTAAAAAAAAAAAAAATTATACGTAGTGTATACGTGTGAAAAGCTTCGGGGTTTGTCTCTTTGTATAGATTTGAAAGCTATCACTTTTTAAGTCCCTTCTATTTATAGAATGGACTTTTTTAGGACGGGTCGCGGTGGGGCGAATTTAATAGCATGTCCATGTCAAAGGCGGGCGGGCTAAACCTCTAACAATTGAAGTAACAAGATAAAAATTACGTCATGTCTAGTTACGCTAATCTCGCTGCTGAACGTACATTTGGCGCGAAGCGCCGTATGTATGTGTGTGCGCATGTATGTAAACAAGGGAATCTCCGATATTAATTCTGTACACACAAGCTTGAAACTTGGCGAAATACTTTCTTCAGTGGGTGGCTAAAGGCCCCGCTACACATGCCCGGTTTTGAGGCCGATTCCCGATCAGTTTCGAATCGGTAGTTGATATGGCCGGACCAAAAAAACGTGTGCACTGCCACACATTTCCCGACTTGTTCAACTTTAGCCGACCGGTTTGAACCGAAGATCAAAGTCGTACCTGTTTTGCAAAATGCCGGCTGCTAGTTTTGACAGTGATGATGATGTGCTTGCATTATCAGCAGTTTTGCATCATATTCGGGAAGAGGCGTGCGAAACATCAGCAACGGCGGTGGTACTGATCACGACAGGCGTGTTCCGCCATTTGCAAACTCGGAAACGACATGCTTCGCGAGACGCGCTCTGATTGGTTGAAGCTTACAACCGGGGCCGATTCGGATCGGAAAAATAGAGCAGGTTCTAGACACCCGATTCCCAGCCGATTGGGACCGGATCGGATAATTGACGTCATCCGATCGCAATCGGATCGGAATCGGCTTCAAATCGGGGCACAAACCGGCACGTGTGGCGGGGCCTTAAAGGCACCGCTACACATGCCCGGTTTTGAGGCCGATTCCCGATCAGTTTCGAATCGGTAGGTGATTGGGCCGGACTAAAAAAACGTGTGCACTGCCACACATTTCCCGACTTGTTTAGCCGACCGGTTTGAACCGAAGATCAAAGTCGTACCTGTTCTGCAAAATGGCTGCTAGTTTTGACAGTGATGATGATGTGCTTGCATTATCAGCAGTTTTGCATCATATTCGGGAAGAGGCGTGCGAAACATCAGCAACGGCGGTGGTACTGATCACAAGAGGCGTGTTCCGCCATTTGCAAACTAAAACGACATGCTTTGCGAGACGCGCTCTGATTGGTTGAAGATTACAACCGGGGCCGAATCGGATCGGGAAAATAGAGCAGGTTCTAGACAGCCGATTGGGACCGGATCGGATAATTGACGTCATCCGATCGCAATCGGATCGGAATCGGCTTCAAAATCGGGGCACAACCGGCCCTTGTGGCGGGGCCTTAAGAGAGCCTCCGAGCATATTGTAATTGAATGTCTCATTGAAGACGTAAACAACCGTTTATAGGAAGTCGGTTGACCCAGTTTTGAGTCCGTAATTTGTCATATTTACTAGAACTTTTGCATATATCTAGTTTGGAGAAAGAGATTGGATGACTTCGTTAGCCAGATTTGTATCTTTTCAACTTCTTTAGTAAAAAAAAAAAAAAAAAAATTTCAGAAAAGAATTAAAACACTAAAAACCTTTGCTTCTAGAGAAAGTGAGACAATGGCGGTGACGTAAAAGAGGCAACTCTGTCACCACGCAGACACTGACATAATACTCTAAATATGACGACATTCTCTCTCGCGCGCGCCGCTCTCTCACACAAACATGCGCGCATCTCCAGGAGGAATAGATCCTCATGAGCCCTCCAGGCTCACGAGGATCTATGCCTCTTGGAGATGTTTGGAGCGCGCGCGCGCGCACGACACGCACATCAAGCACTAACGCACGCACATCGACGCCGCGCTTTCCAGAAGAGCAGCATTGCATGGTGACACCCTTGGTAACTTAGTAGTATCATGTAGTAGTAAACTAGAGACAGTACCCGTGGCAAGTGTTCTGAGGTGGTTTGTCGGCCAATTTGTTTTCAAGCCTATGCAGCGAAAGTGAAACTCATATCACGTAAAATATAAAATTACGTAAAAACTGAAACATACGTCATGACATGACGTTTGACAAATCAATGACGCGTATGTCCTGCGGTCCTTATAAAACTCGCTGATACTCGCTGACGCATTGGCAGATCTGCGAGACTTTTTTCAAGAGGAGATAAGTCAACATCAGAATCAGGTCAAAGACAAAAGGTAGAGACCATTGACAGCGAGGACAGCTCTCATATAGAAAGGGACTTTGTGGGTTATGGTTCATCCCATCTTGTTTCTGTATGTTGTATCAATATGGGAACTTTTACCGCGATTTCTTTTATTTGTTCTTTATAGCTTTTTTCCCCCCTTTTTTTTTTACAGGGAAGCGTGGCTTTACTTTTGTTACAGTAGTAGAAATTTCGTAACGCACGCACAATAAAACATTTTATACCCGCATTTTCTCATATTGTTTACGGGTGTTGTACTATTCGGCTCAAGCCCGATAGCAAAAGTGACCCTGGGCCTGAGGTCGTCAGTCCGTCGTCCTTCCGCTGTCATCTGTGGTAAACTTTTAACGATGGCATTTTCTCGGAGACTAATGAAAGTCACAATCTTCAAACGTGGCCCAAGTATACCTTTTAAATATACCAGTTTCACTGGCCACTCTTAAAGGTCAAGGTCACTGGATTTAGAAATATGTAAACAATCATATTTCGACACCCAAAAAAGTATTTAATGTCTAATACAATTTTAAACTTCAAACACAAACTCGGTACAGAGATGCCTATAATGGTAAGACCTCCCCATGCATACTAATTTGAATGACCCTCTGAGGGGTCAAGGGTCACAAGAGGTTGGCAAATGTGTGAAAAATGCGCTTTAAGAAAAACAATTAGAATTTTAGTTTTTATCAGCATTTGTGCAAACTTTTCAATTAAATTTAGCACTGAAGAAGCTTATGATAAGACCTTTCTATGCATACTAATTTAGCCGACTCCTCGCAAAGGTCAAGGGAGGTTTTACAATTGTGCGTGAGAAACACATAATGTTTTAGAAAACATGCATGTTGCTTGCACACAAGTCTTACGCTATGACATTTGAACGCTTTTCACGGACATATCGAAAAGGTCAAGGTCAGATTAATTATGAGGACTGGTCACGCACGTGAGCCATAAGGGATTTGTCATTCTTGTTTTTGTGTTGCTGTTTTACTTGAAAAAGAATGAGTTTAGAATTTTCAGTACTCAAGCACGCATCTTTACTTTCACAAAGGTCAGTAGAAAAAGTCCGATCTCAGACCGTTATTTGTACAATGTAATTGGTACAGGTTGGTAGCTTTGCCAAATAAAATGCAGTTACTTTCCATTCAAAGGTTGTATTTGTTTAATTTGTGTGTGTGCATGCGTGTCGTTGACAGCTTGTCATTGGTACAGGTTGGTAGCTTAGCCAAATAAACATGCATTTACTTCCCATTCAAAAGTTGTATTTATTAAATGGTTGTGTGGACAGTGTGTATGTACGTGTGTATGACTGATGGCTTGTCATTGGTACAGGTTGGTAAATAAAAATGCATTTACTTCCCATTCAAATATTTCATTTGTTTTTAATTTGTGTGTGGACAGTGTGTGTGTGTACGTGACAAACAGCAACGGGCGAAAAAAAAGGAGACCAGCCTGAAAAATAAAACGTAATAAAAATAACTTTAATTAACAAAATCCTGCCAAACGAAGCAGAATTGTCAACATTTCTAAAGACATAATGCAAATAATTGCCTCCGACACCTTTCTTTAACTCGTTCAGCTCCGACACACCACAGCAAGGCAAGTATCGAGAATGATAGTTCAAGGCTGATGCCAGAATAGCTTGGCGCTTGTAGACGCCAAGCTATCCTGGCACCACCCTTGAACTATCATGCTCGATCTGTCTCTGGACTTGTAATACAGTCCTTGTAATAAATTTGCAATAAATATATGAAATCAAACATAAGAACTTTAAAAAGATTTTTAAATATCATGATTTATATAACTGTCTGTCTCGCAGATGATTTCTAATTTCCAAACAAAAAAATCCCATCAAGCACAATAGGTCATGATTTTTACCATTTGGCAAGGATACCGTAATCCGTATTCAGCATAGACCACAGGACAAGGAAAACTAAACGACTCAGATTACGATATCGTCATCCGTAATTTCTGCAGAAATCACCTGGACAAAAAGCACTACCGACAGACAAGTGTTTTTACTAATCTGTCCGTATATTAAAAATAAAAACAAGATAAAAAGCATCACGTGTCAGAGCATGATTTTAACAAAATGACAACTGTAAACATCCAAACAAGATAATAAACATTAAACCTAATACAGAGTGGATCAATGCAGTGGATATGCAATGACCCTCATCCCAAGCATCCACCTTCAATCACAAGACGAAATCAGGCATATGTATACATCAAATACAAAGCGTACCATCTAACACACAGCAAAATCCTTTCTGTCTTTTTACTTTCATAAATATGTCATTTTTGTACCATTCTACAAAAAAAGACCTAGCATAATTGGCATGTGTTTACAAGCTAAAATGGCGTTATTTGTGGACAGGCATGTACAGCACAGCATACAATACAATACTGAATACAATAATACTTTATTAATCCCTCATGGGGAAATTCACATTTTTGCCACCACAGGTGCTGCTTACATTCACTCACTCGCTCATTCCACAAATTACAATAACAGAGCTACACAATGGACAATGACTCGGGACGGGTGAAGCCCGTCGCCAAGGCATCTAATGGCCGGCGCCAGTGGCCTCATCCGGACCCGAACCTCCCTAACAAAAACAGAATACTAAGACAGCCCTATGTCCCCTGAACACACTATTATAATGTTCCTTATTAAGTTCCTACTTGGCTAAAACTAGTACATAAAACAAGTTAACAACAGAAAAAAAATACCCGCGTCGATACGGAGATGATCTCCGATCTAGGCAACATACAACTGAACAACGGTCTAACAGCACCTGTGGGCCCGTCGCCGCAATGTACAGCGCCGGTAATTTAGACAGTCGCTCCGGCATACACAGTCACCACCTTAATTATACTGAACTTAACTAGTATATAACTTCATATTCATTTTAAAAACAAACTTAGTAGAACTACATCATTAACGTGAAAGCAGTCCAAAATGGTTTCAGTCTAAAAAAAAGTACACACGCGGCTGTTCAGGGTAAGAAACACAGTCACTGCGTCTGGGAGGTGTCTGTCATTACATCATTCGGCTGGAATTTGGGGCCTGAAGCTTGCTGGTACTGGCTTCGTTGAGTGCACTAGTAGCGCAGGCCGTGATTTTGAGCGTGGCATGCCGGAAGAGCCACTCCTTAGATGAGATGATGAAAGGGGAGGAAAGCACGTTGGTTGTATTGCCACAGCATAGCGCGCGCTGTTCTACTGATATCCGCTTGGTACAACAAGAATCAGCGTGTATCAACTCCCAGCATAGCGGCACAGCGGAGAAAAATATGAAATCCAGTTAACAGTCACAACACATCAAATTGCCAAAAGTCATCAAAAAGAAATACCGGTCGTGATGCAGCATTGTAGGGCCTGACATCGTATATCAATGACAAAGATACAATGGCTAGAATTCTGTCGGTGGCGACCATTTCTGCCGGAGCGGGCGCCGCGGGCCGGGAGGTGTTGCATGGCCGCCATCTCAGTTGTCTCAATAATATATATATTTTATTAATATATATATATATATATATATTAAGATATATTTTTATTATTATTATACATTAAATTTCATCCTCGCACATTTGCATGATTTTTAAAGACAAATTACGCTTCAAGCTCTGCAGGGAATAAATAACTATACACCTATCACATCTTATCTCAAAAACACCCAGAACTAAAAAGTCATTTATGAGTTCAGTTTAGGAGCTAAATTATACTATTACTATAACTAAACCCTTTCTCAAACAACAAATCCTACCAGTAAATATATAATAAATAAACAATAAATTTCATCCTCGCACATTTGCCTTTCTCAAACAACAAATCCTACCAGTAAATATATAATAAATAAACAATAAATTTCATCCTCGCACATTTGCATGATGTTTAAAGACATTTTACGCTTCAAGCTCTGCAGGGAATAAATAACTATACACCTATCACATTCTTATAAACACCCACAACTAAAAAGTCATTTAGTTCAGTCATTTTTAGGAGCTAAATTATACTATAACTAAACCCTTTCTCTTTCTCAAACAACAAATCCTACCAGTAAAAAACTCTCTAAAACCAGTTACTTTTAGTGCAAGTCGATCCGGTCTCTTAAGACAAATAATTTTAAAACGCGTTTTCACAATAATGCTCGACAGATTCTATTTCGTTTCTTTACCGCTACTCCAGCGTTTCTGGCTTGCGGGAGATAATCGACTAGTCTTCGACACCTCCGCATTTGATGCTATCACTGATCCGCTCCCCTGCCGTATAGTGGTTCGAGAAAAGTTGTTCTCTCTTGGTATGCCTCTTATGGGTGCTAGAAAATACTTTCAATGGGTTATATATATATATATATATACCTTATTATCGTACCTTTCCTGTCTTGCAGTCTTAGAGCCGTCCTTAAAATGTTATTTTCTTTCTCTCGAAATCAGTAACAGTGAATCGCAATTTAACCCCTTGACTGCCGAGAAAAATGCAACCCCAACCAACAGCAAGAGGTATAGATCCTCATGAGCCCCCGCAAGTACCTCTATACCTCTTGCTGACCCTACTTTGTATCCACGTTCCTTGCACGGCTGGGCTTATCGGACGTTGAATTTACAATAATTTCAAAATCACAATCTACGTCCTCTGACAGTGAAGGGGTTAAGATACGGACATAGACGATCTTGGTCAACCAGAGGATAGATTATCACGAGCCCCTGCAACTGCAGGGGCTCACGAGAATCTATGCCTCTTGAAGACGGCATGGTTCTGCTTTTGTAGTGCTAGGACCGTTGAGACAAAAACCAGCCCATGCTAGCAGTATCGGATATACGATTATGATCTACCGGCCATTTAAGCTGGCAGATCGGATCTCTTCGTCGCAATGTAGATATTTCCATAAGGTTTCCTCTGTTTGACAAACAGCTTTCTCGTGCTGCACAACTCTGAAAGAAAAGAAACAAACTTATACAGTTTTGACATACTTTTTAAAAAAATTAGTACAATGTGCGAGTACTACTTACTAGCTCAATGCGCAATGGAGAAACCAGTCATAAGCCCTGTCACACCACAGCAAGACATGGTGCGACCGTCACAGTTTAAGGGTGCAATCCAGACTTTTCTGATATCATCCATTCAGTTGCCACATTCCTTCGGCGATAAATGAAGATAAGCAGCGACTGATCCCTCTATTTGTTTGTCTATTTTAAAAAGGGTATTTGCCCGAAATATTAATAATTGTGTTGTAACTGTCTTCATTTAAGCGTGTTTCTTTCTCCGTTGGGTACTTCTTTGCAGAAAAGTCTGGCACATCTCGGCGCCAAGCTCTTTTGGCACCACCCCGCTAAACGATGATTGCTGATCCCCCCTGAACTGTAATGCAGTCTTCATAGAGTAATTCCAAAATCCAACCGTTTAACTCATTCTACCCCATCACCCAAATCCCCAATTTTTGCCGTTGTCCTCTGAAGACTGCATTAGCAGTGCAGGACACAGATCGACCATGATAGTTCAAGGGTGATGCCAGAATAGCTTGGCGCCCATAGGCGCCAAGCTATTCTGGCATCACCCTTGAACTATCATGGTCGATCCTTATCTTGCTGTGGTAGAATGAGTTAAGCAATGTGCATAACCCGTTCAGTGCCGAGAAAACGCCACCCATGTGCAAGAGGTATAGATCCTCATGAGTCCCCGCAGTTGCGAGGGCTCATGAGGATCTATACCTCTTGCTGACACCACTCTGAATCCATGTTCCTTGGGACATCTAGGATAGGGTCGTTGTTGTTTCTGGTGTTGCATTGACGAAGACTGCTGAAACAGTCTGCGTCGGCGGGCACTGAACGGGTCGAGGAATGTGCTTATGGGAGTTAAACGTCGCAGAGGGATTTTTTTCAAAGTCACAAGATCATCAAGCGCATCTCTATAAACAATCATGGTCGATCCATCGCTTGGTGCTGGTTCTGGAGGTACAAAGCGTGGATCACGCTAACCCCTTGTGCATGCAGCCACCGGTACTGCGTACTGATCCGGTGGCTACATGCTCTAGGGGTTAACGACTTACCAAGAAATGCGACGAAGTAACGGGCTGCATAGTGTTTATTAATTTTGGTCGGCGGACAAATCTCACGGAATGTTGTGTATCGCTTTTCCACCAAGGCTCTCTCACACATGCTGGAGACAGACAAACCATGCGTACGTGATAGGTGTTACGTGTGAGATAAACTGTGACTAACTCCTCCAGTGCCTAGCAATGCAAAATCTTAGAATATCAGTTAACCCTTTTCATTCTAACAAACTACTGCTTGAAATTAATTTGACTATGGAAGGGTGGTGCCAGAATGGCTTGGCGCCTGAGACTTGGCCAACCCGGCCTTGAACTAATATAGGCGATCTCCTAATCTGTAATGCAGTCCTGACACATCACATCAAGATATTGATCGACCATGATAGTTCAAGCGTGGTGCCTGAATAGCGTGGCGCCCATTTTTGAACTATCGGAGTCGATCAATATCTTGATGTGGTGTGTCAGGACTACATTGCTGATTAGGAGATAGATCACCTAATTTAGTTCAAGATTGGCCACGTGTCGCCCGCGTTGTAACAGTCTTCAGAGGGCAATTCAACACAGGACAAATCCAAAATTTGGGGATTTGGACCATGGTTCACAATGGGTTAAATGGAAGAGATGTTCAGCGCATATCATTTGATACTGTGCGCTCCGGCTCGTCAGTACTCGGCACTAAAAATGAACTGTAACACCAGGGGCCCGGCGCTGTACAATTTTGTCTCCCGCAAAGCCTGGACCTTCCGCCAGGGAGACAGGCTCTTTCACTTACAGTGTTTCACGATATGAATATGTCACATATCGGTGTGTGTGTGTGTGTGTGTGTGTGTGAATCGCGTGTGTGTGTGTGTGTGTGTGTGTGTGTGTGTGTGTTTGATCTTGCACGAGTGCGTGTGCGTGTCCGCTCTTACTTAAAGAATCTGCGACGTGGTGTGAGATCCGCGGCCGAGCGGCTGTCGGAAGATACATCATGTATTGACGGCAGTTGCGGGCTGGACACGTGTGACTGCTCCTCCTCCGGCACCGCTTTAAGCAAGGAATCGTCTCTTTTTGATGGTTCCAGTCCAGGATCCTTCTCTTCGGGCAGCTCCGTTGCTGATCTGGTGACAGAACACATTGACAAAACCTAATAGCCTGCCCTAAAGTTTCACTATGGAAACCTCTCTCCGTCTGTTGCTCGTGATCACTCGTAGCAGATCGAGGGACTGAGGTAACCAGTGTGCCAAAAGTGCGCCAGTGTGCCTAACGTTTATGATCTTGCATCAGGGACAAGTCAGGCTCTTGTACAACTGAACGCTTTTACTTTTGATCCAAATGCATTACATCCTCAGGATGTAATGAAATTATCTTTGATTTTAGATATATCTTTTGAGGTCTATGTCCCAGTTTTGGAGACAGATCGACCTGATTGTTCTAGGGTGGTGTCGGAATCGCTTGGCGTCTACAGGAGCCAAGCTATTCTGACACCACCCTTGAACTATCATGGTCGATCTACATCCTGTCGTAGCATCTCAGGGTTTTAGCCCACTAAAAAGACACACTTCTAAACTATACTCAGAACCGAAAGTCTCGGAGACTAGTCCTCGTGCTGACGTCGGTCTTAGTGCTCACGAACCGCACAGCCGTGAAGGGGTCTATCAATGCTAACGTTAGTGAGTATTTTTGGCTTAACCCGTTCAGTGCCAGATGACGCAGTTTCTGCAATCTTCGTTGATTCAACATTAAGAAGCGCTAGCTGTAACTGGAGGATGGATTCAAAGTGGTGTCAGCAAGAGGTATAGATCCGCATGCCCTCCCGCAACTGCGGGGGCTCTTGATGATCTATACCCCTTGCAGTTGGGTGGTGCTCAAATTGTATCGCCACTGAACGGGTTAATACAAAGGGGGCATGGGTTTGGGGTGGAGGGTAGGGATCTCGAACGACTGTTTGGGTGCGTTGACCATGACGGTAATAATCAAAGACACCTGTTAAATTAGCGTTTCTCGGCCGAAACCCGAGACACGCCAGACATTTTTTTCCTCAGAAAAATTAAACAAGAAAGGCAAAGCCCTTATGGCTCACGTGACGTCTGACAAAAAGTAAAGGGATGTCTTCTGCACTAATGAAATCCATGTTTTCTCAAAATTTAATCAGTTTTCACACATCTGCGGAACCCCCGTGACCCTTAAACTTTGCGATGAGTGAACTAAATAAGGATACGTAGGAAGGTCTTATCATCAGCTACCTTTGTGGCAAATTTGATTTTAAAGTTTGCAAAATGTTGATAATAACTACAATTATTGGCATGTTATACACATTTGTCGACCTCTTGTTACCCTTGACCTTTCCGAGGGGTCATCCAAATTAGCACGCATAGATAGGTCTTACCATCAGGTATCTCTGTAGCAAGTTTGGGTTTGGAGTTGTGAATATTAATTGAGAAAAAAAACATTTCTTGTCAAAATATGGCTATTTTTATACCTATTTCCTGAGCTCTTGTGACTCTTGACCTTTCCGAGGGGTCATCCAAATTAGTATGCATAGATAGGTCTTACCATAAGGTATGTCTGTAGCAAGTTTGGGTTTGAAGTTATGAATAGTATTTGAGAAAAACATTTATTGTCAAAATACAGCTATTTTGGACCTATTTCTTGAGCTCTTGTGACCCTTGACCTTTCCAAGGGATCAACTAAATTAGTATGCATAGAAAGGTCTTACCATCAGGTATCTTTGTACCAAGTTTGGATTTGAAGTCGGTGAATAGTATTTGAGAAAAATAAATTATGTCTCAAAATAGCTATTTTTAAAATATATTTCCTGATCCCCTGTGACCTTGACCTTTGTGAGAGGTCACTGAAAATGATATGTTCAGAAAGGTCTTGCCACAAAGTATCCTTGGGTCAAGTTTGAAGACTGTAGCTTGAATAGTATGCGAGAAAATGCCAACGTTAAAGTTTACAATGGACGACGGTGGACAGCGGACGGACGACCACTGGCCCTGAACATAGACTCACTTTTGCTTCGCTCGTGAGCCAAAAAGTAACAAAAACGGACTCTCTCCGGCTTGTTCGATAACTTACCTACGTGTCCTACTAGAATCCTCCAGACTCCTGGTGGACTCGCGCGAGATGTCGTGGCGGGAGACACTGGCCTCTGTTATAGGTGTCATACTTTTGGACATGGAAACTTCGCGGGGGACTTCAATCGACGGCAACTCATCACGTCTCTGTTCTACACTCTGTTCAAAACGCGAAAAGAGGTTAGTATAGTCACTATACATGTGTGTATCTGCACACGTACATGACAGACCGGTGTCACTAGTCATTCAAGGATAATGCCTGGTTTTGCTGGCCACCTAAGTCAGGTGCCAGGCGTTAGTACTACCCTCAAACTGTGATGGCTGATTCATCTCCTGCTGCAAAGTTACAGTTGTGAATTAGTACCGCAATCATAGGTCTGTGAAATATCAGTAACTGAACTGACCTCATCCATAACCTGAGGCATGTCCGCATCTCTTATTTCTTCCTCTTGTAGAGGAGGGACTTCATGCTCTTGATCTGGACGTCTGTCGTCGGGTTCTTTTCCGGTAAATCTGAAATCTTCAGGTTTAGACAAGATAATAATGTCAGTCGAAACCTCAACAATTCATGTCTCGAGTAAGCCGTCGTTTATTCATAGACACAGATTCTCATAAACCCTTGCAGGCCGTGCAGAGGATTATAAGTCTGCTTCTGGCGAATGGCATGTGGGCACTCACTGCAGACGGAATTGGGATGACGGTGGGGTTGTTCCGTCAAACCATTAAGGTGTATCTGAGCTACTAGGAACTAACGGGGTCCATTAACTCATTGTACCCCAACACCGAAATCCCTAAATTTTGCCGTTGTTCTCTGAAGACTGCCTTGCAGTGCAGGACACAGATCGACCATGATAGTTCAAGGGTGATGCCAGAATAGCTTGGCGCCCATAGGCGCCAAGCTATTCTGGCATCACCCTTGAACTATCATGGTCGATCCTTATCTTGCTGTGGTGTGTCTGGGGTAGAATGAGTTAAGGCCAGAATCAGGCGGAAACATTCATGTGTGCAATGTGAGCACCGTTTTTGTTTTTTTTCCAACAGAGATTATGTTTGTTAACGCCTTCTCTGCCGATGGACGTAGACTGTTTCTGAAATCTGTTTTTACTTTAAACTACAAGAGGCCGACGCGTCCAAGAGCATGGATACAAAGTGGTGTCGTCAAAAGGCATAGATCCTCATGAGCCCCCGCAATTGCGGGGGCTCGTGAGGATTTATGTCTCTTGCTGCTGCATTTCGTTTACTTTTCCTCGGCAGTGAAGGAGTTATTAAAAAATCACAACTTCAAGAAAACTTAGGGTGGGACGGGTGATGCCACTGTACCTGATGCGTTACTTTCGCCGAGAGTCCAGTTTCTCCGTTGTCGGGCGCGTTCTGATTCTGTGTCGGTCGAGTGGACTTCTATAAGACTCCTCTTCCAAAGCCTCATCAAGGTTTTATTTTTCCGCAGTTCTGAAATTTAGTGTATGAATGCAGCACGTTTAATCGGAAGGCGCCTGTCACGTTAATGTAATACAACACTATCTTTTTGGTCCCCCCCCCACACACCCAATGACCTTGGGCGCGCGAGGATTTTATGCATAAACTTTGTAAGGCTACGTAGGTCTATGGTTCACACGAAAACACCCGTATTAGTGAATTACATTAGTGGGGTTTCGTTTGCTACGAACGACTCGCAACAACGAACAAGAGCGAAATCACGGCGGAGAGGCAACACTCCAGCCATCTCCAAGTGGCACAGATCCTCATGTGCCCGGAGGGCGTATGAGGATCTATGCCTCTTGGAGATGTTTTGAGTCTTGTCTGTGCTTTCAGAAAAAGCGGATTACCCGCGGAGATTTCGCTCACGTTCGTTGTTGGTATTCGTTCGTTTCAAACGAAACCTCGCTAATGACGTGACGGGCCGCTTTACTTTAACTCATTCTACCCCAGACACACCCCAGCAAGATAAGGATCGACCATGATAGTTCAAGGGTGATGCCAGAATAGCTTGGCGCCTATGGGCGCCAAGCTATTCTGGTATCACCCTTGAACTATCATGGTCGATCTGTCTCCTGCACTGCAAAGCAGTCTTCAGAGGACAACGGCAAAATTTGGGCATTTCGTTGTTGGGGTAGAATGAGTTAAATAAACTAAATGCTGTAACTGTGTTTCCAATTATTCCGCGCTATCGTAGACGCCACAGACACCTGAAATTCCTAAGCTGCTGCTGCCGATATTGCTCA
Source organism: Semisulcospira habei (assembly GCA_036245525.1). NCBI lineage: Eukaryota > Metazoa > Mollusca > Gastropoda > Semisulcospiridae > Semisulcospira > Semisulcospira habei. The sequence continues at coordinate 310,632,375 of BTPG01000002.1, forward strand.
GCGGAAAGACGAGTAACTACACGAATTTCCGCCGAAACTGACATACCCTCAGTAGCAGTCAAGGGGTTAACGCAACAATTCAAAACAGTCTGCATGGGGCAGCACACTAATCCAACAGCTAATTAGCGTGGCGGCTGTGTCACGCTGATCATGATTGATTTACTTACTGTAGTTAACTCCGGCAAGGAGTGAAACAGTATGTTGTGTTCTGTTTTCTCTGAATCCCAATTAAAATGACTGAACCAAAATTGCATTTCACCTTTGTTTCCTGGTATCCTCCAAAGCTCCGCAGCTGTAGATGGTGTTCGGGCGTCAGGTAACTGAAGACGACAACAAGCACATCGAATACTTTGCAGACGGTTGCATGTACTGGTACTGTTACAGTTAGTGCATATTAGCCCATTCAGTACCGAGAAAAGTTGAGCACCACACAACCTCAAGAGGTATAGATCCTCGTAAGCCCCCGCAGTTGCGGGGGCTTACGAGGATCTATACCTCTTGCTGACACCACTTTGAATCTGTTTCTTAGACAGCTAGGGATTTTGGTGTTGAATTCACGAAGATTGCAGAAACACAGTCTGCATCAACAGGCACTGAATGGGGTTGAAAGGCGAAAAGTGTCGCCTGCCATTAAAGACCGTCATTTAGGTTAGTTAGTTAGTTATTGGGGTTTAACGCCGAGCAGGCGACTAAGGCCATCTCACGGCGGCCGTCATTTAGGTGGCTACAGCCTAGTAAATGATGGTCTTTAATGACAGGTGATCTCTCATATGGGTGGTCGCTCAAAACAGGTTGTGTTGTGCACACTCACGATGCGATCTCGGCACGTGGTGTGCCCTGTGGCCAGATGCCGTTTGAGGTCGTCTCTTGACAGCTGGACGTTGGCGTCCACGAAAAGCTGGCGCCTCGCTCGGCGGAGCCGTGGCCTCGCCTGCACTGGCATCAGCTCGATGCCGGAATCCTGCCAAAATTATTCGCCAACGTACTGTGCGCTGGTCTGTGAGCTTGAACCTTACTGCTTCCAGCCGTAAGGTCCAAATTCACAGACCAGCAAACTTAATGACCAGCCAGCATCGCAGACCAACGCAGGTATTGAAAACGTTCTCAAACAAAAATTATCTTAACGTACACAAAATTATAAGTCCTGAACTCTTTGATACAGAGTTTACACTGCCCATGTAGTACCAGTCTCTGGTATGGTCCAGTGGTCCTAATAATAAATTCCTGTTAGCACCCTGTCACGAAAAAAATAAAACACGGCAACTTTCACTACGTATGGAACGTAAACTCTGAACACTACAAATCAGTGCTGTCAATTATTCCACATCGACTCGAGATGTATATATATTAACCCATTTAACCCCACGGCCACATTTCCCAATGGCCTGTTGGCGCCAAGCTAATTTGGCACTACTCTTGAATTACAATGCGGTGCGTCAGGGCTACATGGTTAATGAGTAAAATCCATGAACATATTATAATTTCAATTTTGTTTTTCAAATTTTCATTTCAACAATGAAATTAAGACTCATCCGGCAAACCTGATCCGCAGGTCTTTGTCCGTCTTGGTCTGGCCTGGGTACGGTCTGTTCTGGCCTGGATGTAGCCTCATCTGTAATGGGTACGGCCTTCTCTGGCCTGGGTATGGCCTGATCCGGACTTCGCCTGGTCTGGTCTATTGCAGGGGAGGCTTGGTGTGGAATGGGCGAGATTTGATCTCCAGCTTGGTCTGCAACAGAAACAGCCAAAGGCAACGGTTGAGAAAAAAAGTTAAACAACAAATGCGTACGATAGATCTCAAGAATAATTTAAAATTCAACCTGTAATCTTGATTTCGCTCTTAAATGTGCATTTGCGCAGAGACTATGAGAATGTTTTGAAATTAACCCTTTCGAAGTCGGAGACTGTTTCTGAATCTTTGTTAACCCTTTTATCCCATGGGTGCATTTTCAAAATTTTGGAAGTGTTACTTAACGACTATGTACCAGTTGCAGGAGGTGGATTGACCATAATAATTCAAGGGTAGTGCCAGATTAACTTGGCGCCTGAAGGCGCCAAACTAATCTGGCACTACCCTGAGTTATCATGGTAAACCAATCTCCTGCTCTTGGGTGCTGGGGCTATGGGTTAAATCAACACATGGGGTGGTTTTAGCAAGAGGCATAGATCTTCATGACTCCGAGGGCTCATGAGGATCTTTGCCTCTTGTAACTGGCTCGAGTTCACTTTTTCTCAGCAGTCAAGGGATTACGTGTACCTCGGTCTCCGATGCGCATAAATCAATACATGATATAATCAATGGCACTGAAGTGTGACTTGAAGTAGGTTCTCCCTAAATCAGAATAGGTCAATAATTGCTCGGACGCACCGAGTGGACTTAGCCAATGGGCTTCATCTGTGAGAGGCATACACTCTCATGAGCCCCTGCAGCAGCAGGGTCTCATGAGAATATATGCAACATTTACATCCACAGTTTAACCCATTTAGCTCCAACACCCTACAGCAGGAGATTGATTAACCATGATAATTCAAGGGTAGTGCCAGATTAGCTTGGCGCCTGTAGGCGCCAAGCTAATCTGGCACTACCCTTGAATTATCATAGTCAATCCACCTCCTGCAACTGGTACATAGTTGTTAAGTAACACTGCCAAAATTTGGGAAATGCACAGTACGACCGCTAAGATGACGCATGCCGCAGTGATCCATCAAAACTGTCCTTTTCTTAGTGTGTGGGCGTCCGTACTGTAAAGGGGAGCAAACTACTGTCTTTTCTTACTATATCGGGCTATTCCTACTTCCTTTGACCTCATTCTGATTTAGGATTAACCTCTATCACGTTTACCACGGTTTAAGTCTCTAATGCGCCAGAAACTTTCCCAGCTCCCTCCCTCTCTCCACCTTCAACTCGACAGCACCCCCATCTCCCTCTCTGACTCGGCCAAAAACCTCGGCGTTATCCTCGATTCCTCTCTTTCATTGATTAGTTTCGTCTCCGCCACGGTCCAGGCATGCTACTTCCACCTCCGCCGCATCAGTCAGATCAGAAAATACCTCACTACCGAAGCTGCCACCAAACTTGCTGTCTCTCTCATCTTATCTCGCATCGACTACTGCAACTCTCTCCTTTCCGGCCTCCCTCACTCCACCACTTTCACTCTCCAGCGCGTCCAGAACAGTGCTGCCCGCCTCGTCTTCAGAAAGAAAAAATCCGACCACATCACTCCCCTGCTCAAACTCCTTCACTGGCTTCCCATCCCCCAACGCATCCAATACAAGATTCTGTCTCTCTGCTACAAATCCCTGAACAACTGCGCTCCCGCCTATCTCTCCAACTTACTTCACCCCTACACTCCTCCCCGCTCCCTCCGCCCCTCTCCGCCTCCACATCCCCCGCACCAAACTCAGCACTTTCGGCCCCCGCTCCTTCTCAGTATACGGGCCATCCACCTGGAACACTCTCCCACTCTCTCCGTCAGAAACACTCTCTCTCCTCCTTCCAGTCCGCCCTCAAAACTCACCTCTTTCATCAGTTCTAGCACTATACCACCACACTCCCCACCCTAAGCAGACTGTCGTAATGTATTTTACTATTTGTGGTACGTGAGTCGTTGTCTAAAGCGTGCGCATGTTGTGAGTGCGCGCTTAGAGTTATAATTACTATAAGATAAGCGCATTATAAATACCGTAATTATTATTTTATTATTATTTATGCGCGCGATTCCTGCGGGAATCACCTCGACAAAAATTGCTACTGACACCCAGAGCGTTAGGTCTTACCTGTTGGGACTTCTTGCAATGTTGTATCGCCTTCAACTGACGGCACAGTCCGGACCGAATCAGGTCCGGCATCTCCCTGGTCCAGCCTTGGTGACTTTGGGGATACAGAGCTTGGTGTGGTAGCTTCCTTTCCATTCTCCCGATCCCGCCCGTTTCGCTTTCTGTGTTTTTCCCCTGGCTGCCGTTGCTCTCCGGGCTGACGCTCCCCTGTTTCTGGCATCTTTTTGGGGGTGACCTCCATCCGAGGCAGGGTATCACTGAACACAGTGACATCATCAATAGTAAACGCTTAGAATGAGAATACTATTTTCACACACTTACCTCATTCTGCCCTCGACACACCACGGCAAGATATGGCTCGACCATGATAGTTCAAGGGTGGTGGCAGAATAGCTTGGCGCCTATAGGCGCCAAGCTATTCTGCCACCACCCTTCAACTATCATAGTCGATCTGTCTCCTGAATTGTAATGCAGTACTCAGAGGATAACTCCAAAATGTGGGTATTTCGTGCCTCGAGCACAATAAGTTAACAAAATCCAGACCAAAAGGAGACTGCCAAACGTGTAAAATGCAAAGAAGTACCCAACGGAGAACAAAAAAACACGCTTAGAAAAGACAGTTACAACACAATTTATTAATATTTCGGGTAAATACCCTTTTTCAAAACAGACAAACAAACAAATATAAAGATCAGTCGCTACTTATCTTCATTTATCGCAGAAGGAATGTGGCAATAAGTTAACGCTTCAGACGTTAAAGCGATCTACTCCAGGCAGTAACGGGTTAATAGTTTGCAATATCTCCTTTATAAATGTTAGTATGTCCTACAACAATGCTGGACGAGCTGGCTAACTAAATTACGAAGTTGGAATGTCCTAAAATGAAAGACGTGTTTGCTCAAACGCTGAGGAGTGCGTTGACTAGCGTATCTCTCTCTCCCTGTTGACGATGTCGAGGAACTTGCACCCCAGAATGTCGCAGGGGCATCTTGCAAGTGGCGGACTTACTTACTATACCACTGACACTGTGGTCATGCGGTAGGTTGTGTGTGTGTGTGTGTGTGTGTGTGTGTGTGTGTGTGTGTGTGTGTGTGTGTGTGTGTGTGTGTGTGATGAAACTCTATGCTCACGCATAGGGTTCACACAGAGAGTTTAGTAGGGTACGGTTTAGTCAGGGGTTTGTTTTGTGACAGATAGTCCGTGGGGGCACGAGGTCCACGTAAAATCGTAGGGGAACGTTTTGCACGGGAGTTTTAGTGAGTTCAGGCAAACAGAGCTGTAGGAACGTCAGTGCGGGCTAGAATGTCAGTAAGAACGGATGTATGTCAGATACACTAGCCGTATTCCAAGACTCTGAAACCTAGAGTTCAGGTATGTGTTTTATATGTATTATTCACAGCTACTGAGTTAAAGTTAGTATGCATTAGTAGGAGGTAATTCGGTTGTTATTAGCGTTGTCTGGTTTGGTTCAGTTATGTGGGTTTGGAATTCGTTGAGGTAACCGGTGTTTTGCCTAGTGGTTATTTACCGAGATTGATAATTAAGGAATGTGAGGCGTGTATACCCAAGTCGTATGTTATTTACCGAGATGGATAATTAAGGAATGTGAGGCGTGTATGCCCAAGTCGTTATAAAGGTAGTACGTGGTTGGTTAAGTATAGTCTTTTCTAATGTACGGGAGAAGGTATGGCGAGTGTTGGGTTATAGTCTGTTTCAATGTAGTGACGGAGTTATGGGGTGTTACGAAAGTAGTTCGGGTTATGAAGCACGTGCGTGTTGTGAATGAACGTATGAGAGTTATGTGTATCAGCCAGGTTACGTAATGTATCTCATATCATCCAATATGTGTGTGTTTAGCAAGTGTTATGATTTTGGACTTTATTATTTAGAGTGCTTGTCGGGGGCGGAGATACGGACGCCGAGACGTCAGTTACCAGAGTCTACCCCCGAGGGACCTATTGTGAGGTCATCTCCATCTCTTCACTCAGAGTGAGCGACCGGTGCCGAGACATCCGGGTCAACAAGGACTGCGCTACAGAGCGAGTTATGAGGACGTCCACGGCACGAGAAACGGGACGACTCGGGAGCGCACAACGAAGGACTTACACGCCTAGACGTGAAAGAGCAGAACGTTACCAAAAATGAACACCAGCAAACAGGTTGGATTGTGGGAGACCATTACCTAGCCAGGCATTGATATGGTGTATGTGTATGCGGTTGTGATGTGCTTGTAGTGAGAAGGGGTGTTGTATATAATTTAGATAGTGTTTTCATTATCTTTTATAAAGGTCTACGTTAGAAAGAAAGCTAGTGTTGAGTTTTACCGCGTGAATGCGCCCGTCGGTGGCGGTGTATACGTCTGTTGTGCGAGAGTCTGTACGTGCGACTGGGGCGATTCTGCGTGCGTTACAGTGTGTGTGTGTGTGTTTTGCTTTTTTTTTTTTTTTTTGTCGCACGTGGGGGTGGGTGGTCGGAGGGGGGGGGGGGGGGGGGCGGCTCGGGCTAGGAGATGGATGAGATACTGAGAAGTGTGAGATATTTAATTTTACCATTGTGATAATGTGGCTGAAATCGTACGCGCGCATGTGTCTTTAGACTGAATGTTAATTAGAATATAAATTATGTATGCATTGTTTAGTTCATTGTAAAAATGGTGTGTTCGGGTAGTGTTTTGTTTATGTGCATATGTCATTGAATTTTTATATTTGTGTACAGATTGTAAAGCGCTTAGAGCTTTTTTTGATTAAGATTAAGCGCTATATAAATACTCATTATTATTATTATTATTTTCGCTGTTTTAGCATACTGATCCCAAGGAAAGAAAATCTGTCGGCCAGACTGACACAATAAATTTTTTGAATCTTGAATCTCTACTTCTTCATTGTACACAAGAGAGACTTTCATTTCAACGTTACGCCCATGAGGCAGGGAGAATCTCTATCTATGCCTACTCATCGATAGTGAAAAGATGGGTAGAAAAGTCTTGGCTGGGTCAACACAACATCGATAACCCAATGTACCGGCGAATTTTAGCAGACAAAGCCTACCACGGAGAAGACCGCTTCAAAGTGTAGTTCAAGGTTAGTGTTAGCTTAGCTTGGCGCCTTCCCCGGCACGAAGCTAACCTGACACAACCTTGAACTATCATGGCCGATCCTACTCCTAGAGGACGAACGCAGTCTTCAAAACGTTTTAAAGTCATATGCTATTATTAGGAATAAACATGACCGAGAACCAGAAGTTTTTGACCATCTACACAAGCCCAGGCTGTCTTTTCGAAGGTAACCGCCGATGCTTGTTTGTGTGAGCCCTAAAGCCTAAACTGAAACTGTAATTATCGTAGCTTAACCTAGAAAATATCCAGTATCAACCATGATAGTTTATGATGATCCCCTTAACCCTTTTAGCCCCAAGGTCCCATTTCTCAAATTTTGGAGGTGTTGCCTCATGACCATGTACCAGTTGCAGGAGATTTATTGACCACGATAATTCAAGGGTAGTGCCAGATTAGCTTGGCCTTCAGGCGCCAAGCTAATCTGGCACTACCCTTGAATTATCATGGTCAATCTATCTCTTGCTGTAGGGACTCAGGGCTAAATTGGTTAACCAGTTCAGTGCCAGTTGAGGCCGACTGATTCTGCAATCTTTGTTCATTAAACACCAAAAAATTCCTGTCCCAGAAACGGATTAAAAGTGGTATCGGCAAGAGGCATAGATCCTCATGAGCCCCCGCAACTGCGGGGGCTCATGAGGATCTATATCTCTTGCATTTGGTGGTCTTTAAATTTTCTCAGCACTGAACGGGTTAAACTATCATCACTCAATCTTCTGCAATAACATATCTACACCTCCCATTACAAAAAAGATTATCCCGTATCATACTGAGGCTAAAAGCTTCACATTTGTACACTGCCATATGCAAGGTACATTATTGTGCTTACAGATAAGGATATAGACCAATGGCTTCAGTTTAAGGGTAGTGCCAGAATATTCTGGCACTACTCTTTAACTATTTTAGTCAAACTTATTTCACACACTGCTGTATTGCGAATGATAAGGGTTAAAGCCAGCATTACGGTTGGTCCACAGCGGCGGGGAAAGGGATGGTGTCGACCTGGTCTGACAGTGACTGCGAGTCCTGGGAACTCCCTGCTTGATACAGTTCGCGAAGATCCACCATAGGGCCATCAAGTGCCTCTTCCCCGATTAAATTCATATCATCGCCATCAAACTGTGGCAGCTCCTTTTCTCCGGGAATCTGGCATAAAAGATAGTATATTAAAAAAAGTGTATTTTCCACACAATCGCCGATCTCTCGTGACCTTTGACCTTTATGACAGGTCAACCAAATTATTATGCATAGAGATGTCTTGTCATCAGGTATCTGTCTACCAAGTTCGTTTTTGAAGAAGATATTTTTTGAGGAAACGCAATTTTTGTCAAACAGGGCAATTTGTTTCTTTTGTGATCCTGACATATGAGTAAGATTCGAAAGCGTTGCCATAGAGTATCCTGGGGCAATTTTGACGTTTGTAGCTTAATTAGTCTCCGAGAAAAATGTCCACGTTTGAAATTTACCTGACGTTTATATATATATAATGGAACATGTCTTGGAGTGGAACATTGTGTCTTGTTTTATGTCTGTGAAAGTGCAGAAATATTTCCACAGTGTGGATGAACAATAAATTGTATTATACTGAATAGCATTGCTCTGCACCGAGTTGTGTTACGGTATATCGGCTGTATTACCACATAGACGACTGAAAACGGACGGGCAAAGGACTCGCCTTGCTAAACCACGTAAAAATGCAAAGAAGTATCCAACGGAGAAAGAAACACGCTTAGAAAAGACAGGTACAACACAATTTATTAATATTTCGGGTAAATACCCTTTGTCAAAATAGGCAGAGAGATTAGCCGCTACTTATCTTCATTGGCAGAAGTAATGTGGCAACTCATTGCCAAGGGTTGCCACATTCCTTCTGCCAATGAAGATAAGTAGCGGCTAATCTCTGTCTATTTTGACAAAGGGTATTTACCCGAAATATTAATAAATTGTGTTGTACCCGTCTTTTCTAAGCGTGTTTTTTTTTTCTCCGTTGGGTACTTCTTTGCATATTACACGCTTGGCAGTCACCTTCAGTTTTGGTCTGGATTGCTTATTTCACGTAAAAAATGGGCTCCTGGCGTTTGGTACATATTCAAACGTCGCTTTCTACAGGAATAGCAATTCATACTAGTAATTTAGCCGATAAAATTAACCCCAAGGCCTAATTTTCCAAATTTTGGAGTTGTCACCTGACAACTATGAGTACCAGTTGCAGGAGATGGATGGACGGTGATAATTCAAGGGTAGTGCCAGATTAGCTCGGCGCCTTCATGCGCCAAGCTAATCTGGCACTACCTTTGAATTATCACCGTCCATCCATCTACTGCGGTAGGGTCTTGGGGCTAAATGGGTTAACGCATTCGAGACGTGCCACCTCCGGATACGCGGCTTTAAGCCGCGTGTCCCGGAGGCGGCACGTCTCGAATGAGTTAATGCGGCAATTTTGAATGATTACCGGCACTTCTGGGGGACTGCGCAGAAGAGGGTCTCTGTCTGGGATAGTGATCTCCTCACGGCATTTTACAGTGTGAGGGCTTCCATTCCACTCATACTCTGAAACATAAATGTCAGATACAGGAGAACCTGTTTTGAGTGACCCGACCTTATGTGAGACAACCTGTCATTGAAAACCATCATTTAGATGGCTATAAAGGAAGACGATTATTAACCCTTTTCATTCTGATAGTGACTACTTCTTGAAATTAATTTGACTATGGTAGTTCATAGTCAAACTATTCTGGCACCATCCTTGAACTAAAATGGTTGATCTATCACCTAATCTGTAATGTAACCTTCATAGGACAATAAGCAGAGTTAAAAAGAAAATAGCCCCGTATCTCTATACAGAAGGAGATGGCTTGACTATGATAATTCAAGGGTAGTGCCAGATTAGCTTTCGCCTTCAGGCACCAAGCTAATCACTGGCACTACCCTTGAATTATCATGGTCAAGCCATCTCCTGCAACTGATACATAGTCGTTATGCAACATCTCCAAAATTTGAAAAATTTGACCTCGGGGCTAAAAGGGTTACGGTGGTCACCCAGATGATGGTGTTAAATGACAGGTTACACTATTTGCCCTTCAAAACTTGTTTTGATTGAGCGCGTGTTTTAAGACCAATTTGTTCTTGCAGAAAAGGTGGGCTCTCGAAAAGGTTCTACTGTATATAATAACCCCCCTGTGTCTTGGGCATACAGACGACATTGTGCAGAAGAACTAAGAGTAGACTTAGGACACCACTGTGCCAATGTTTACGTCAGAGATGTAGATTCTCTCTCAAGCCTGATTACGTTGAATCGTTGAAATGTAGCTCTATTTTAACCCCTTAACTGCGAGAGGACGCATGTTTTGTTATGGCATACTGTTTACTTTAACTCATTCTACCCCAGACACACCACAGGAAGATAAGGATCGCCCATGATTGTTCAAGGGTGATGCCAGAATAGCTTGGCGCCTATGGGCACCAAGCTATTCTGGCATCACCCTTGAACTATCATGGGCGATCTGTGTCCTGCACTGCAATGCAGTCTTCCGAGGACAACGGCAAAATTTAAGGATTTCGGTGTTGGGGTAGAATGAGTTAACGACCAAGATATCATAAAACCCTCTCTAGGGAGCATGGATACAAACTGGTTTGAGTAATACTTAGACTAACTCCTCAATTCACGAGCCCCTGCGACTGCGGGGGCTCATGAGGATCTATGTCTCCCGCAGGTGGATTGTGTTACTGTGTCTCGGCAGTCAAGGGGTTAATTCTGGCTAATCTTACTTTCTGACTGCCGAAGTTCACGACCAGCAGCGTCAGTCGCAGAACGTGACCTTTCGTCTTCCACTGGAGGGGAGGTAAGTTCCTAAAACCAACAACATAAAGTGAACCGGCACACAATGGCAGGTTGTCTGCCTTCCACCTCGCTTCTGAACTTGGGCCTTGGCACGCCGCAGTGACATAGCTAGTCCCTTCAGGTCCCATCCGGCACAGATTCTCATGAGCCGCTGCATATTTTGCAGCCGCAGGGCTAAAGAGAACCTACACATCTCAATGGGTTAATTTGATCAATGCCTTTTGAACAGTTTGGCCAAACAACGTACTATACCATTCATAACCGTGGCACTGAATATCTGGCAATCATATCAATCTTACCCCGTTCAGTGGCGAGCAATTTGAACACAACACCACCCAACTGCAACTGCGGGGGCTCATGAAGATCTATGCCTCTCGCTGGCACCACTCTGAATCAATGTTCCTGAGACAACTTGGGTTCTTTTGCGTTGACTTAACCCTTTTAGCCCCACGGGTGCATTGGAAGTGTTACTTCGGACTATGTACCAATTGCACTGAAGAGGTGGATTGACCATGATAATTCAAGGGTAGTGCCAGATTAGCTTGGCGCCTGCAGGCGCCAAGCTAATCTGGCACTACCCTTGAATTATCATGGTCAATCAATCTCCTGCTGTACGGTGATTGGGCTAAAAGGGTTAACGAAGCCTGCAAAAAATATATTCTGCGTCAAATGGCACTAAACAGGTTAAAACCCACACATTTCATAGAAGTAAGATTGCTAAAAGCACCTACTTCCTCAAACGTGATGCGACCAATGCAAGCTTCCAAGTCGAGCTGTTCGTCAAAGAAGCTGGTTTCGAGGCGGTCTGGCAGTGTCACCTGCTCGGCCCTGAAAACACAAACGGTAAATATAATTAGATCCTTGTTGGGCATGTGATGACTAAGCCTCTGTGACTGGCGAAGCAATACATACTTGGTTTAAAAAATTGTGCATGGGGGACAGTTACAAATATTTACAAGAAAGGCAAAGCCCTCATGGCTCACATGTGTGGCCAATCCACATAACAGGACTAGTGTGACCGTAACGCTTCCAACAGGTCATGTCTAAACATAAGTAAAGGGTTGGTTTTTGTACTAGCGAAATCCGAGTTTTCTCCAAATGTATGGGCTTTTCACAAATTTGTCGACCCTCCGTGACCCTTGACCTTTGTGAGGGGGCGACTAAATTAGCATGCATAGAAAAGTGATATCATAAGCTGCCTGTATGAGTGTATCGGTGTATGCCAAGTTAATGGACGCTTCTGTTGAATTTTCAAAAACCTGAAAGGTCCAGAGCAGCATGTAATTTCTTATGGCAGGTAAAGTTTTCAAAAGCCAGAGTTCCGGCACATAACCGGCACAGAAGCACCCATGCAAGTTTGATTGAAAAGTTTGCAAAACCTTTGATAAAAACTACAATTCTATGAAAAACTGGCATTTTTCACACACTTGCTGACCTCCTGTGACCCTTGACCTTTCCGAGGGGTCATCCATAGTATGCATTGAAAAAGGCCTTATCATCAGGCAGGTCCATACCAAGTTTGGGCTTGAAGTTTAAAATAGTATTTGAGAGCAAGAAAGGCAAAGCCCTTATGGCTCACGTGTATGACCGATCTACACGTGTGACCAGTGTAACAATAAAATAATAAAGGGATGGCTTCTGCACCAGCAAAATCCATGTTTTCGAATTTAAAAAAAAAATCATTTTCACACATCTGTCAAACCCCTGTGACCCTTGACCTTTGCGATGCGCTGACTAAATTAGTATACATTGGAAGGTCTTATCACCATCAGCTACATCTGTGTAAAAATTGATTGAAAAGGTTGCAAAATTGTTGATAATAACTACAATTATATCAAAAATTGGCATTTTACACACATCTGTACACCTCTTGTGACCCTTGACCTTTCTGATGGCTCATCCAAACAAGTATGCACAGATAGGTCTTACTATCTAGGCTAAATTAGTATGCATAGAAAGGTCTTATCAGGTACCTTTGTGCCAAATCTGACTCAAAAGTTGGCCAAAACTGATGCTATCAAAAACGGGCATTTTTCACGCATTTGCCGAACTCCTGTGACCCTTGAACTTTCCGAGGGGTAATCCAATAGTATGCATGAAAGGTCTTACCATCCGGTATGTTTGTACCAAGTTTGCGTTTGAAGCTAAAAATAGTATTTGAGGAAAAATAATTTGTGTCAAAATACGGCTATTTTTTTTTACCCCTTTCTGGACCCCTTTGACCTTTATATATATGTCACTGAAATTGGTATGTTTAGAAAGGTTTTACCACTAAGTACCCTTGGGCCAAGTTTGAAGTCTGAGGCCTGAATAGTCTCCGAGAAAATGCCAACGTTAAAGTTTACCACGGACAACAGACGACGGTCACCGGACGACGGACTGACGACGGATGGCCCATTACACAGACTCTCCTTTGTATCGCACGTGAGCCAAAAATGACAGAAAACGACCCATAACCTACGGCCAGCGCAAATAAATTCAAAGGGGCTCATAAAATGTATGCCTTTTACAGACTCAACAGGCTGGCTGAACGGCTGTTCTTCCTGAACCCAAAAGCTGAAATTTAGCTTCCTGTGGGATTTTGAAAAAGCTGAATATGTCCCTAGGACTGAAGACTGTCACCAATAATTGTGATACATTATGATAATTATACTGTCGACTTCGGTTATAACAAGGTCGGTGTAACAAAGTCGGACAGAACGTATGTTTTAGAGGTCCCGACCACATAATGTACAAATTACTTTGCTTTTAACAAACTTCGCTTATAACAACAAAAATGTGGGTGCCATGGCGACTTGTCACATCCGATGGTTAGGCCTATTGCGTGTGATGAGATACACCTGATGGTTTCTTAAACCACAGTCGGCCGGAGATGATTTTCTTTCATCATTCAATTACATACGCTGTGTACATTGATGAAGGCAAGTCTTCCCTTGCCGCTTGCGCACAAATTGAAAGTTGTGGAAGGAGGCTCCTAACAAGCACAGTGGGCATACCATGATAGCTGAAGCGTCACAAAGCTTGACTATGCCACGATAGAACTTTCCATGTAGCTCCAATAATGCCACAATAGTTCGAGGTGGTCACTGGTATCAAGCTACAAGTATAGATACGCGACAAAAAGCCAATCAATAAATTAGATCCGATACGGCTGTTAGCAAGAGGCAACGATTCTCGTGAGCCCCTGCAGGTTGTGGCTGCTGCAGGGGTAATGAGATCTTTGCCTCTTGCAGAGGGAACGGGTTGGCCGCTTTTCCCTCGGTTTTTCGCGGCATATCTGTAAGAATCAGTCTCACCTGAGTTAACCCATTCAGCCCTGACACACGAATAGATGGGGAGCTCAGGGGTGTGGATGTCAGAATATCTTGGTACATCAAGACCACAAGTTTTCGATTTATGGCACCACCATTGAACCAGCATGGTCGACATGTCTCCTAAAACAGTTCACTCAATCGCGGCGGCCAGCCGCATCCGGATGCACGGCTTGCCGCGAATGAGTTAACCTCATTGATCTATCTCCATGGATTAAATACACCTGATGTAAATAGCGTAACTCACCTTGGTACATGCGTAAGAGTGATGGCAGCAATTTTCTCTCTGGCAGCTACCTCCAGGCGAATCCGACTTTGGAACTCTGCAGCATCCACTGAAAATTCAACAATGGGACACTAGCACTAGATAGATGATGGACTGGGCTGTGATTTCGGTTCTTACAACATAAAGGCCGTACTGCCCAAGTCACACACCAGTATACTACACATGTGTAAGACTGTAAAGCCGCAGCGTGTCCGCAAAATTTGGTATCAGGACTCGCCATGAAATGTTGGCTTGAGGCAAACAATCAAAAGCGATTGCAGCATTTGAAAGGGTATTTATATATTATATATGGCTTTACACCATTTACTCATGGGTTACGCTGGGAGATTACACCATTTACTCATGGGTTATGCTTGGAGATGTTTTCAACAAATACCAAAGATTCAAAGATTTTGAATTAAAAATCATTGAATCTTTGGTATTCGTTCAACACTGTGTATTCCACGAATAAATGGTGTAAATCCGAATACATAATATAAATAAATAGAAATACGTACTTAAGAGGATGTCTTGTTGTTTTCCAAAGATCCTCACGGCTCCATACATCAGCTGAGCGGACAAGTAGAGAGAAAAGCGGGGCCTTTTTCCTCCCTTCTTGGCAGGTGGCTCTTCCACGTTGATTATCCTTGCTATGTCCGAGCTGAAAAACAATCAATGCACTGTACTGTCAGTCAGAAACCTCACTTTGACTTTGAGAAACATCCAGTAGCAGACTGAGGGGCTGACAAAGTCATGCTGGCTTTGTTATTAACCCATTCAGCCCTGACGCACTACGGGTCGACCATAATAATTCAAGCCGGTAGTGCCAGATTTATTATTATTACATGGTATTTATATGGCGCATTTCTCATATTGATAATAATGCGCAGAATGTAGCCGCGAACTGAACCCAACAAGCACGCTCACGGAATCACACGCATTCACTCACACACTGTACGTAAACACAGAACATTCACGTGGTGCTAAGGGCAAGCTCTGAAGCGAGCTACTGTCGGCGCCAAGCTAATCTGGCACTACCCTTGAATTATTAGGCTGTAGCCGGAAAAGTCCCACCCACGTGATAGTATGTAAATCCACTACGCTACCGCGTGCGCGCTAGCGCCTATACTATATTAAACTCAAGACATATTTTGTCTTGAACTTAGTATAGGCGCTGGCGCGCGCACGCGGTGGCGCAGTGGATCTGCATTAGTCTTAGCTACTATCATCGAACCCCTATGATTTGTTTAGATGATGACATTAGTGTAATGCAGAAACAAAGTATAAGGCGTAAACATACATACACACCTCACATTATGTTTCTGCATTACTTTAAAATCATAATTTACATGAACATGTGCAACTGTGGATGGGTGTTGAAAGGTGACAAATACAACTGTTTTGTAGAATATGATCATGTTAACCTTCGTTACACATAGAAATATACCCAGTCAGTTCTGCGGCTTTAGCGCAGCAGCTTGAATAATGGACATCAACATTTAAATTTGTTCATTTTTGATTTGATTGGTTCGCGCGCGCGCGCGCGCGTGTGTGTGTGTGTGTGTGCGCGTGCGTGTGTGTGTGTGTGTGTGTGTGTGTGTGTGTGTGTGTGTGTGTGTGTGTGTGTGTGTGTGTGTGTGTGTGTGTGTTTGAGAGAGAGCGAGAGATGATGATGATGATGATGAAACGTTTTATTGACAGGATAAAGTTTTAGTCGAAACGCCTCTCTTACAAACTGTCCTGTTAGAAAAGAAACATTAACAGCAAAGAGTACTAGAGAAACACAATAACACAATATATCGAAACATGAAGAAATAAACTGAAAAAAACCAACCCACAATACAAAAGCAATGCAAATAATGCGCACACATATCAATAACGGTGAATAATAACTATATAGAAATTAGTCCGTTCAGGTAGTAGGTTACTGTAACAAGATGTTATAAAACGAGTTTTGAAGGTTCTAGAGTTAGAAATGGATTTAATTTGGGGTGGTAGTTCGTTCCAGGCTTTGGCACCTGAGAACGAAAGGCTGGTTTTATTATATATAGCCTGGCCCATGGTAGCTGTAACAAACTGTTCCTCGTGTTTTGTCTTTGACTATCCAAAAATAACATACGATGTATGCATAAGTATGCATCGATTAAATGTGAACTGTTTGTTTAGGTTTAGCAGTCGGATGGTTCTAAACTTTTCGTCGGTGGTAGAGGGACCAGGCACAGTTAACTTTACCCCTCGACGATACAATGAGTTAAGTTTCTTTAAATGTACCTCACTGCATCCATCCCAGATAGTGGAGCAGTAATCACAGTGTGTCTTGATATGGGCATGGAGAAAGAGTCTTCTAGTGTCAGTGTTAACTATTTGACTTAGTTTTGATAGCAGGAATAGATTTTTAGATATTGTTTTGCATGTGTTTTCGATCGGTTCCCAGCTGAGCTGGTTATCTACTGTGACTCTAAGCAAACGATGTTTTTTTAACTTGATCCAGAGGCTCAGATTTCAGGTATAATGTTAAGGGCAGGAGACCACGTTGATGTATTTGGCGTGAAGTAATCAACATACCCTTTGTCTTTTGGACACTAATTATCATATGATTATGTTGGCACCAGCTTGAAACCTCATCAAGACTTTGCTGGAGAACTTAGTTTATTTTTGGCAATTCGCTGCTTGATGTATATGAGTGTCATCAGCAAATAAGTCACATGTTGCATCGGGATGTGAGACAGAGAATGGTAAATCATTGATAAATATGTTGAACAACAATGGGCCCAATATTGACCCTTGAGGAACACCATACGTAACTAAACCTTCACTCGAGTAATTACAATTAAGCAAAACTTTCTGTCTTTTGTCACTTAGATAGGATGATATCAGATGTACGGTATTGGAATCGATGTGATACATCGGTATTTTTTTGTTTAATAAGATAGAGTGGTTGACTAAATCAAAGGCTTTTTTAAGGTCAAGAAAAACTGCACCTGTTAACTGAGAATTATATTAATGGCTGTAAGCCATTTATCAATGATATGTACAAGGGCAGTTTGGCAAGAGTGTTGCGGGCGAAACCCAGACTGCATTTTACTGAGTAGACAGTTCTGTTCTAGAAAATTGTGCAGATGTGTATGGATATTTTTTCAATAGGTTTTGAGATGACTGGTAGAATGGAGATAGGTCTATAATCATTGAATGAGTTTAAGTTTTTGCTTTTGGGAAGGGGAATTACCTTAGCTGTTTTTATCTCACCAGGGAAAATATTTCTTTGAATAGAAAGATTGTAAATGAACGTTAGAGACTCAACTATGTAGGGCAGAGCTATTTTAAGAATTTCGCAACTGATGCCATCTGAACCACATGACCTCTTTTCATATTAGATATATATTTACCCACGTCAAAAACAGTCATTGGGGGGCAGTGAAAAACACAACCAGCAGTACTGTTACTGTGAAATCGTAGTTGCTCAGAACATTGGTATTTCGCAGGATCATTTGTATTAGTGCGTGCTAAAGTCTCAGCTATGCTAAGAAAGTGGGTATTGAAGGTATCTGCAGTGAGCTCAGGTGCAATGTTCATGTCTCTGTGATTGTGACCTTTAGTAAAGGTGTTGACAACCTGCCAAACAGAGAGAGAGAGAGAGAGAGAGAGAGAGAGAGAGAGAGAGAGAGAGAGAGAGAGAGAGAGAGAGAGAGAGAGAGAGAGAGAGAGAGAGATGATGGAAACATTCTTGTCAACTCAAATAAATAATAGGGTAAACAATAAGGTAAATTGTACAACAACTGGGAAACCTTTCAGCCGGGATGTGTGTCGGTGTGTGTTTGAAGCTGGCAAGTACATTTGCGTAGATTATGATGTTAATGTAATGCAGAAACAAAGTGTAAGAGGTTCACGTACATAGATGTATATGTATGTGTACACCTCATACGTTGTTTCTGCATTACATTAACATCATAACAGATTCAGACTGTAAGTCGTGACAAAACACCGGACTGAGATGCAGGAACCGACATCGAGGACGAGGGGTGAGTGGCAGGCAAAGAAAAGCAAACAAGAAAAGCGTAAATTGTGATGTACACTGATTTAACTCATTCAGCCCGACGGCCGTATTTCCCATTTTTGGGAGGCGTCATCTAATGACTATGCACCAGTTGCAGGAGATGGATCGACCATGATAATTCAAGGGTAGTGCCAGATTAGATTGGCGCCGACAGGCGCCAAGCTAATCTGGCACTGCCCTTGAATTATCATGGTCGACCCATCTCCTGCTGTAGTGCGTCAGGGCTACATGGGTTAATCAAGCTGCATTCAAGCCGTACAACAGACTAGTCACATGATATTTCTTTCTGGGTTAACACGATCATATTCTACAAAACAGTTGCATTTGCCAGCTGTCAGCACCCACAGCCTAACTATACAAATATTTCCCGTCCGTTCAGTTTTGGCCCTGCCTGATGTGGCACCATTTAACGCAAAAGACGCTCACCATTATTACGACAGATGTCCACGAATTTGAGTCGTACAGTGTCTGATTGAGGAGACGTGTTTCTCATGACGAACACGAAGTTAACCGTCTTGAGAAAAACACGTACGAAAACAAACTCACAATACACAAAACAAAATAAGAAATACATGTACCGCACGAAGAGAGTCCACTTAACACAATGCAGTGTTGCAGTTGTCTAAAACGTAAGCGCGAGGTGTTTTTCGAAGTATACCTGAGGCGAATTTAAACTACTTTCCCACAATCAATGGAGGCAAATCCAGTTTCGCTCCACGTGACGTCATCGCACCGGAGCTCATACCTTAGCATGCGCTTGGTCTACGAGCTATCACTTACCAGGCTTTTCGAATGTTGACACTGAGAATTCGCCTTCTGGACGGCTTCAGCACACCAGTTGCTTCCATCCTGCCAACAGACGACTAAGGTTACTGTGACTAGATTTGAAGTGAGCTAACGATGAGTTTCAATGTAGGAGTATGTCAGACATGAGATGAGATGATGGAAGACGAGATATGCTATACGTCGTGGATGATGTTAGTTGCAGATGAGAACACGTTTAGGGCTTAACGTCTTTTGTCCAGCACGATTTCAAAGGAAGGGCTCCGAAAAGAGGCCTGTACAAATTTGTTAGCCCACCTGGGTTCGAACCCACGACCTTTTGGACAATGCCAAACGCTCTACCACCGAGCCACCCAGCTCCCCCTGGTTGCAGATGAGGATATGTATCATGTGAGCGACTATGTAATGTGATAATGAAGTCAGAAAAACGAGGTATAATCAGAAAGTGATGATAGTTGGGCCGCCAGTTGTAAGAAGTAATGATAGTTGGGCCGCCACTTGTAAACTACTTAACACACATAAATACAATCGTATCAAAACAAATTTCAGCCTTTGCCTTTATTCGTGCACAATATGGAGCTGGTGTCTTTAGCCATGCCACTGTGTGACGTCATTGAAAAGGTGATGTAAACAGCTGTAGTTCAAAACAGTGGACTCTCTAAGATAATAAACTTATTTCTACGTTTTTAAAAGAATGAAACCTTAAGATTGCCCTGTCAAAATCAAAACAAATTTAAACTTTGTGTGATATGGTACTTGTGTATTGTATGGCACTGGCTGCAAGTGGGCTTTGCAAGTTAAGTCTGAAAGAGAGGACTTTGAAGGCAAGTACTGGTCTGGCTGTCATTTCAGCCTGGAACGAGCAAACTTTGCTCTTTATGTACGTATTGATAAGAAAATACGCATATATTTTATCTTGAGAAATATTTTGAACTTCTTTCTTTTGGAACAGTTCAAAGGATAGTGCTCGATGACCTTGAACTCCAAAAACTATCTGCAATAAGAATACCCCATTTCAGAACAGACGCTCAGATGTAGATTGCTTAGATTAACTAGTCAAAACGTTTAGCATAAACGGCCTCCAACGACCGTGTGATGTCATCACTGAAGTCGACACTTGCTTGTCCTGTAACGGCATCCCCATTAAACAGACCAATCATTAGTGGCTGGCCTCTGATGATAAGAGACCAGGGAGACTTTTGTCAGATTTTCAGAATTGATGGCAACATTTTCTCGTTTTTTTAAAACTTAGATGTCTATTTCTGTTCATATTTTACCAGTGGAGAGCTCAGGCAAAGCAAAATATCATGTAAGAAATTCAGTTTCCAAAAGTGTTGAAGTCTGTTCATGAGTAGCTGCCAAGTCTCAGTGGTCAGAACATCTTGTTTTTTTCTTGAAAATGCCGGTGACCACAAAGCCAAGGTCACTATGTCCTATACAGAGAAGCAAAAAGTGCATGTTCTTCCTCCGCCGTCATACAGTCCCTGCCTTGACCAATGCGACTTGTGGTTCTTCCCTAAACTAAACAAGAACGGTAAAGCCATTATGGCTCACGTGTATCACTGATTTACATATGTGTGACCTTTGGGACAAGGGCTTGCTTCTGCAGCAGCAAAATCCATGTTTTTGGAAAATGTAAGCATTTTTCACACATCTGTCAACCCACCGTGGCCCTTGACCTTTGTGATGAGTCGACTAAATTAGTATGCATAGGAAGGTCTTATTATCAGCTATATTTGTACCAAATTCAGTTGAAAAATTTGCAAAAATTTGGGAATACATACAATTTTTTAAAAAATCAGCATTTTATACACATTTGCCAGCCTCTTGTGACCCTTGACCTTTTCAAGGGGTCATCCAAATTAGTATGCTTTGATAGGTCTTACCATCAGGTATTTCTGTACCAAGTTTGGGTTTTAAGTTGTGAATAGTATTTGCGAAAAAACATCTTTTGTCAAAATATGACTATTTTTCAACTATTTCCTGAGCTCTCGTGACCCTTGACCTTTCCGAGGGATCAACCAAATTAGTGTGCATAGAAAGGTCTTTCCATCAGGTATCTCTGTAGCAAGTTTGGGTTTAAAGTTGTGAATAGCATTTGAGAAAAAAACATCTTTTTTTTTCAAAATATGGCTATTTCGAACATATTTCCTGAGCCCTTGTGACCCGTGACTTTCTGAGGGGTCATCCAAATTAGTATGCATAGATAGGTCTTACCATCAGGTACCTCTGTATCAAGTTTGAGTTTGAAGTTGTGAATAGTATTTGAGAAAAAACATCTTTTGTCAAAATATGGCTATTTTTCACCTATTTCCTGAGCTCGTGACCCTTGACCTTTCCGAGGGATCAACCAAATTAGTACCTATAGAAAGGTCTTACCATCAGGTATCTTTGTACCAAGTTTGGGTTTGAAGTTGTGAATAGTATTTGAGAAAAAATAAATTTTGTCAAAATATAGCTATTTTGACCTATTTCATGATCCCTGTGACCTTGACCTTTGTGAGAGGTCACTCAAATCGGTATGTTTAGAAAGGTCTTACCACAAAGTATCCTTGGGCTAAGTTTGAAGAATGTGGCTTGAATAGTCTCCAAGAAAATGCCAACGTTAAAGTTTGCCACGATGACGGCGGACGGACGACAGACGACGGACGGACGACCACTGGCCCAAAACATAGACTCACTTTTGCTTGGCAGGTGACTTACGTGAGCTCTTGTGACCCTTGACCTTTCCGAGGGCTCAACCAAATCAGTACGTATAGAAAGGTCTTACCATCACAGGGCCGGATCCAGAGGGGGGGGGGTGCTTTGGTACTACAGCACCCCCCCCCCTCCCCCCTCCCACTCGGCTGGCATTAAACTATAAATAAGTGTGTTTAAAATTGAGTTGTAACGCTTGTGTTTCAGTACCGTTCGTAACACCAGTTAGAAACTTTCAAAAACGTCCGAAGAACAGTTTCGGTTGTGGTGTTTTGATATATACTTGACCGTGGCAATACAACAAATAAAAGTTTGGGGTTTTTTTTGTGTTTTTTTTTTGTTTGTTGTTTTTTTTTTTTGTTTTGTTGCTGCTTCCAAGTTTCCTCTGTCGACCTCAGAGGTCTTCCTCCCACGCCGCTCACCCCCATCAACCCCAGTGTGCTCACCCAGGCCTTCCAGTTGTTCCAACCAGACTCCCGGCCCCGCTGCTGTATATATGTCAGGTAGTAGGGGACTCCCTCCGGAGGAAACTCCGCACTACTGCCGAGTCACTTCGGTGGTCTTCCTACTTACGACATTTTTTTGCTATTCACGGAGTCGACGAGTGAGAGCTCCCCCCAGAGGTGGCGAGTCAACCACTACGTCCTTCCACGCACAGCAGCAGGGTCTGGCCGAAGACAACCGCGCACCTAGGGCTCCTAGAGGCCGGACTGGGCTTAGGTCACCATGAGACGGAGACTTGAGGGGTCAGAGGCACCTGGAATAGCGGTTTTTTTTTTTTTTCATTTTTGCATGATGATGAGGATGATATGATGATGCCATGGTGGTCCATGTGGTTAGGGACTGCGTGACAGGGCCGCATTCCACGCTTCCTGTCATAAATATCCTGGTATTAACCAGGCCCGGGACTTACGGACACCTGCGGTGCCAGCCGTGTAATCATTTACACCTTGCGATGCGTCATAACCCGGGTAACAACCCCAAAGTCGCACCCGTGAAGTGGGTGAGTCTCGGCTGCGTGGCATCAGCCTTCCCATTGGGTCGATAGCACACCCGCTCTGCGTAGGAGCCGACCCAGGTAGGAAAAATCCCGCTTGACTCGGCTGGGATTCAAACCCGGATCTCCCGGCCGCCAGTCCGACGCGCTAACCACTGCGTTACGGAGGCCGGTTTGAACAAATAAAAGTTGATCACCCCCCACCCCACCCCTACCCCCACCCCCCTTGAAAACGGCGCTGCATCAGGTATCTTTGTACCAAGTTTGGGTTTGAAGTTGTGAATAGTATTTGAGAAAAAATAAATTATGTCAAAATATAGCTATTTTTGACCTATATCCTGATCCCCTGTGACCTTGACCTTGTGAGAGGTCACTCAAATTGGTATGCTTAGAAAGGTTTTACCACAAAGTATCCTTGGGCCAAGTTTGAAGAATATGGCTTGAATAGTCTCCGAGAAAATGTCAACGTTAAAGTTTACCACGGACGACGGCGGACGGACGACTGACGACGGACGAAGACCACTGGCCCAAAACATAGACTCACTTTTGCTTCGCACGTTAGCCAAAAAGATCCTGGCAGGACGGAGTTTTCCCGCATCCAGGACCTAGCAAAATCCGTAAATTCAAAAGTCCGACGCTGACCTTCATTAGAATACCACATCACCTGTGAAACTTGCCTGAAGTAGCTGTAATTTTACGTAAACAGCGGAGGATAGTGCCATTACGAAATGTGAAAATATCAAGTAAACTTGACCCACGGTTTCGGTTTTACGGGTCAACTATCATTACTTTTGGATAGTACCAAGTATGCGATGTCGGAAGACAAGAAGAGTTACACTACTTGTAGCACATCTCGTCTCCCCTTATCTCATCTCTGGCTCATTACATTACACAGACTAAGAGTGACCGTGATTTGTCAGAGATGAGTGACTGAGTTAATCCATAGGGGCCCGATGATAGTAGCTTTGACTAAAGCAAATCCGCTGCGCCACCGCGTGCGCGCCACCGCCGCCTACTAAGCTCAAGACAGAGTACAAGGAAAGAAACGAAGACCCCAGCGAAATTTTAGATGTGGCCGGAAGTATCCCAGCATGCACGGACCTCTTTCTCAACTTCTAGAGTCCAACGTTAAACCCTTTAGTAGAGTGCCGTGAAAGAGGCCTCTATGCAATGCAGTGCATCCATTGTTTTCTGTCGTGTTTACTCTGAAGTCGAGAAAATTACTCGAAAAGATATTGACAACTAAGCAGTGTTTAAACCAGACTCCATTAAAGTAAACCTTTTTGGGCTGGCGGAAATAGGTACCTATACTCCATAAGCCAGTCTTGGCTACCGTGCACCCTCCCCCCCTTCCCTCCCCAATGCTCAATAAGATGGGTTTCAAAGTGTACCTTAGTATGTCTTGAGATGTTTAATTCATGTTCCCCTAAAATCCTTAGGTGAACACACCAGAGATATAGCCGATGGCGCAAGGGTACCCCCATTCACGCTCTTCGCGAATCCGGCTGAAAGTGAGCTTGAGAAACATTTTCATGGTATTTGTGCACCCAGTAAATGGCCATTTATGCGAAATCGAAAAAAATAAAAATAAAAAATAAAAATAATAATGTTTCCGATGCCCTCATAAATTTTGTATTCAACTGATACATCTTTTTTTTTTTTTTAGGTTTTATTGGTTAGGGTAGAGTAGCACAGTTACTCCCAACCTGATTTTATGATGCTGTGATGCATTTAGGGTCTACAGTGGCTGAATCTGCTTCCCTACCCCCATTTTAAGCAGTACGAAAAGGAATGCAAAATGATTAAAAAAAACTGCTCACGTCACACTCTTCTGTTTAAATATTGTTTCCAGTTTTCTTAACAAAGTATGCACATTGAGTATAAAAATCGGTAACCATTTCGTTAATTTCAATGTTACCCATCAATTTAATTGTAACTATTTTTGATTAAGAACAGAAAGGGTGGGGGGGGGGGTGGGGGCGGGGGGAGTCTGTAAACAGGGGCTGCTGCTAAGCTTCTATCGTCTGGAGTTGGAGGTATGATGTACCAACAGATGAAAGACTTTCTCTTCAACAGAATTGCATGATTTAAGTCGACGGCACACTCAGCAGTCTTGTCAAACTCAGGGAAGATGTATCTCAGGGAGCTGTCATGTCTCTGATCCCTTTAATGTCCGTAAAATATGTGGAACGTTCGACTATATTCTGATCAAAGTGTGACCAATCAATTTGTTTGCTGATTGTTTAGTAGAGAAAAAAAAAGGCAAAAATGATAGACTGAATGCGTGAAACTAGCTGGTCATTTAGGAGATATTTTACCTAGCATAAGGCGGGTCTAGTATGATCTTTACTTCTAATTTATTTTCATCTAGAAAGGTGTAAATAAGAATATGCGTTATAAAGTTTCATGGTTCCTAACAGTCAAAACAATCTTAAGAAAATACTTCAGATAGCTCTAAGAATGTCACTGCATTATGAGAATGATCCATGTTCTGCATCTTGTCAAGCCTGACATTTTTGGTTTTGCAGGGAGTGTTTCATATTGTCGAAGTATCTTGGTACCCCACTACTGGTCTGACCGAACTGGTATTTGCTTGCGCCAGGATGCTGTAATTTGCGCCAATGTGGTCCCCACCAGTTTCTTCATCAGAGACTTTTTTCCCACAGCCCTAGCTTCCATGGCTTCGATGTGAGGCCTCCACATGAATCCAGTAATTTATTTGTTGCCAGTCTGTCTTTGGTACTGGAAGGTCTCCAGTTTTCAAGGTGACCTCTTCCACCTGATTGAAAGAGATGGTCTAGCTCAGTTTGAGTGGCCATCTTTCAGTCCAGCTGCTGACTCTATTGGCAACATCCTGGATTCTGCAAGATGCTATTTCTGAATGTTCTGCTGCGTTCCACACTGCAAAGTCATCCGCATGGAGGATGTTCGAAATGAATCTTGGTACTGCTGTACTGTACTGATGTCATTAATGTAGGCCAAGAACAGCATCAGACACATCACCTCCCTGAAGTACACCTTCCCTGAGTTTGACAAGACTGCTGAATGCGCCGTTTACTTCAGTCTTGCTGTTCTATTAAAGAGGAAGTTCTTCAGCAGCAGCCCCTGTTTACAGAGGCTTCCCCCTTTTTATGCTTTAACAAAAAAGAATTACAATTAAATTGATGGGTCACATTGAAATTAATAAAATGATCACAAATTGTATGCTCAATGTGCATACTTTGTTAAGAAAACTGGCAACAAAAATATTTAAACAGAGGAGTATGACATTAGCAATCGTTATGATCATTTTGCGTTCCTTTGCGTAGTGGTAAAATAGGGGAAGGGCAGCAGATTCAGCCACTGTGGCCCCTAAATGAATCACAGCATCATAAAATCAGGTTGAGAGTAACTGTGGTACTCTATCCTAACCATTAAAACCTAAAAGAAATCTATCAGTTGTATACAAAATTTCTGAGGGCATCGGAGACAACATGCGTTTCTCAATTTGGCAGTTTTAAATGGGAAAAAGCTATCATTCACCACAAACGTGTGGTAAAGGATGCCGACTTT
The DNA here is from genome assembly GCA_036245525.1 of Semisulcospira habei. NCBI lineage: Eukaryota > Metazoa > Mollusca > Gastropoda > Semisulcospiridae > Semisulcospira > Semisulcospira habei. Next base: position 310,658,764 of record BTPG01000002.1, read on the forward strand.
CCTCATTTTCTTGCATTTTATGCTCACATTATTGAAACGTAATAGGTAAAGAGAGGTCAAAATGAAATGGAATAACTTTAGTAATTTTTTTCTAATTAATTTTGTGTATTTTTACAACTTGGGGGTAGGGATACAAAATCAACCAATATGGCACTCATAGTGATCACAACATCACCTAGTAAAGTTTATAATAATTGTGACATCCTGTTTTAATGATGTAAGCCAAAAATGGACTGCCAGTGCTATAAAAAAAAGTGTCTGAAGGCATCTGACATTATTTTTTTATTTTTTTTTTTTTAATTTTTTTTTTTTCGATTTTGTGGAAATGGCCATTTACTGGGTGCACAAATACCTTCTCTGTGAGCCACAGATTCAATATTTTTTCATTCTTTTTTTTTTTTTTTTTTCAGAGGACGCAGAAGGTGTGCCATAACATAATATTGCCTGATTTGGGCTTCTGGAATGAATTCAGTTTTATTTAGAGGAAAATGTTTCTCAACCTCATTTTAGCATCCGCGAAGAGCGTGAATGGGGATACCCTTGCGCCATCGGCTATATCTCTGGTGTGTTCCTAAGGATTGTAGGGGAACATCGCTTAAACATCTCAGAACATACTCAGGTACAATTTGAAACCCGTCTTTTTGAGTACTGTGGGGGGGGGGGGGGGGGGGGGGTGGTGGTTGTGTGCACGGTAGGCCGGGCTAGCTCTTGGACTACTACAGCGACTGCTGCGTGCAGGTCACAAGTTCATGTCGACAGTAAGACGCACTCTTGTTTTCATTTCATTGGATATGCTAATTTACATAAGCCAATGCAAAATGAGCACGGGGCGTATTTCCGGGCGCATTTAAAACCCTACAGCCTGACGTCTGCTATCATTATAATGATGGTTGAGTGTAAAAAGCCTCGAAACTAAACTATCAGTTTTGATCGGAGGTCAAAGTTGGTATAGATTTGTCGCAAAATATCTACCGAGTTTGTTCATTTCGAGGTTTTAGGCGGTTGGTTGCTTTGAGGGTTGAAAGCTGCCCTGGAATCACAGTGCTTCGCCGCTTTGTGATTTCGTTTCCTCCCTTGTATTCTGTCTTGAGCTTAGTAGGTGGCGCAGCGGATTTGCATTAGTCAAAGCTACTATCATCGGGCCCTTATGAGATAAGCGTATATCTGCCGTTACCCCAGTAGCAAAACGTATTCGAACCCTTTTCTGACTGTATACTGGGTATATGAAATAAGCGAGTATGCCTATTTTTGATTATACCAACAAAAAAAAAAAAATTCGCTTTTCTTAAAAAATGGACATGCTGGCTTTTGCAATGTAACGGTAGATAGCATGCACTAGTCATGAGATGTGTCCGAGTTATGACTCACTGAATTAATAAGATGAGAAATGAAGCCAAATAGGTGTCTGTGACGTATCATAATATTACGAAATGTAAACATACCATATCAACGCGAATCTCCCCTTCTTTGTGAGAATGTCCTGACTGAAGAACATGTTACCTGCAATCAGCACATAGCGAACGCTAAGTCATATTATTTAGGCACGTATGCAAAAATTCTGATGAAAGCAAATACCTTGCCAGTTGCTAATCAAAGAGTGACAATCATGGATGACAGGATCAACCAAATTTCACACTTTGATAATCAAAGAGTGACAATCATGGATGACAGGATCAACCAAATTTCACACTTTGAGTTAACTAACTTGTTTTTACTCATTCAATCAACATTAATAAACAATGCAGACGATTGGTATTACTTGAATGGAAATATCATCCCCACTCCATCAAGAGTGATCGCTATTTAATGAGCATCAATGCCTAAAATCGCGCACAAACACGAAGCTAATAGCACTGCATTCTTAACATTGCGAACGTCCTGTGTTCGATCCGCTTGTGGGCGGAAATGGTTGGGGGTTGGGGAGTCAAAATCTCGTACAGAGTCGATTGTGGTGCCTGTCCGCTTTCGTCAGTGTGACAGCACGATTTAGCCGGCAGATTGGCTGTAACATATGTAGTTGTTGGGGTTTAACGTAGAACAGGCGACTTAGGTCATCTCACGGCGGTGCCGACAACCAAAGGGTTAGCTTAGTCATCAAGTGCGCACGTTAAAAAAACAAAAACAAACATGTCCCCGGTTCGAAAAGAGAAGGCCCAGTAGGGCCGGTGCGGTGTAAAACAGACAAACAAAATGCATGGAAAAAGTCGTCACGAAGCAAAACAGAACAGAACACTGTAGACCATTAACTCCGATGAATGACTAGGCCTGTTTACACAGTCTGTACTAGACAATTCATTGTGGCTAGGAATGCAAATATAACTGATGAAGCATGCCAAATACGAAACATTTATATACTAACGTTCGAAATGCGACAGTGACAGTTTACCTGTTCCGAATCCTATGCCTCCAGACGCTGCGTAGCAGACGACAACAATGATCGGCCTACTTGTGTTTCCCGCGTTTGAACTTAGCGTCATGAACTCTCCAGTCACGGAGGAGAGAAGATTATTCGCGCATTATTTGCGCATGCGTGGATAACATGGAGGTAAACAACAGTCATACACGAATACTCCGACGTGTTGAAGATCTACACGACTTTGTATATAAAACCGTGTTTGTTTTATTATTTTTCTTTTACTGGAATGTTTGATTTGGTTTAATTTGGTGCGAAGTCTTGTCTTTGATGTAAAGACATCCAAACAAAGAAAGAAACATGCTTAGAAAGGACAATTGCTGTACACATTATTAAGTTGTCGGGTCAAACCCATTTGTCTAAAGAGATATTCAGACAGAAAACAATGCACTACTATATCTTTCTTTTCTAGTGCAAAATGATGGCCTACAATCCCTGCAGTGGCGTAGGAAAAATATTTTTCATTGGGATGGGATTCGCAGTCGAGGGGAGGGGGGGGGGAGAGGGGGGAGGCTCTGGTGCCTGACATTGCAATTTCCAGCCTGAAAAAGCAAACAACCGGTGGGGAGGGGGGCGGAGGGGCGGGGGGGGGGGGAGGGTAGGGAGGGAGGGGCAGGGTGAAAGGGGGGGGGGGAGGCAAACGACAGTCGAACCATAAGAACATAAATGATAAATGTAACCGAGTGCCGAAATCGCGGAACAACGGTTTGACTCTGAGAGTTGGGTTACGCTACTGACCCTGACTCGGTTTGTTTTCCAAACAATAAAATATCTCATATTTCCTTTTAAAAAAAAAAAAAAAAAAAAAAAAAAAAAGCCAAAAAAAAACAACAACAACAAAAAAAAAAAATAAGGGGGGGGGGGGAGGAGGGGGGGGGGGCTGAGAGAGAGCGCATGTTTATTTCTTTGTAAGTATTTTGTTCCTTGTTGAGTTGTACATCCTGCACTAAAAAAAAAAAAAAAAAAAAAAATGATAAGTAGTGCATGGTGGTGAATGGATGTGTGAGTGTGTGTGTGTGTGTGTGGGGGGGGGGGGGGGGGGATTGGATTCTTAAAACCGTGCTGTGTGACTGGACTGGCGGGTTTCCTGTTCTCATTATTCCGCGTGACTGCGTCCTCGTGGTCTGTGAAAACAGTATTCGTCGTTAAACGTGAAAGCGACAATAGGGTGTTCGTGAATCGTTAAAACGTCGCGATTATTTTATTTCGTGAGACGTGAAAATGCTGTTACGCCTCAAACAATTGCACGCCCCAACCCGTTCACAGAAGGTCTTCCGGTCTCAAATTCAACACGTGACCAATGGAATTATTTGGTGTGTCACGATATGCAGACTTCGGGGGCTGATTGCTTACCAGGGGCGGATCAGTTACCTCGAGGGGGGTAGGGGGGGTTCTAGCTTTTTGTTTGGGACCCTCAACCTCATACAAAAGGCCTCCCCGGCGCTAGACCTTGCTTACATGGGCCAAAAAATCGAAAAGCGGGGAGCGGTGTGAGGGGAGGGGGGGGGGGCAGGGGTGGGGGTGGAGGGTGGGGGGAATAGAGAGAGAGAGAGAGAGAGAGAGAGAGAGAGAAGGCGTGTGCGTGTTACAGACTCTCACCATTCGCCAAAATATCAAACAACGGGGCGGGGGATCAAAAAGATTTTTTAAAAATATATATATATTTTTAAAATTATTATTATTATTATTATTATTATTATTATTATTATTATTATTATTATTTTCTTTCTTTGGACTGTTGGGGTGGGGGTGGGGGGGAGTCTGGATCCGTCCTTGTAGCTGCAAACGTTTTTTTAAAATATGGTGCAGATTTGGCAATAACACTTTTAAAAAAAAATTAAAGATCAGTTTGTTTGAAATAAGAAAAAAGTGCCCATGTAATGTTTGGTCGTTATGAAGTCATTTCGGACTTTCAGAATGTGCGCCTTTTGCGGATTTTTTTCACTACTTACCGCTAGTTGAGACGTCATTTAATTTTCCAGATCTAAATCAAGATATGTTCAAGTTGTAAATAGCGCCGTCCCAAATAGTCCATAAGCCAGTCCTAGCTACCGTGCACCCGCCCCCCCTCCCCCTCCCCCCCTCCCGCCCCCACCCCCACCCCTCCCAGTACTCAATAAGATGGGTTTGAAAGTGTTCCTGAGATGTTTAAGCCATGTCCCCCGAAAATCCTTAGGAACACACCAGAGATATAGCCGATGGCGCAAGGGTACTCCCATTCACGTTCTTCGCGGATGCTAAAATGAGGTTGAGAAACATTTTCCTTTAACTAAATCAGAATTCATTCCAGGACAATATTATGTTATGGCACACCTTCTGCGTCCTCTGCAAAAACAGAATGAAAAAAATATTAAATCTCTGGCTCACAGTGAAGGTATTTGTGCACCCAGTAAATGGCCATTTCCGCGAAATCGCAAAAATAAAAGACAAAAATAATGTGTCAGGTGCCTTCAGACATTCTCTATAGCACTGGCAGTCCATTTTCAGGCTTACATCATTAAAACAGGATGCCACAATTATTATAAACCTGACTAGGTGATTCTATGATCACTGCGAGTGCCACAGTGGTTGATTTCGTATCCCTACCCCCAAGTTGGAAAAATACACAAAATTAATTAGAATAAATTACTAAAGTTATTCCATTTCATTTTGACCTCTCTTTTCATATTAAGTTTCAATAATGTGAGCATAAAGTGCAAGAAAATAAGGAAAGTCGGCATCCTTTACCGCCTAAGCTATCATTCGTGGTGAATGATAGTTATTTTTCCCCATTTAAAATTGCCGAATTGGAAAATGTACATTGTTTCCGATGCCCTCAGAAATTTTGTATTCAACTGATAGGTCTTTAAAAAAAAAAAAAGGTTTTATTGGTTAGTATGGAGTACCACAGTTACTCCCAATTTGATTTTATGATGCTGTGATGCATTTAGGGGCCACAGTGGCTACATCTGCTGCCCTACCCACATTTTACCACTACGCAAAGAAACGCAAAATGATCATAACAATTGCTTATGTCATACTCCCCTGTTTTAATATTTTTGTTGCCAGTTTTCTTAACAAAGTATGCATAATTGAGTATACAAATTTGTGATCATTTCATTAATTTCAGTGTGACCAATCAATTTAATTGTAACTATTTTAAATTGGCTGGTCTTTTAGGTGATATTTTACCTAGCGTAAGGCGGGTCTAGTAAGGTCTCCCCTTTTCTTTTCATCTATTTTCGTCTAGAAATGTGTAAATATGAATATGCGTAATAAAGTTTCATGGTTCCTAACAGTCAAAACAATGTTATCAAAATACTTAGTTTCCACATGTCCACCACGAGATCACCACTTCCAACCCCATTTTTTGCCTTCTTCTTCTTTCAACGTTCAATTCCTTAATGACGTCTTTAAATCTTATATTGTTCTGGCTGCCAATAAGTGAGCTGTCAAGGGCTCGGCAGCAGATTTTCAGAGTTTGGTGTACAGGGACGTGTCTTCTGGTTAGAACTGCCAGCGGACCGCTTCTCTGTATGGACAGGTCGGGAGAATGTGCTAAGGAGACTGATTTTCTGCGCCAAATTCGCATAGGGCTGTATCCGCATGATCCAGTTTCACGAGGTGAGTTCAGAGTGATCAGTGCGTAGATGAAAGATGGTGGCCTGGCTCTCCCTGTTCAGCTTGTTGATGTCGTCTGCCCACAGGCTGCAGCCGCCTTTTTGCTGTTGCCAATCACTTTGTTGCTGAAGTGTCTTGGTTTCTTTACAGGAGGTTGTGATCTTGAGGTAGTCTGGCGCCTGCTTTGGCCAGGCTGTCAGCCTCTCCATTCCTAGCTACTCCAGAATGCACTGGAATACACTGCAGCACTATTTTGTGGACATGGCATCCAGTCTATCTTAAAGCTTCCTGGTGAGGAGATCAGTGGATCAAGCTGCTGCCTTACCTTAGCTAGTGCTCTGCTGCTGCGTTGAGCACCTGCAGATCTGTACGATAGTTGGAGCTGCTGCTGCCAGCTGGTAAGGAGAGGGAGGTTGTAGTGCGGTCTGCACAACAAATGCACACACCACTTCCTTCATTCCGCATGGCGTCTTGTGCAGACCCGTCTGTGTAGATGTGAGCACAGCTGCTGTGAGGGTAGCGCTTGTGCATAATCTCCAGCGAGATGGCTTTGTGCAGTGCCGCGACCTTTGACAAAGAGTCCTGGAACATCGTTTATGTTGTCTAGAAGGCTCTTTCGAGATGTCCAGGTATATGAAGGGAGCTCTTCACATATCTTTGGGCTTGGTTCCAGGACGTCAGTTTTAGCCCTTTGCAGGACCTTCAGTTGGCGGTGCAGACTTGGGCGTTTCTGACGGTTCTTGGTCTGCTCCTGTGGTCTCCAGTGCTGTCGGTGTTTAGTAAGTCTCTTCATCGTCTGTGCTGTTTTGCGTTCCAGTGGCTCCAATGTCCTCCATTTCCTAAATTGGTGTGCTCCAGATGGCTCTAAGAATGTCACTGCATCATGAGAATGCACCATGTTCTGCATCTTGTCAAGCCTGGCTTTTTTGGTTTTGCAGACAGTGTTTCATGTTGTCGATGTATCCTGGTACCGCACTACTAGCCTGACCGAGCTAGTGTTTGCTTGCGCCAGGATGCTGTAATTTGTGCTAATATGGTCCCAACCAGTTTCTTCATCAGAGACTTTTTCCGCAGCTCTAGCTTCCATGGCTTCGATGTGAGGCCTCCACGTGAATCCAGTAATTTATTTGTTGCCAGTAAAGTTGGCCTGTCTGTCTTTGGTACTGAAAGGTCTCCAGCTTCAAGGTGACCTCTTCCATCTGATTGAAAGAGAAGGTCTAGCTCAGTTTGAGTGGCTATTTTTCAGTCCAGCTGCTGACTATTGGCAGTATCCTGGATTCTGCAGGATGCATGCTATTTCTTTATGTTCTGCTGTACTCCATACTGCAAAGTCATCCGCATGGAGAATGTTCGAGACGAACCTTGGTATTGCTGTACTGATGTAATTAATGTAGACCAAGAACAGCATCAGACTCAACATCTCCCTGAGGTACACTTTTCCCCGAGTTTGACAAGACTGCTGAATGTGCAGACCGTAGAAGCTTCAGCGGCAGCCCCCGTTAAACATGCCTTAACTAAAATAAATTACAATTAAATTGATGGGTCACATTGAAATTAATGAAATGATCACAAATTTGTATCCTCAACATGCATACTTTGTTAAGAAAACTGGCAACAAAAATATTTAAACAGAGGAGTTTGACATAAGCAATTGTTATGATCATTTTGCGTTCCTTTGCGTAGTGGTAAAATGGGGGTAGGGAAGCAGATTTAGCATCAAAGCATCATAAAATCAGGTTGGGAGTAACTGTGGTACTCTATCCTAACCAATAAAACCTAAAAAAAAAAAAGATCTATCAGTTGTATACAAAATTTCTGAGGGCATCGGAAACAATGTACATTTCCCTGTTCGGCAATTTTAAATGGGAAAAAAAAGCTATCATTCACCACAAACGTGTGGTAAAGGATGCCGACTTTCCTTATTTTCTTGCACTTTATGCTCACATTATTGAAACTTAATAGGTAAAGAGATGTCAAAATTAAATGGAATAACTTTAGTAATTTTTTTTTAATTAATTTTGTTTATTTTTACAACTTCGGGGTAGGAATACAGGAAACAAAAAAACAAAAAAACAACAAAAAAAAAACTGTGGCACTCACAATGATCACAGCATCACCCAGTCAGGTTTATAATAATTGTGACATCCTGTTTTAATGATGTAAGCCTGCAAATGGACTGCCAGTGCTATAGAAAATATCTGAAGGCATCTGACACATTATTTTTGTCTTTTTTTGAGATTTCGCGGAAATGGCCATTTGCTTCAGTGTGAGCCAGAGATTCAATATTTTTTTCATTCTGTTTTTTGCAGAGGACGCAGAAGGTGTGCCTTAAAATAATATTGCCTGATTTGGGCTTCATGAATAAATTCTTATTTATTTAGAGGAAAATGTTTCTCAACCTCATTTTAGCATCCGCACCCTTTCGCCATCGGCTATATCTCTGGTGTGTTCCTAAGGATTTTCGGGGAACATGGCTTAATCATCTCAGGACATACTAAGGTACACTTTGAAATCCATCTTATTGAGTACTGGGGGAGAGGGGGGCGGGGCTTGGGGGGGGGGCGGGGGAGGGTGCACGGTAGATCGGGCTAGCTTATGAACTAAAATGATAAACCAAACACCAAGGGGCATGTCGCCATTACGAGACTACTCCAGACCGGAAAGGTTACTATGTATTGGCTGGGGCGTGCCAAAGCTTAGGGTGTAACAAATTCCACTTTGAAATCTGAAAGCCCCATTCCACGCCTCCCCCCCCCCCCCTCGCCCTCCCCTCTTTCATGCCTAACAACCCACCTGTTCTTTGACTTTCGGTCATTGACAAAAGGTTATGGAAGCTGTAGCTTCTCTCTGCACCATATATCTAATCGTCAAACGTGAATGCTATTACTTTGTATATATTCGTGATTCGTGAATCGCAAAATGAAGAGTCGTGAATCTGTCATGGTACCGGCCGTTTCCACATTACCCATCCCCCCCCCACCCCCCCTCCACCACCACCCCCACCCCCACCCCTCTTCCCCCATTACTCCCCCCCCCCCCCACACACACACACCTCTGCGTTGTTTTTTGGGTCTGTGTGTCTATTTTGACAAAGAGTTTAACCCATTACATTCTGAGGCTGAATTTTTAAAGTTGTTTGTTATCATATGAATGCTACATTACAGGAGGTAGATCAACCGTTTTAGTTCAAGGGTAGTGCCAAAATAGCTTGGCGCCTGAGGCGCCAAGCTATTCTGGCACCACCCTTGAACTATCATATTCTAATTTATTTCAAGCATAGTGTCTCAGGTTGAAAAGGGTTAACCCCAATAATTATGCAATACATTTGCAGTTTACACAGTTGTCAGTCACGTTTTTGGTCTGGATTTTGTAACTAACTGTTTTTGATTTTGATCTAACTGTTGTCTGTCCAGCGCTGTGATTCCCCTTGGTTTGAGTACTGACAATTCTGCCAGCGCTAGCCTCACCTATCTGGTTTGTGAGTATAGTGGATTTTGTAAGTATCGTGCTGTGCAGTTGTGTGCAGTTGAACTGCTTTGCGTTGCATTGCGTTGCGTTCGGTTTGTTTTGTCTTGCTGCTTTGTCTGTAAGCAAAAGGTCCATGGGCTGACATCGGCGCCATTGGTCCGCGCAAGGCCATGTGCAGGCCGACGGCGGCCAGCGGCGTTGGGCCGAGGACCTTTCTCTGTCTATTGGGTACAAGTAGTTTTGCTCTGCTGCATTTTCATTTCTTGTTTTCGAAGGTGGGTGTGGAGTGTTTGTTTATTTGTTTGTTTGTTTGTCCACCATGATAGTTCAAGGGCAGTTCTTGAATATATTTGCGCCGAAAGGCGCCAGGATATTCAGGCACCGCCCTTGAACCAGCTGGTCGGTCGGTCCACTGTTATGGAGTGTCAGAGCTGAATTATATATATATATATATATATATATATATATATATATATATATATATAAAGCTTAGGTTAGTCTGAGTGTAAGTTTCATTGTCATCGTTTGCAGTTGCTTCCCCAGTAGCAAGACATCTTCGGGCCGAGCGCGGCCGCAGTGGGCCCGCGGACAGCCGTGTGTGGGCCCACTGAGGCCGTCGTCGGCCTAAGGACCTTTTCTTACTGTGTTAGGACTTTGTAATTCTACCAGTTTTTTGTCAACAGCTTTCTCACAAGGTATTGCGAAACATCAGTGCCTATCCCGTTTGACGTTGAGCCCAAACACGTAGGTTCTAAGCCTATCCTTAACTCCATCCCCGCTATAAATCCTTAACTCCACCCCCGCTATAACATACTACCGAAAACATGATAGTAACTGTACTCACGAGCAAAAGGAATGCGACACTTTTGGAATCATCGAAAACACTTTAGTGTTTCCGATGATTCCAAAAATGTCGCATTTCTTTTGCTCGTCGGTATAGTAACTAAAAGTGGAACTAAACATAATTTCTTGCTTGGCAAACTGTCTGTGACGTCGGTGTTGTTCGTTGCGGTGATCGACTACGTCTTGCAACCCAAGCCTTTGAGCTAATACCAAGTCCATCTTCTTCTCACAAAATCAGCCAGTTAGACTTTCCCTTCGTTTATTCTACTCAATGTATAGTTTCAGACAGAATATGTGACAAGAAAATCATTGCTGTTTTAAAGTGCTAGCACTGCAATTTCAAACCCACAAAGAAGCTTTAGGAATGACTCTTTAAGTTCCCTATGGTCCCAGCCCTTCCCTGGACACAAGGCCTACCCCGCGCAAGCTCTCCAAGCACTCGTTATTGCCGTTTAACTCATTGTGCCCGAGGTACGAAATGCCCACATTTTGGAGTTATCCTCTGAGGACTGCATTTCAGTTCAGGAGATAGATCGACCATGATAGTTCAATGGTGGTGACAGAATAGCTTGGCGCCTATAGGCGCCAAGCTATTCTGCCATCACCTTGAACTATCATGGTCGAGCCATATCTTGCTGTGGTGTGTCGCGGGCAGAATGAGCTAAAGAATATAACAATAGATTCGTGCTTTTATGTTTTGAAAAATAATAGTCTTACTTGTCTGCATCAATAAAACAACGTGCTTGTATGAAGGGTGGCAAACATCCACGGATTTGAAAGGCCAGCCACTTTTGCACCAAAGAGTCAAATTGAGATTGACCTGTGATCGCTGGTTTTGATTATACGCCGTCACACAAAATACAGCCTCATGCCATAACAAGTGTTCTTCACATTTTGTATGGTCATCAGCACTGAGAACAAAAAACCCAAGTAGGGGATCAAAGAATACTTTCTTAGTATAGTCATCATTCTAGAAAAGCTTTGCGCACCCGTGATCGAACATCCTATGTCTGCTTTTTCATATATCCTGTACTAAATGGTTGTAGTAAGCATTTCTAATTTTGTGGGCAGGCTCAACATATTTTCTATGGAATATGTCATCCCGGTACAGTTTCAAGATACATGTAGATATGCATTTTAAAACTGTAATGGGATGATATTCCATTACAATTCGTGAATTTACCTCACCTTTTCAAGATAAAATTGTAAAATCAATATGTGAATACAAGCCCCTGCTAGCTTTTTCATTAAAAATGCAATAGCGTGAAAATAATGGGATGGAACTCCACACTTCCTTTGTAAGAACGCATGACTTTATACGGTGACGCAAAAATAAAACAGTAATCGAAAACGTCAGTAACAATATTACGTTTCATCATACCACACACAAAATCCCAAAGGGAAAATCTATCCCATGTGTTTGACAATAGATGACACTACGTTTGGAGCAATACACTGGTATCCTGACGTGTGCAGTCTGTGAGTACCTCTGCAGATTTTGAGTGTGCCTGTACCCATACTGTGAGGTAAGTGTAAAACTAACTCCCTTTCCGAACATGCTCATTTCGAGGTTTCGCTTTCTATCGGCAACATTTCAGAAAAACGGAGACGTCTAAGAGGTGGTTTTCATTTGTTTGAACTTAGATGGCTAAAATGTAGAACTTTTTTTTAAGGCTGACAGACAACAGCAAGCTGGTACATGTTTTCATATAACGGAGAACAGACAGGATTCTGAGGGTCTCCATTCAAAAACATATATGTCCAGTCAAAGACTGCCCACTGTGTATGATACAGACAATGTAACACAACCCCAACCGGTAGCAGCAAGCGTCCGACTTATTTCAACATCAGAGGTGAAAGAAATATGCCAGGCGGACTGCGGAAGTGTCCATGATAGGTGCTAGAGAGTATTCCTCAATGGGAGTACCTGAATACGCCTACGCCTATATTTCAAGAAATTCTCTTTTCTTTTTTTTTTTTTTCTTCCCCCCCCCCCCCCCCCCCCCCCCCCCCCCGTTTCTTTTGTTTTCGCGGATTAGTTCACTTGTACAGGGTAAAATGGCATCCTCACAGATTGATTTTTTCCCCAGAGGCTTTCGTAGTACCCGGCTAGGGCCATACATTGTCATAGAAACAGAAAATTGCTAGTGATCGACCAATGAGCTTGCTTCTTACAAAAGTTGCGCGTGAGAGACACGCGCGGGACAGGCAGAACCGTGGCGCCCGCAAAGAGATGGGTCTTGGCTGGGTCTCCCTAGGGCAATCCTTGCGGGCATGTGTTTGTGTCCTGTTACCTACAAGAGGACACATTCACTTGAGTCCCTGCTACCGCTGGGACACATGAGCATTTATGTCTCTGGTTAAAACAGTTTGAGTCCAGTTTTTCGTCACATTGATCGTATTTCGGTTTAGTCATACGACTACTGCAGGAGCAAATAGTGAGGTTTCCTTTGAAACTAAAGACTCCCAACAACTAACGAGAGCGAAATCACAGGGAGTAACCATAGTGTACCATACGCGTAGACAACACTGACTAAACATCTCCAAGTTAGTTAGTTATTTGGGTTTAACGTCGAGCAGGCGACTAAGGTCATCACACGGCAGTATAAAACATCTCCAAGAAGCATAGATCCTCATGAGCCCTCCAGGCTCATGAGGGTCTATGCCTCTTGGAGATGTGTGGAGTGTTGCCTATACTTAAATGGTGCAAACTGATTATCCGCCTTGATTTCGATCGCGTTCGTTGGGAGTCGTTCGTCTCAAACAAAACCTCACTATTGTGTAGATCCTTTTCGATTTTCCTCTTCTTCTGTCGGATTATTTCTTGTCAGCATGGTTTTAAACGGAAGAGAAACTAAAAACTAAAGAGAGTTAACCGAATTTAGACTCTGCTGTGACCTGGGACAAGTCATCAACAGCACTTTTATTGTTTAAAATAGAGGAAAACAGATTCTGCGACTCAGTCATTGCTCCTATGTCAAACAAATATGGTGTTTTGGATGTGTCGTAAGACATGACAAAACCACAACACAACGCAGCAAGCAAATGTCATCGAGCCGACGTCGGCCGCAGTAGGCCGGCGCACGACTGTGGGCGGGCCCACTGCGCTCGACGTCGACCGGGCCGAGGATCCTTTGCTTACTGGGGAAAGAAGTGGCGACCTGTACTTTTCTGTTGTGAACGACGTGCGAAATTCCTACACCTCAAGCGCACAAAAATGTCTGGGTACAACAAGAGACTCCCGCATTAACTCCTTGGAGACGTGCCGACTCCGGATACGCGGTATATGCCGCGTATCCGGAGTCGGCACGTCTCCAATGAGTTAATCTGATGGATTTCATGGGGATCTATGCCTCACGCAGAAAGGGAGCATTCACGACCGCAGTTCAAGGTCATACATTTTGACGTATTAATCCTTATCATTTGAAATACACCAGTGTGTGAAATAAGTTTGACTAAAATAGTTCAAGAGTAGTGCCAGAATAGTTTGGCGCCTCTAGGCGCCAAGCTATTCTGGCACCACCCTTGAACTAAAGCCATTGGTCTTTATCCTTATCTGTAAGTACTATAATGTAGCTTGCATATGACAGTGTACAAATTGGAAGCTTTTAGCCTCAGTATGATATGGGTTAAGAGGAAGTTCGCCGAAACCTACAATTAGCTGAGAAGTCCTTTGGAATAAAATCTCCCAGGTTCAGTCACCAAAGAAAACATGTCCGAGGTGCGACCCTGTGCACTTGTCAATTAAGTTTCTTTACACAAGGGATAATGTGCGTCCGAGGTACGGCCATATATTCCCTTGTGGCAAGAAAACTCAATTTAACGACATGGATGATTGTATTCCAAACAAAGGACTTGCAAGGAGTGTAGCGGGCGATAGGTGGAAGGTTAGGGCAGTATGTCTTATCTGGTACCGTTTGAGGATGTACTCCCCAGATAAAACCAGTCGGGGAATACATAAGTACACGTCTATTCAAGTGAGATACTCAACATGTCATTTGGAAAGAAGCATACTTGTGGTGACCTCCCTGAGTTTGACTAAAATAGAGTAGTGCCAGAATAGTTTGGCGCCTCTAGGGACGGTACGAGGTATGTGATCGTCCACAAGTTCCGAACGTGTGTCGAGGATGGTACGCCAAAAACACACAATTGATCATGATAACTCAAGGGTAGTGCCAGATGAGCTTGGCGCCTGCAGGCGCTCATCTGGCACTACCCTTGACTTGTTCAGAATTTAGGGGTAAGTTGAGTTTGGGACATTGGATGCTTGTTAGCGGTCATTCAATCACCTATCCATTAGTGCAGAGTAGCAATATTGCCGGGCTGATGTGACGTACTCCAAAGCACATGCTCGGGATGAGTCGTTGCTTTATTGGTCACCTCCAAACACTGGTGGTAGCACTACTCGTGTTAGGAGGTGACCAATGACGCAACGATCATCCCTTGCCTGTGCGCCAAAGTGACCCCATGTCGATATGTTCTGGTGGTCCCAGTAAGCAAAAGACCTTCGGACCGACGTCGGCTGCATGGGCCCAAGCACTGTCGGCCCGAGGACCTTTGCTTACTGGTCCAAACAAAACGACGGTTAAAAGTCCTTGTAAATCAAAGTAGAACAGTTGCAGTGCGGCCGAATTGATCAGTGTTCAGGTAGGCGATAGCTGACCCTGTCCCCCATTACCCGCCCTTTAGGGCCGTCCATTATCACTTCGGTGCCGTGGACGTTAAAGCCCGTACTAATCTTTGCTTACTGGAGCGCGTTACTTCAGTGTCTACCAGGCAGGCTGAAAAGTGGGACCATGCAGAAGTAACGGCCAAATGGCACAGCTGTACACGGTATTTGTAGTTAGTATGTATGTATAATCTTATAAAGGAAAGCATGTTGTTCAGTAACACGGTTTTACTTCTTCTTTTGAATGTAAACTGGTTCTCAACACAGGACCTGACGGCTCTAGAGCAGTGGGGTCCAAAACAACAGTCTGGCACATGTAGGTCTATCATGACGCAAAGGGGCCAGTCGCTGGAGCCCAACCAGGTCTCATTTGCATGAGCGTGCTTAATTCCTGCGCAAGCCACTAAGCAAGGTACTCCGAAACAGGAGCACCTTGCTTAGTGGCTTGCGCAGGATTTAAGCTCACTCGTGCAACTTAGCTCTGGCGCCGTTCAAAAACTCGCGCGGATCCCACTGTAGATCAGTTCTTCTACGCGTGGGCAACATGGATATAAATAAGGCTCTACAAGAGGCACTGATCGTCATGAACCCACTGTTCCCTTGGGGACTTAGAAGAATTTTCGATATGGGTGCCTCGCATATATGGTTAACGGTGTTCTCTGCATGACGACAAACTAAAGCAGGACAGATAACTGACCGGTAGTGACGCTGTGCGCCGGTCAGGGGGACACGTCAATCCTGAGCTGCGTGGGCACAGGACGGTCTACTTCCGGTCATTACGACAATAGCAGCCAGTCAGTACAAATTTTGGCTCTGCATGGGATCGACGAACCCCTGTGTTGAAATGTCCTAACACTAACAGAATGAGCTAGTCAGTCTGGGACCCCTCCCCCCCCCCCCCGGCCCCACCCTCACTAGATCTTAATTTCAATAAGAATGTCTCCCAATAAGTATTCAACCTGGGCAAAATGAATACAATTATCGTTTGTTGGATCGTTCCTTTTGTTTGTTTGTTTGGTGAATGGGTTGGTAGATAGATTGCTTGCTTGATTGTTAAGTTGGTTGCTTGGCTAGTTGTTTGTTTGGGTGGTTGGATGGATGGTTGGTTAGTTGCAGTTTGGTTGGCTGATTGGGTTCCGTGTGTGTGTGTGTGTGTGTGTGTGTGCGTGTGTGTGTGTGTGCTTGTGTGTGTGTGTGTGTGTGTGTGTGTGTGTGTGTGTGTGTGTGTGTGTGTGTATGTGTGTGTGTGTGATCCATTTTATCCCAAGGAAACTACTTATATTTTACGTATTCTATGCATCTGGCTACAGTTGCTATGTTGCTGACTGTAATGTGGTGAATGTTTGTGGGCTGATAGTTCGGTTTGGCATAAGATTTTATTTATGATCTGTTTTCATCAATGTTATTATCACCCGCTTAAATAGCTTTTTGTCCTCTTCAGTTTTTTGTCGATTTTATGGCACTGCTGACATAAGGCAATATTGTTCTTCTGGACAGTAAAGTAACTATGATCTTAACTTATCCACAGCGGCACAAACACAAAACGTGGAGTTTGGATTTGGAGCAAGACGTTTAATATTTATATCCAAGAAACCGCTTCCAGTGTTCGTAACTTAAATTGCTGTATTGAACTCCGCTCTCGATCTGGGATCACGAAGTGTCACACACCAGCAAGCGTTTCAAAACGCGTGCTGGTGTGTGACACTTCGAGATCCCAGATCTAAAGCGGAGTTCATTACAGCAGTCATATACGTATCGTATGATTATCGATTACTGCGCACTCAGAAATTGTTTATTCGTCCTCTCTTCCTTTCTCGCCTGCGTGTGTTAAGGGTCAGCAGTTTAAGTGTGTGTGATACATCCTTATATTATATTATATTATATTATATTATATTATATTATATTATATTATATTATATTATATTATATTATATTATATTATATTATATTATATTATAGGAAGAAACGGTGAAAACACGAAAATTAATTCAAGTATATTGGCTGCCGCTCTTTTATTCTCGTGGCAGCTTAGCGCCACATGCGATGATTGGTCAGTAGAAACCGGCACTGAGCCAGCGTCTTTTAACCGCAAGATTTCATCTTCCAACAACAAGCATCCACCCGCTGACCTCTGCCTGCACCAGACACTTATGTTGAACAGTCCCTCCGCGGTAGCAGGAGCTCATGAGAATCTGTGGGTTTTGCTGGTCGGCACCCGTCCAATTTGACGTCGACAACTACTTCTATAACGGAGTGAGATATCGGGGGGGGGGGGGGGGGGAGGTGGGGGGGGGGGGAGGTGGGGGAGTGGGGTGAAGGCCTGGAATAATAATAGAAAGGTACAAATAGTCTTCCTGTAGGTGGGTGCGTCACACACAGGGTGTCACATACCAACGATGACATTACTCCTTCGCCGGATATTATGAAAAGATTGGTCCTTTGGCTGTCGGTAGCGGTTTTTATCGCGATGATTCCTACAGGCTGTCGGTAGCGGTTTTTATCGCGATGATTCCTACAGGCTGTCGGTAGCGGAATCATCGCGAAAAATCCGCTTCCGAAAACCAAAGAAGTGATTGCATATCTGCCTCTAGGAAAGCAAAGGACAGTAAGTCACATATTGTGAAAAGCGAGATTTTCATTGCATAAGAATGAAAATAAAGCTTTTCACAAATGGACTTCCAAGTAATCAAAGATCATCGGGCCCACGACGGCTGCAGTGGGCCCTCGCACTGCTGTGCGCGGGCCCACTGCAGCCGTCGTGTGCCTGACGACCTTTTGCTACTGAGGTTACTGTCTTTGGCCTTCCTACGGCATTTGTGTTACAGAAAGCGGGGCGTACTTCATCGCGCCAGTAACTGTGAAGGACGTCAAATAGATGCGATTAGCATATATAGAGATGTATATCAATTATAGGAGAGACAGTGGTGGAGATAACAGCCGGCTAATGAAGAGAGATAGTGTCTCATAAACACTCGACACCTTTGGCCCTAATTAAATAGCCCTATAATGAAGTAATCACATTTAGAAAAAAAAAAAAAAAAAAAAAAAAAAACAGTTCAAACAAAATGTATTAATATTTCGGGACAAACGCCTTTATCAAAATAAACCAACAATTAGAACATTCTTAGCTTAAGAGAGAGGATAAAATCAACAGGGTTATTTGGTGATGGTGGGGAGGTGATGGGGGGGGGGGGGTCAATGGGTTTATTATCGATAATGGCGTGATTTATCGATCGATGCGGCATTATTGATCTGATTGGTTTTCAAATCTCTATTATCATCTCTCTGCTTATAGCTTGTTCACGCCGACAAGATAGGTAGCGAATTGTATTTTCATTGTCACCAACCTGACTGGGGTCAAGTTAGGAGGAACGTAGCCGAGGGTGAGTCAGCGAGGGACGAACAAACAAAAATGAACAAAAAAAGAAAAAGACGAAAGAAACAAAGAAAACTAAACTTTATTAACTCATTCAACCCCACGCACGTATTTCCCAAATTTTGGAGGCATCATCTAAAGACTATGCACCTGTTGCAGGAGATGGATCGACCGTGATAATTGAAGGGTAGTGCCAGATTAGCTTGGCGCCGACAGTAGTGCGTCAGGGCTGTAGTGCGTCAGGGCTGAATGGGTTAAGAAGCAAAATAATAAATATGAAATATGCAAAGAAATAAACAATAAAGGTGACAATAAAAGCCTATAAACCTTAACCCTACTCTAACCTAACGACAGAAGAAATAGCAAAAAAAGATAGTCAACCGAAAGCACTAAACACACCATAGGCCCTAACACACCCTGCCGCCACCTTGTCCCAACCCGCACTAATGAAAACCGGTCAAAATCCCACGAACATCCCCGCTAGCCTGAACACTACACGAATACCCCAGGTGGCACGAGAAAATACTTCTACGCAAAATAATACCCGTTCTACCGGTGAATCCTATAGCTAAACCCTCTCACCTAAGACCTAGCTATAAAGAAAAAAAAAAAAAACAACAAAAAACTAAAATAAAAAAAAAAAACTAAAAAAAACCAACTAACTCAAGTCACTTCTGTGACATTCATATTATTATTAATATTAATAAATTGTGTTATAGCTGTCCTTTCTAAACGCGTTTCTTTCTTAATTCTACGCTCTTGGTAGTCACCGTTTTGGTCTTAATTTCCTAATTAAATAGGCTGTGTTTCTCTTTGGATTTTTCTTTAATTCATCTTGGTAATGTAAAGGAGAGGTCAGTGCTAAAATTACATGTGAGCACAGACAGTCCATCTATATATTTGAAGGTCACATTCTTGAAAAGAAGAATCCGAAATAGCTCAGGCGGTTAAGCGACGGAGCAAGAGAGCGAAGGGAATCGCCGGGTGGTGGATTCGAGTGCCCGTTCCGGCCCTGGAAGCTGGACTCTCAATCAAGGGAAAAAAAGACGGGTTTGTTATATAGCATGTCCCTTAAAAGGTCCTGGTAAATCAAAGTGGCACAGTTGCAGTGCCCCTGAATTGATCAGTGTTCAGCTCGTACTCCATAGTATTTCCCTGTCCCTCATAACCCGCCCGCCAGGGCCGTCCATATCACTTCGGTGCCGTGGACGTTAAACCCTGAACTAAACAAAACTTGAAAAGAAATATGTCTGGATAACTTTATTAGCGCACGCACCAAGTGACCATCACCGTGACGTAAGAAACGCTTGCCAATGACGTCAGAAGGAATATTTTATGAGGACGATCAAACACGGTGTATTCACCATATACTGTCCAGACTGGCGAAGCACAAAAACGGAGTAATGTTTTCTCCTAGCGCCTTGGAGGCAAACCCGAACGATTGGTTTCTGTGATAGTGGTAATAAATGTTCCAAAATCAATCATAAGCAAACCCTCCCACGCTTTGCGTTATCGCGATTCCATATATAGCTCTACAGCGAACCTGCTCTATCTGCAAGGCACAGGTCCTCTTGAAGCCAAGAAACCGCTTGGCCTTATGATAATCTGCGCATTTCCGCGGCAATACTACATATTCATTTGCCACTGTCTCTTGAAACGGAGATGGTCATATATTGCAACATTCAGTTTAGAATACGACCGAAAGACCATTGCATCTGCAACACGCACAGACGTTTATAAGCCCCTGCAGTAAATAGAGACTCCATACCGACAAGATACATACATTTCCAAGAGCCAAAACGGGCAAGAGGTATAGATTCTTATGAGCCTCTGCGGCCGCAGAGGCTCATGAAAATTAATACTTCTTGCCGTTAGAGATCCGTTCTATTTAGTTACATATGTGCTCCTCAGAAACGGGAAGCGATCGGCGGTTCATAATTGAACATAATGAACATTAATACAATCAGCCTAAAGTGGATACCGTGATAAGTACACATTAAGCCCTGATCGATGTGCCGACTCTATTCGATGGCTATTTTTTGCCCGTTTGATAAACAATTTAACTGCCTAAGGTGTTGCTAATCTCAATGGGCACGGTCACCTTGCTTCTATCAGGATCATAGGGGAAACACATCATGCTGCTGATGTCGGGCTTCCAAAAGCAAGACTGTGCGCCGAGCGCCGGTTGAAAGTTATATGTAGGAAACAAGTACGCACGTGAGAGGCTTTACAAAGTAATAAAAAAATTCTAATTTTGCACTTATGTCGTTTGAAATGTTCATGAAAAGAACATACTATAAATGTACAGTATTTCAACAAACAACTACGCCTATTTGTAATACGCAATTGTTTGTTTATTTCATTATTAGTTAATTAGTTAGTTAGTTTGCTTGTTTCTTTGTTTCTTTGTTTGTTAGCTGTTTAGTTAGTTACTTCGTTTGTTTGTTGTTTTTAGTTAATTCAGTTTGTTTGATTTTTTGTTTGTTAGCTATTTAACTAGTTAGTTTGGTTTGTTTTTTGCTTGTTTGTTACTTAGTTACTCACGGCCGTTTGTTTCTGTATTTTGTTTGTTTGTTTTTACTTAGTCAGCCAGTTTGTTTGTTTGTTTATGCCATCTATGTAATCTTGAGTGTAATAAATTAACACGTTTTATACTACAAAGCATGTTTAGGGTGATATCTGTCGCCACAGAACACTGTACCTTCAACATGCAATCACGCACTGCCTCACCCATCCCTGTGTCGCATCCCCGCCACTTTCTCACTAAAACAACACGAAGTGCGCAGCACTTCCCAGGACACAGGACACGCCGGTGCGCGGGCCAACGGCGGCTGATGTCAGCCCGATGACCTTTTGCGCTATGGGTTCTTCTTGTGTCGGAAACCGTGCACATAATTCCTACATATAGGAATAATTTGTATGACCATATCGAGAGCGAATGTCTTCCCTGGCCAGGAGGCACAGATCCTCTCGAGCCACAGCAAACTGCGGACAATGAAGTGTGAAGGTATACCGCCTTCAAAACATCACTTGACCACTCGCCAAGAATTCCAACAAGCGGGGGAGGGGGAGAAGGTCAGTCAGGGGTGGGTGATTCGGTGACCTAGGGCTTTTAGGTGGAGTTTAGGTGTAGCAAAAGACTTTTCACGTTTCACGAAATAGCCAGAACGTTTTCACGTATGACGAAGTCTGTGTTCTGGCTTTCATGTTTCACGACGAAATCCTTTCTCGATCACGTATCACGAGAACCGCAAAAACGCCAGTCACGGTTCGCAATTTTAGCCCCCCTCCCCTCCCCCGTAATTCTGGACGTAAAGGCTCTACGCCGTAATGTCTCGAATCACAGATCAGTTCACGCGTTTTGTCCACTGATCTTCCGTTGTTTTCTGTTGAGTCCATAAATTATGCTTTTTGATGACGCCCGCATACGTTTTTTCTTTGTTTCTCGACATCATCGAGACGAATGACATCCGGATACGCGGCTAAAGCCGCATATCCGGATGTAGTTCGTCTCGAATGAGTTATGCATGCTCAAAAGCACTTCGATGTAGCCACTGCAGTGGCTTTAGAGCTCAATAATTTTGCACCGGTTTCTGATTTTGAATATTACATTTTGATGAGGCTCGTCATGATCTATACCTCGCGCAGATGAGCGACATTCACAATAGAAGTGCGCATCCTAGTAAGCTAAGGACCCTTGGGCCGACATTGGCCGCAGTGGGCCCGGGAACATTGCGGCCGACGTTGGCCCGAGGAACTTCGCCCACTGGGATTCGGTCTGGGTGCATTTGTCCATCCCCCTCTCTCCTCGCTGAAAATCTGTCCTTTCTCGCACTGTCCACTGTCGCCACTTACAGGGGGTAAGATCCCATACTTTGGCCTCGCGACTCTTTGTCTCCCCCTAACAATAATGGGCTAGTTAGGGCATGAAGCTTAACCTAATTTACGGCTCTCCCCAAATCCGCAGTCTTCGCTCCACTCCCGTCCAGACCTTCTCTATGGCTGGGAAGAAGGTGTGAGCTGCACTTTTGAAAAAAAGAAGAAGAAAAGCTTCGACATTAGCAAGAGGTGTAGATGTTAATAAGACAGTGCAGGGCGCGGGACTGTACAGATTTATACAGCATCGTTTATCAGGTTCAGAAGTATACATCTGTGTTCCTTTTACCACTTTATCTCACTGGGGGTTGGATTGCGACCAGGTCCACATCTTCTCGATGGTGGGAAGACGGGTGCCCATCCTCTATTGAAACCTCAATAAATCCCCTCCCTGTGAGATAAACATGGATATAAATGCGCCAAATATGACGCATGGATACTCATGAGTCCCCACACTGAGGAAGCTGACGAGGTTCTATGCTTTATGCAGGTGGTTGTATTTTACCGTGATAGGACAGAGAGAAGGGGAGAGAACCATTGTGCGAGCAAGCCGGTCCAGATTAGTGGCCGATCAGTGCTCGTTCCTCCACGAGCCCTGTTGAGTCAAACCGAATTTAGTCGCCTGTGAAAACACCGGCCCTCCGACCCCTTTTGACTGGGGTTTTGCAATTCTGGCCGCGTCTGCCCCTACCCCAATCTGGTTAGAGAACTCACCGTGTGACAGCAGGCATAGTGGGTGCACAGCTTGGAGTAACTCAGTGAAACGCCTCAAATGAGAACGTGTATGGGGCTAAGCAGTGCCAACAAGAGACACAGATTCACATGAGCCCCTGCAATTGCAGGGGCTCATGAGAATCTGTGCATCTTGAAGATGGAATGTGCTGGATTATGGATTGTACGGTAACAGTTAAGACAGCTCTTGGAAAGTCAAGACGGTCTTTGGTCCATGTTGCTATTCCTTTCCAACTTGGAACATCGCTCATTTTCATTTGATTCGTATTTCAGTGTTAAAAAGAAATCCTAACGGACTTCGATTGCTTCATTGTACCCTAAACCGGCATTGCTTTTTCCTTTAGGTCAGAATGTCAACAGATTTTCTTTCTCCATTAACTATCATTATTTTTGTCAGATTTTCTTACTTTTTATTTATCTACGACCTTGGACCGACTATAATCTGTTAATGAACCTGACGTCATCAGTATAAAAAGGCGTTCTCTGTATGGCACAGTTCCTTGATGACGTAAACCCAAGTTCAACAATTTTCCCCCTAGTTTTCTTTAAAGTTATAGGACTCTTCTCCTATGTCAAGGCAATCTGGCACTATCCTTGAACTATCACGGTCGTTCTACAACGATGGACATTTAGCGCGCTTTTCTATTGAGGGGTAAGATGGCAGAGGATGGTGGTTGTGGTGGTGGTGGTGGTGGTGGTGTGTGTGTGTGTGTGTGCGGGGGGAGGGGGGGCCGGGGGGAGGAAGACGGGAGTGAAGGTGCTAGTGATGTGTGTGTGGGAGGCGGGAGGGGTGGGGTGGGGTGGGGTGGAGTGATGGGTGGTGTATGTGGGGGGGGGGGGTGCGTGATGGGTGGTGTATGTGTGTGTGCAAAAACTAATCCACACAAAGAAAAAAAAAAGGGAAAAATTATTATTATTACTTTATTAAATAAAAAGTATGTTTGTGGTTTAGTATGTTTGTGTCTGGATATGTGTGTTTGTGTGTGTGAGTTTGTGCGTGTGCGCGCATGCGTGCGTGCGTGTGTGTGCGTGCGTGCATGTGTGTGTATGTGTGAGTGTGTGTGTGTGTACACACGTGTGCGTGTTTATACACGTGTATGCGGGCGCGATGGTGCACTCTAAACGTTATGATGAACGACGCCGAACTATTTACAGTGCCCTATTGAACCCTGAACGGCCAGCGTTTAGCCTTTACTTATAAATCAATGTCACTAGGGGGACAGTAAAATCAGCCTCGTTAGGAGTTGTCTTCTACAGATTATAACGACCACTCCCAGATTAAATCATTCGCTCTTAACCCCTTCACTCCAGGAGCAAGGCAAACGCTGCCCAGCTGCAAGAGGCATAAACCCTCATGAGCCCCCGCAGTCGCGGGGGCTCATGAGGGTTTATGTCTCTTGTTAGGCCTGTGTTCTTTACGCCTTTTTTTTTTTTTTTTTTTTTTTTTTTTGGGGGGGGGGGGGGGGGGGGGCCCATCTGCATCTGTGTAGATTTTTCGTTTTCGTTTTCCAAACGAATATCAGTCAGTTTAGACGCGCAATTTGTGATCATTAGCAGCGAAGGGGTTAACTCATTCCATACGCGGCTATTTGCCGCATATTCGTATGCGACACGTCACGAATGAGTTAAGATCCCACACAGGGGAGAAGGACTGCAACGTTCACGGGGCATTGCCAGATCAGCTTGGTGACTAAAGACCAAGATGATTCAAGGGTGGTGCCGGATTAGCTTGGCGCCTTTCAAGGCACCATGCTAATCTGGCACTACCCTTGAACTATCATGGTCGTTCTAACTCTTGTGTTCTTTACGCCTATTCTTGGGGTCTCATCGGAAATCTGTGTTTTCAAAACGAATATCAGTCAGTGTGTAGTGGTTTAGACGCGCAATTTTTTATCATTAGCAGGGAAGGGGTGAACTCATTCCTTAAGCGGCTATTTGTGTATATTCGCATGCGCACGTCACGAATGAGTTAAGACATCAGACAGGGAGATGGACTGCAAAGCTCATGGGGTTTTGCCAGGACCAGCTTGGTGACTAAAGGCCAAGATAGTTCAAGGGTAGTGCCGGATTAGCTTGGCGCCTTTCAAGGCGCCAAGCTAATCTGGCACTACCCTTGAACTATCATGGCCGTTCTTTTTCTTACAGCTGCTGCACAGCCTTTCTAGACGCCTCCCAAAGTAACTGTCGCCCAAAAAATTATTTATCAGACGTAAACAATTTAACATCTTTAACTGATTCTTAGAGTGTATATATATATATATATATATATCTATATATATATATATATCTATATATATATATATATATCTATATATATATATATATATATCTATATATATTATATATATATATATATATATAGATATATATATATATATCTATATATATGTATATATATATATATATATATATATGATGTATATATATATATATATATATGATATATATATATACATATGTATAATGTCTCATTTGAGTCTGAGGTTAAATAGAAAATGTCGCACATTTTCAGAATGGTCGCTGCAACGGTACATTTTTGTCGCGGATGACGGATGAGCAACCATACTAGCTTAGAAGGTGATGCTTGATGCTTGGCTGTGTACCATTCGAAATTAGTAGCGCAACAAAGGTGAATAGATAGGAAGCAAGTTAAAAACGGCATTCGCGAGACTGATGTGCAAATGATTCAGGGTAATACTAGTACCACGAAATGTCTCAGACTGTTAATGGTACAGACATCGAGTTGACCAGAATTCTCTTACAACAACATCTTAACCCTTTGACTGCCTGAAAAAGTGAACACGATCCAACTGCAAGAGACATATATCTTCATGAATTCCTGAGGATCTATGCCTCTTGCTTACACCACTTTGAATCTATGTTCCTTGTACAACTGGCGCTCCGCTGGCGTCGAATTAACGAAGATTGTACAAATACAATCTGCGTCCACTGCAATTGAGGGGGTTAATGGTCTTTAGCTATTTAGAACACAAAAAGAAAGAAAGACAAAAAGCCAGCAAACAAGCAAACAACAAAAGCTCAAGAAAAGAAATACACTTCGAAGAAACAAAATAACAACAAAAACATAATAAATGTCAAAACCATTTTTAAAAAATCTTAATGCCCCAATGGCTATTGCTAAAGGCAATACGTCGACGCAAAAGGTTATGCTTACACGACCTTTCACTCGCTTAATCCAAAATAGTCGCGACGCAGCATTATCGCAGATCCCTGGCAATAAAAACTCGATCCCTTATAAGGAACCGCTAAATCCTTGCCTGCTGGTTAAGATGGAGTCGAAAAGGTCTCAGAGGTTGAACAGTCTGCACCCCTTTGACTGTTAGGGCGCAGCAGACAACATCCAAATGTAAGAGGCATTGATTCTCATATGCCCCCGCATCTGGGGGGAGGGGGAGGCTCATGAGGATCAATGCCTCTTGCTGGTCGAAGTCATACCTCTGTGCCTGGGTTAGACGCGGGCCATCTGGCAATGACTTGTGGTGGTTTCGGAGGTCTATGTCATTTACAGGGTCGAAAGGCCAATGGGTTTAGAATCGCAAGCTTAGCTGTATGTACTGGGCATGACAGATAAATAGACGGTGATAGTTCACGGGTGGGGTGAAAATATGTTCACGTTTTGGCGGACTAATGAGTGTTGGCAAAAGACAACTACCACCCCCACCCCTCCCCCCACCTCCTCCCCCCCCCCCCCCACCCCTTCTTCTTTTTCTTCCTCTTCTCTCTCTTAACTATAATTATAGTACCAAATCCGTCTAAAATAGAATGCATGCAAATACCTACAAGACAGAAGCAGCAGCTACATCCACCCCCGCTTAGCCTTTCTCTCAACTCTTAGCCAGTTAGACAGGTTGGATTTAGTTATTTGGGTTTAACACCGAGCAGGCGACTAAGGCCTTCTCACGGCGGTAGACAGGTTAGAGAGCAGCACTTGTTTGGCGTCACTGATAATCGACGACCAACTCACATGCCGCGCGCATGTCAGCAGCGTATGCCGAACAGTGTCCAGAAATGTATATATTTTAATTTTTTTTTCAAAACTACGTTATTTTACTGATACACCGACAAGGAAAATATTTTATAACGCAAATATTCAGTCCCAAATAGATTACGCATCAACAGTTTGGGACGGATTAGCGATGCGTGCATAAAAAGGCTTATTGCTCTTCACCGTAGGGCAGCCAAATTAATCCACCCGAATAGTAAATAAAGCACTGACGACCGACTCAAGGCCCTGGACATGCTACCTCTACGTAAGTTACTAATGTACAACAAAGGCGTACTAATGTTTAAAATCTACCACTCTAAAACTCCTAGTTATCTAACAGAGATCTATTTAGCCCTGCTCAAACGCCATATAAAACTGCGAGGAACAATCTATCCATGCCAGGCCGTGCCTCGATATATTCAAAACTAGTTTGTCTTGCTCAGGAGCCAAGCTATGGAATTTGTTGCAGATCCACATTTCTGAGCTTCCTTGTCCACATTCAGGGCCCGCTTATTTTCGGCAGCTGAAAGAAACTTGTGTAGTTGTGTCGGCGTGACTCGAGCGCCTTGAGGTGTATTGCCGAGTTTGTTGTTGCTGTTATTGTTCAAACGTTCTTGTTTATTTTAGGTTCTCAGTGTGTGTGTGTGTGTGTGTGTGTGTGTGTGTGTGTGTGTGTGTGTGTATGTGTGTGTGTGTGTGTGTGTGTGTGTGTGTGTGTGTGTGTGTCATGGTGTGTGTGTGTGTTGGTCCAAGGCCCGGACACCTCACCAACTTTTTTTCCACCCACTCTCTATCTCTCACCCAATTGGATTAAGCCCTAAAAGCCGTGACGTCATATTCACTCGCGGTTCTCCAGCACAAGCCAGGACTCCTACCGTCTGCACATAACATAGATCTCCAAGAACCCACTGCGTCAACAAACGCCCTTCTAATCTGTAAGAGACATAGATCCTCATCAAGCCACTTCATTCACAAACTTCTCCTATTCTGTCAGAAGAATAGATTCTTATTAACCCACCCACGTGCACTCCATCCGTATTAACGTATATCTGCAAGAGGCATAAATCCTCATGAACCCATGCAGGGGGTCATGAGGATCTATGCCTTGATGGTACCCCTTTCCCACTTAACTCATTTTCAACACTAAACGGGGTGTCCGGCGCACGCCTTGAGCTGTAGGCCCTAACGTCCATGGCGTACCGAAAAAGAACTTAGGCATTTCTGATTAACTTGACTGATTTACCTCCCAGTTGCTTGTATGAATGAGACCGAGGGGGTTTTGCAATAGACTTTCTGGCCACTTTTAAAGACCAAGGAGGCGTAGCTAGCCTGCGACAGCACGGCAGAAAAAGACGGCGCGAAACAGAGGCGGTCCTTTTACCAAACCTCAGCGGAGCAGACGACACTAAGCAGCAGTAACGTCCCTTGCTTACTTTCTTTCGGACTCCTGCGTGCTGAGCTCTCTTTAGGACCCGCCTTCTCGTTTCCAATCGAAGACAGAACTTGGCGCCACGAAGCTTTGAGTGAACACGAAGGAAGAGAGGCTCAAAGAAACTTAACAAGGTCGAAAGGACAAACAACTGAGTGTTGTAAAAACCAAGCTGCAAATGAGACTGACGAAAGAGCAACACTGACGATTTTGCAACCGTGCGCAACAATTGATCAACATTAGGAACCAAGACCAAAGAAAATTTTAGGTAAGTGGTTTTATTATAATCTTAATAGAAATAAGATTCAAGAACTTGATCGTTGCTGTAGGAATTATCTTGCATGTTTGAGTAGTATTTAGCTATATTTGAAAGACAAAGTTTGCTTTTTCCGATTCGGCTGTAAACGTTTTCCGGTTTTACGTGTGAAATACTGTTCTTTTTGTAAACAAAAACAGCGTAAAACAATTTATTTCCAAGCCCGGTCTTTTCTTTTTGAATTCAGTGAGTTTTAACCTCTCTTTTTTCCGTCATTCACCCCCTAAAATAGAAAAAAAATGCTATTCACACACACACACACACACACACACACACACACACACACACACACACACACACCATCACACACACACACACACACACACACACACACACACACCATCACACACACACACACACACATCACACACATCACACACACACACACACACACAAACACACACACACACCGACACACGAATACACACACTAAAATCA
This sequence comes from Semisulcospira habei, assembly GCA_036245525.1. Taxonomy (NCBI): domain Eukaryota; kingdom Metazoa; phylum Mollusca; class Gastropoda; family Semisulcospiridae; genus Semisulcospira; species Semisulcospira habei. The sequence continues at coordinate 310,687,930 of BTPG01000002.1, forward strand.
ACTATGAATAAAAAATCTCCAATTTGAAAAAGACTTTACCTTTACTCATTGGAGACGTGCCACCTCCGGATACGCTTCATAAGCCGCGTATCCGGAGGCGGCACGTCTCCAGTTAATATTTCAAACATCAGGCGTAGACTAAGCTCATGCTGGCTTTCAAATTATCTGACAAGAGGACACCTTAATGAAATCTGTTGTAAAAATGTGAAACTCAGACAAAAATATTAAGCGCATTATGTGTTATTCAATTTAAAAACCAGGGGGAAAAAACGCTGCTCCCTTTTGGACAGCGCGCAGCAGAGTGAAGCAAAGAAGCCATAAAAGTTATTGTTACGCTAACAGAAAAAAATAAAATAAAAAAGCTTTCTTCAATGACCATGTGCACTTCAAACAAACCAGTTTATCACTGTACATACTCAAATGTCTACGTTAGTTCAGATTCTGCGTTCTCTGCAGTAGTCGCTGAATTGGTCTCATTCTTTTGTTAACCCTTTTAGCCCCAAGGTCCCATTTCTCAAATTTTGGAGGTGTTGCCTAACGACTATGTACCAGTTGTAGGAGATGGATTGATCATGATAATTTAAGAGTAGTGTGGGATGAGCTTGGCGCCTTCAGGCGCCAAGCTCATCTGGCACTACCTTCAATTATCATGATGAATCCATCTCCTACTACATTTAGCTTGGTGTCCATGCAAAACGAAGGGCTTGTTCAGATAGCACGTCCGTTTTAGGGTCCTGGTAATTAAAGGTGGCACAGTTGCAGTGCGGCCGAATTGATCAGTGTTCAGGTCGTGCTCCATAGCCAATAGCTGTTTATTTGCCCCATAACCCGCCCGCTATGGCCGTCCATTATCACTCCTCTGCATTGGACGTTAAACCCCGAAATAACTAACTAACATTCGGCCCACACACGTCGCGCAGGTCCTCGGGCTAATCCTTGGGCGTGGGCCAAATAGCCCGAGGATATTTCGCTCACGGGGACGCAATAGCAGGAAGTGGATTCAACAGTATGCTCATTTGTAGGTCAAACAAAGGGCCTGATTAGCATGACGCTATGAAGTACGTTGACATGTTACATTTGCATAATAATTAGAGCGAAAGGTAAATTTTAACATTTTTTTTTTCAAAATCAAAATTTGTTCTGACATAATACGTCTTCGTTCACTCTATCGTTTTTTCGTTCGTTTCTCTTTTCGTTCGTTTATTCATGTGTTTGTCTGCTTGTTTAACACACTCCAGACGTGCCGCATTCGGACACGCGGCGAATGCAGCGCGACTCGAAGGAGTTAAGGCTGTTATGTTGGCTTTGCACTATGATGTGCACGTAAAAGTTCACAAACAGCTATCTGAAATTCAGTATATTTCGAATTCCGTCCGTCGTTCAAGGCCACCTATGGTTTTCTAGATTGTAAAACTCGTGTAAAAAGACATTAAGAAAGGTTTCACACTATGGTTGTTGTAGTTGTCTACTCCGAAAGTAAAATACTTTTTTTTTCAGTTCTAAATTGTGACAAGGTTTTACAAACATACCCTCTTTCATCTAAAGCATTCCTAACGGTTATTTTTACACCGAATCTAGTTTTACACTTTTGTGTCAGCCTTTGCCTTGTCATCAACAGAGTAGCGGAGCATGCCAACAAATGAGTCAGACATATCTTGTTTTTCTATCTGCCTTGCCATACAGGACTATTCTCTTTAAAAACAAAATTTTAAAAAGCCGCCAGTTGGGGAAACGAAAACTAAACGATTTGTTCATTTATTCATAGAGCACTGAAGTTCCAGCTAACCCTTTGGCTGTCGGTAGCGGTTTTCATCGCGATGATTCCTGCAGGAATCATCACTACGAAAACCGATGCCGACACTGACTGGACAGTAAAGAGTTTATTTCACGCAATTAGAGTTTGATGCGTACGACCTTCACGTGACATCAACATATTGCTGCTGTTGATGTGAATTCTCTTTATGTCTACCGTATTGAAAATACGGTAGACTTTGAAATGGGGCTGATCGGAGCGCATTCCGGAGCATGCACATGACGTTTTTGGGCGTGCGGGGCCGAAATTCTGGCAAAGATGTAACACGATAAAAATGACGTCACGTCTAGCCACGCAAAACTTGCTAGAGAACGTCCTTTTTGGCGCCAAAACGCCGCGCGCGCGCGCGTGTGTGTGTGTGTGTGTGTGTGTGTGTGTGTGTGTGTGTGTGTGTGTGTGTGTGTGTGTGTGTGTGTGTGTGTGTGTGTGTGACAGCGACTAGAGCCCGCGTTTGAGGACGGACGAGCTTGAAATTTTAGGATATTGTCCCTAAAAGAATTATCTCGAGACCTTTTTTTCGATGTTTTGATTAAGATGCTCATTGGCGAGAAAATGGCCGTTTCACAAAAACCGGTTAATCCACACTGAAGTCCGTAATGTTTCTTATTTTTACTAGATATTTTGCATATAGCTTGATAAAAGAGAGATATTAAATGTGTTCGTTAACCAGCATTGTACCTCTAAAACTTTTTGAGTGATAATTAAATAATATTAAAAAAAAATGTTTTCACGTTTTTGGGATTAATTTCACGAATTATATTGGTTAATCTTAAAACAATTGAATCTTTTTTTTTACGAAAAAACAAAACAAAACAAAAACAACAAAAAACCCCACAATCTTCCCATTAATAATCGCATGATGTTTCGTATACGGTATTTACAAAAGCCTACAGTTTGTCTCGGCTGTCGGGTACGATTTGGTCAATTGTGACCTGTAAGCCGTAGGCGTGAAAATCAGCAAGAAAATTGCAAAGTTGATTCTCTGATACGTCAAATGTTAGTACCACGATGAGTGAAATATAACATCGAGTCGTCACTAAGAACACGGCGTCGTGGGACTAATGATGCCATGACATGAAGCTTGAAGTGACGTCATTTCGCTGCTTGTGCTATTATTTTTCTTCAGAATAGATATGCTACGCCAGACCACAGAGCTTACAAATGGCGGAAATCGCCGTGTGTCTTTATTTCTGTGTGCCAGTGTGTGTGGATAAGAGGGTGGGTTAGAGTAGAAGGAGATGGATTCCTGTCGCTACACGAGCCCACAGAGAGTACTAATGGCGGGAAGCGCCGTGTGTCCGTCTTTATTTGTGTGCTCCGACGTGTGTGTTGATCAGGGGTTGGCTTGGAGAGGAGGGAAATGGATCAGCATAATAAGCCTAAAATTATGAACAACTCTGAATGTTCCTAAAAGATAAACGCATGTGAGCTCCAAACAATACGGTAGACTTTGGGATGAAATCCTCATCTTGTTATGTATAAAAGATGCTATTTGTGGCCACACACGTTCCTCCGCTGACCTAATCATTGAAGTCATTCAGCCCGGACGGCCGTATTTTCCAAATTTTGGAGGCGTCATTAGATGACTATGCACCAGTTGCAGGAGATTCATCGACCATGATAATTTAATAATAATAAGAAAGGTAATTTGTATAACGCCTAATCACCAAGGTGCTCTAGGCGCTTTACAATGACAGTAATGAAACACAAAGCAAAATACAAAAACAAACACATACAACAACAACACAACAACAAACGTACATTGATTTACAAGGAGCAGAAAACTCACACACATACACACACGCACACATGATGAGCCGGCAGACAAAATGGTCTTTAAGTATATGCCACAGAGTGATGATGAGTGACGCACGTCAGCTGGGAGTGCGTTCCATGTAATGGGACCAAAATACGAAAATGCACGATGGCCTTGAGTGACCTTATTACGTCTAGGGATACGGAAAACACGAGTGACTGAAGCAGAGCGTAGTGAGCGGGACGGTGTATACAGCTGGACAAGATCAGATATGTAAGGAGGGGCAGAACCAGAGATGATGTTGAAACAAATAACACAAATTTTATACTGAATTCTGTATGAAACTGGCAGCCAGTGCAAATCAGCTAGTAGAGGCATAATGTGTTCACGTTTCTGTACACGAAAAATCATACGTGCAGCACAATTCATGACGATCTGGATTTGGTCAAGACGATTTTGCGGAACACCGGACAAAAGAGAATTGCAATAGTCTATGCGGGAAAGCACAAGGGAGGTAACAAGTGTTTTAGTAACTTCAGCAGTCAGTAGATGTCGAACCGTGCTGATCCTTCTGAGCTCAATGAAGGCAAGCTGGCAAACTTTCTTCACTCGTTCCTTCATTGTCAGCCTGTTGTAAAAAATGACACCCAAGTTACAGGCCGAGCTAGAAAAGGAGATGGTGCTCTCGCCCACCATCCTTGACTGAGGAAGATCAGCACTGCACGTAGAGGAGCACGTCATTCGGAGGGCCTCAGTCTTGTCACTGTTTAGCTGGAGCTTGTTTTGTGTGGTCCACTTCTGAACATCGCAAATACATAAACTGCACCATCCGATCAGCATGTGCACGGGGGGAGTGTTTGTACAATTCTGTGTCATCTGCATATAAATGATAAGAAACAAAGTGACGCTCAATGACATGGGACAGGGGCTGTGTATACAAAGTAAAAAGAACAGGCTCCAAGACCGACCCCTGTGGAAAGCCACAAAGCAGCTCCACAGGTTGGGACTCGAATCCTGCCACTGAAACCATCTGCAAGCGACCAACAAAGGTAGGACTGGAAAAAAATTCAGTGCAGTACTTTGAATGCCAAACACATCACGAAGGCGAGCAAGTAGAATGTCATGGTCAATGGTATCAAACGCTGCGCTCAGATCGAGCAGAGTCAAAACAGAGATTAGGTCCTCATCGCTAGCAGCAAGTAGGTCATTCACAACACGCAGCAAAGCTGTCTCCGTACTATGACCAGACCTATATGCTCACTGGAACACATGCCACAGACCATTATTCTTGATATGGTCTAGCAGCTGCGTGAGCACTATTTTTTTACAGAAGCTTTGAAAGAAAAGGTAAATTGGATACGGGTCTGTAGTTTTTCAAACTGTTGGGATCAAGTGAAGGTTTCTTTAAAAGTGGCTTAACTATTGCAGTTTTGAAACAGGTAGATACGGTGCCGTGCAAGAGGGACTCATTTACAATAGGTACAATTGCATCTTTACATTTAAAAAAAAAAAAGGGACGAAGGGCACAGGGTCTAGCTCACAGGTCTTGAGAGACATCTTACTCGTGGTGTCCAGCACTACCTTTTCAGTCACTGGACTGAAGCATGCAAGATTGATTGATTGTACATTGTTTAACGTCCCGACAGCAACAAGGCTTTCTCAGGACGTGCCTGCACTGCTTGTGAAAAAAATAAAAATAAACAGAATATTGAATGTATGTCGCCAGCCGGTCCAATACGTTAAATAAACCTACGCCATGGGGCCTAAATAAAGCTAAGACCATTTAGCAACACACATCCAATATCAAGAGCTACAGGCAGTGCAGACAGTTGGGAGAGTTTTAAAAAGACAAATACAGGTAAATGGACCAAGGGTAGACAGAAACACATGCCCCAGAATAGAGGGAAAAACCCACCCTGTGGGGCTGACCAGGGTGACCCTGGGAACTAAAAAGTAGTTAACCCCACCCAAGTCCCCCAGGGCAGACCCGGGTGGGGGGAAGCATGCAAGAGGAGTGCCAGCAAAACACTTAGATTCAAACGAGCAAGATGTCTGAGCATCATCACATTTATCAAAGTTGTCACGTATTGTTTTGACTTTGGAACAGATAAAAGCGAGAGAACAGTTCTGGGAGATTGCGGATTGGGTGTATGCTGGGCAGAGGAACAGATTTGGTCTTTCCCAGGAATCCATTAGTCACACGGAAAAGTTCTTTGCAAGTACTTGCTGCAGCAACTTTTGCGCAAATCAAAGCAGTCTTGGCATTAGTGGTCAAGCGAGTGATCTTATTCTTCAAACCATTAAGAATCTGTTTATGAACAGTCAGCCCAGGCTTGAGCCAACTCCTCTCTGCCTGACGCCTCTCTTGCTTCAAGGTGCGCAATTCAGCGGCCACAGACGGGTACCAGGGCGTGGAGTGATGCTGCGACACCCGGCGGCGAGAGGCGGGAGCATGCTGGTCTAGGACATTCGCAGACCGGCGTTGAGTTGCTCGGCAGAGACGTGGGGATGGATGCCGACAAAGTCTGCAACATCGGCTATGAACTTGTTGTGGTCGATCCCCTTGAGGTTCCTCGAAGTCTTGGTAACAGGCTGCGGCTGAGGTTTGGTTATATCCAAAAGACACAGAACTGGAAAATGGTCAGAAGACATGGTGTGGCTCACAGAGGCAGACCTGAAGATGAAGTCCTCTTCTCTATGCACGACCCAGTCAAGTGTATGACCTTTGGTATGCGTAGGCTGATGTACGCCTTGAGACAGACTGTGAAGGTTTGTAATAGGTCAAGCATACGAGCCGTGTTGGTGTTGGAAGGACAGTCGAACTGAAAGTTGAAGTCGCCGACAATCACAAGCTTACCACCCAAAGAATTACAGTGCTCCATGAAATCAGCAAACTCGCTGAAAAAAACGTAGTGTCTGTAAGTTTATTTTTTTTGTTGGGGGGTGGGGGGGGGGTCGGGGTGGGGGTGTGAGGGAGGGTGAGGGGGGTGGGGGTGGTGGGGGTGGACGGTACAGACAGTACAAGTGCACATGCTGCAGCACAGACAGTGTCAACTGGGCCAGCTCAAACGTTGAATGAGAAAAGGGGAATGTTGATGTGGTGTTGGCATGCTCTAATAAAATGTCACGGATTTTAATAAAAAAAACAACGCCAGCCCTCCACCACAAGTAGCACGGGGGAAGGATCTGAGGCATGCAATAGCCAGATGGAGTTATGCCCACACACTTTGCCTCGTGGCCTTTACATTTAAGCCAGGTCTCTGTCAGGAACAACACATCGACGTTCTGGTCATGCACAAAATTACTTATCTCACTCTTTTTGTCACGCTGTTCCTCTGATTGTGCATTGCAAGTACATACATTAAAATATTTCTGCTGAGGTTTAGTGTTTATGTAGATGAGTTTTTCGGGCGAAACTATGTCCTTTGAGGGTGCACATGGCAACGTGTTAGGCCTGCCAGTGATGAGAACAATAATTTGTCTTTGTTTCCTCCTACCACCTCTCCGGGTCCGCTTACGAGGCAAATTACACCCTATCCCCAAACTCTGGAGGTGGAGGATAAGAGTGGGGTCCAGAAGTATAGCCACAGGTCTAATACACAACAAATCATCTCTGGAGTACTTGTGTTGTGGAACAGTGGGGGGTTCACTGGCGGACTGGATTGGCACACAGTGCATGATGACGGACTGGTGACACCGACAGACTGGGTCACTGCAGGCAGACCAAAAGAGTTCATCTGTAGACTGGATGTACACACAGTATGCAACGATGGACTAGTGGCACAGTCAATCAAGGGCACAGTAGGCAGACCAGACAAGTTCACATGCAGACTGCGTGTATTCACAGACACTGAGGACAGCCTGTGTGAGTTCATGTGAAGACTGGGTAGGTGCACAGGCACAGCAGGTGCAGTTAAGCGTGACTGCCACTGAGCCAGTGGAGCAGAAAACAGAAAAAGCCAAAGCATTTTCCACTCTGGAGGAAATGGTTCACAAAGAAGATACCAAAATGTAGCCCAGTTCATCACGAACATGAAGATGACATACTCCAACAGGGACAATGAACACAGCCGCAATTACACATGAAACAATGAGAGAGAGGTTCACTCTGCCTGTAAGGCGTATGAACACAACACACCATGGCAGTGCCAGATTAGCTTGGCGCCGACAGGCGCGAAGCTAATCTGACACTACCCTTGAATTATCATGGTCGACCCATCTCCTGCTGTGGTGCGTCAGGACTGAATGGGTTAACTGTAATTCAAATATTTAAATTAAAAAAATAAAAAAGGGCAATACGCAATCCAGACCAAAAAGGTGACTGCCAAGCGTGTAAAATTCAGAGAAGAACTCAACGGAGAAGAAACACGCTTAGAAATGACAGTTACAATACAATGTATTAATATTTCGGGTAAATACCCTTCTTCAAAATAGACAATCAAAAAAGTATAGAGATCAGTCACTACTTATCTTATCGAAGAAGATAAGTAGCGACTGATCTCTATACTTGTTTATTTCTCTCTCCAAATATTTAAATTATTCCGCAGCATGATTCAATACCGCTGAATTTTCTTTTCTTCCTAAATCACACAGTAAATCCACTCCATGAGATTAAAGATCTTATACCGATGATAATCAGTTTTATTTATATACTATTTACATATATAGCTAGTCTACACGGAGGAAGTAATTTGAAATTCAACCTTTTGGAAACACAAATTGCTCTGTCAATACGTCATTGTCGAAGAAACTTACAACAAAGTCTGAGCTTCAACCAAAATTAGACGCCTTCCTCGCCTGAAGAAACAACAACCGCAACACCCGAATAAGTAAACTGCAGCCATCAGAAGCATACATCTTAAAGCTTCCTTGCAGCTTTCAAGTGTTCATTGTAGTGTATGCAGTGAAATTCAGTTGGAGAGCGAGTTTGTGATAGATTTTGCCCTATAGCCTTAGACTTCAAACCTCTATCATCCCCTTCTGTTTCGGAATGCACATGTTGCCGATGTTTTTAAGCAAGAGGGATACATTCTCATGAGCCCCTGCAGATGCAGATGCAGGGGCTCATGAGAATCTATCCCTCTTGCTTAAAAACATCATGAGAATCTATTTCTCTTACAGATGGAAGCCTGAAAACCGCCCATATGCCCCTTTTTGTGTGATGATTAAAAATAGTGCCGATGCTTGTGTAAGCAAGAGGCATAGATCTCATGAACCTCTGCATCTGCATGGTCTCATGATGATCTATTCTTTTTTCAGATGGACTGGAGCTGGTGGATGGGGAAATGTCCCCATACAACACCTTTATGTGAGGATGAAAATGATTTCCATGAAAGAGATATAGAGTTGCATCCTTCCTATTTCGGGATGTAAATAGTGTCGGTGTTTGTCTAGCAGGAGGCATAGATGCTCATAAGCCCCTGCAACTGCAGGGGCTTATGAGCATCTATGTTTCTTGCAGATGGAGACGGATGCTTATAAATCACCCTATATCTTCCTGGCTTATGTGGCAAGGATGTGTTACGAGAGCTATGATGAGCTACTAGATGAACCAATCACGAATACAAATACTTGAAAACCGTAAGCGCCGGCTGTCATGCGTTCCTTCAAAGCCGGCTCCAAATACCGCCTCATTTAATGTCATTGTTCCGTCTCCTCCATCAACCAGTTTTACTCGCACGTTAATTCTTTTACATGGAAAGAAGGAGGGCGCTGCGAAATTAGCCCATGAGGATAACAATGCGCAGCTCATTTTTGCCTGACATTAAAAATAGCTGGCGTTTTGTTGGCTGCCGCAACATTTCTTTAGGAAGCAGAACGAGGGGAAATGTCGTACGAGGAAAAGCATGCCATCAAAGACTATACCACGCAGGTCACTCAGCCCATCAAAGCAAGCCACTAAGAGTTCTTTCTATATCTCCAGTGGAGTTGCGTTTGAGGGGGAAAAATTGGGTAATGCGCCTATAAAGGAGTATGCATACATGTGCACTGAACGCCAGAAACCCGTGTCAAGAGAACCCATGTCAAGGAAGATATTAGTAACACAAAGTTACAAGTTTATCAACCCTTTGGCTGCCGGTAGCGGGTTTTGTCGTGATGATTCCTGCTGGAGGGTTAACGTACTGTATACGTGCCACGTCCGGATACATGCACAACGTAGGCTTATTTGGGACAGATTAGTATACTGACAAGCACAGGAAATGCGACACCATTCGAGTAGTCGGAAACACTCCTTTCATGTGCGCTTGATCAACAATATATTGACAGGCACAAGAAATGCGACACCATTCGAGTAGTCGGAAACACTCCTTTCATGTGCGCTTGATCAACAATATATTGACAGGCACACTGAGAAATGCGACATCATTCGAGTCGTCGGAAACACTGACGCGGAGCGCATTGAATGCGTTAATCTTCTTTGCCTTCACGCGGCAGAATTAACCAAGGTATAGGTATAACCAGCAAAGAACTGTAGAGCCATTCTGAGATGTGTTGCAGTTGCCTGACTGATATTTTACTCATTAATGAGGTTACATTTGCGCCGAAAGACTCCCAACAACGAACAAGAGTGAAGTCACCGCGGATAACCTTAGACAAAACTACGAACATCTCCAAGAGGCATAGATCCTCATGAGCCCGAGGGCTCATTTGGATCTATGCCTCTTGCAGATGTTCTTAGTGTTGTCGATGCTTCTGGTAGAGGCTGTTTATGCGTCGTTACTTCGCTTTCGTTCGTTGTTGGGGGTCGTTCGTTGCAAGCGAAACTGACCCCACTATTTTCAGTAGCCGCCAAAAAAAAATTTCCCCCCCGAGCTACTATTATTGTTCCAATGGAAACGTAAAATATGGATTGATTTCGTTCAATGCCGTTAACGCAACAAAGAATATGTGGACCATTTTAAAAGATAAAACCGAACGTCTGGTCAGTTTAAGACCTAAATAGACAGCAGTTATAGTATACATTTCTAATTAGAGTCTATAACAGAAACCTCAGAAGATAGTCTGCTGTCTGAGAATGAGTGCGTTATTTGTTGAGTCTGATGCAACAAAAGCATCAATAAGACCATGCATCAATACGGCCTGATCACTTAATTGTTAAAAGGCAAAAGCACGCAATCCAACAGACACTTAAAGCGACCTGCTCCAGGCTTAACAGTTTACAATACAGATATCTCCTTTATAAATGTTTTTAGAGTGTCGTACAATATTGCTGGACAAAGTGCTAACTTAATTTGAATGTCGTAAAAGGAAAAACGTTTTTACGTTTCTTCTTTGTACGTAAGAGAGTTCCAGCGACTCCCACGAGAGGCAGTAGAAAACCCCTGTAACGTGTGCCTACTCATAATCGTGAGCAGCACTCTTAACTTGAGATAAGAAACATTGGAAATCAGTTCTATCAGCAAAGTTAGCAATTAGAGACACACCTAGAGCAGATCGCTTTAAAGGGAATGAAAAATTTATATTAAATAAAAGGGGGGGAAAAAAAGAGGAGAAAAACACAAACACGTCAACATATCACGATAACTGTTTAAACGGGTCGTGTCATCTGTCTTAGTTTATTTTTAGGACGGCCTAAAATTGTCCCTTTCAGCATTTGGACATTTTGTTCTGTGAAGTTAATTGTCTTCTCAGCGTCAAAGAAACAGTAATACGCGTGCGACTTGATAGCTCCTCTACCTCTTCTCCGCCGAGACACAGTCAAATCCGACCAAACTGCAAGAGGCACAGATCCTCGTGGGCCCCCGCAGCTGCGGTGTCTCATGAGGATGTATGTCTCTTGCTTCACCAACTCCATATCCGTGTTCGTAAAACAAAGAATTGTATAGATCGACGATTTCAATGACATAAACGTGATCTGATTTGTGATTTTGGACCTTACGGCTGGAAGCCGTAACGTCCAAAATCACAGACCATCTCACAATTCATGGCCACTGGCGGTGAAGGGGTCTGAGCCGCGGCGACATGTTCTCAGAAGAATGGAAATTGGTTCCATGGAGAGGAGACGGGCTGAAGTAGACTCAAGCAGAACTGAAGTGGACTGGAAATATGGCTGGAGTGCAAGTCAAGCTGCCACTGAGGTCATGCTTTGAGATATTAAAATCTCAGCCCACCCATCCAAAGCTTGTTCGCTTAACCCATTGGATTCTGAGTGACATTTTAAAATTGTGTGCATTGCCCTACGAAGGCAACATTATAGACTTAGAGAAGGATGAAGAAGTACCCAACGGAGAAAGAAACACGCTTAGAAAAGACGGGTACAACACAATTTATTAATATTTCGGGTAAATACCCTTTGTCAAAATAGACAAACAAACAAACAGAGAGATTAGCCGCTACTTATCTTCATTGGCAGAAGGAATTCCTTCTGCCAATGAAGATAAGTAGCGGCTAATCTCTCTGTTTGTTTGTTCCTTCTGCCAATGAAGATAAGTAGCGGCTAATCTCTCTGTTTGTTTGTTTGTCTATTTTGACAAAGGGTATTTACCCGAAATATTAATAAATTGTGTTGTACCCGTCTTTTCTAAGCGTGTTTCTTTCTCCGTTGGGTACTTCTTTGCATATTACACGCTTGGCAGTCACCTTTTTGGTCTGGATTGCTTAGAGATAGATGAACCATTTTAGTGGCGCCAAGCTGTTCTGGCAGTACCCTTGAACTATCATAGTAAAATTTATTACATGCAATAGTGTATCAGAATGTAAAGGATTAAGCAGAGGTGGTGACTTCTTTTCGCCTCGAACGCCATTGAAATTTTCTTACTGAGGTACACGTGTAATATAATTTATAGATGCGTTCAGTTTGGCAGTTTCAGTGCTTACTTCTGGAGATGTCCAAGGATAGTGTTTGATTAGTTTGGCACCAAGTTCATCGGTCGCTGCCCTTGATTTATCACGATCGACTTGCGCGCAGAGAGGGTAAGATACAATCCGCTTGTCTCTGGAGTGCAAAAGTACCGCTGCTTGCTTGGAAAGTGCGCCCTCTACGATAAATCAGTCCAGTCACCGTGTCTCTTTTGTTTTTCTTCTTTTGGTTCTGTTGGAGGTGGGGTGTGTGTATATGTGGGGAGTAAGGCGGGAGGAGGAGGAGGCGGTGGGGAGTGGGGGTGGGGGTGGGGGGTGGGGAGGGGGTAGTAGAGAGATTGACTACTGTAGTAATTCTGAGGCACTTTGGAGCAAATACCGTCAGTGCTAGTCTGTGATCCTGGGCTTAATTGCATGATTGAGCTCAGGACCTGCGCCAGCCATTAAGCAAGGTGCTCCGCTATAGCGGAGCACCTTACATAGTGGCTTGCGCGGGATTTAAAGCGACCTACTCCAGGCAGTAAAGGATTATTAGTTTACAATATCGCCTTTACACACGTTCAAATAGTGTGTCTTACTATTATGCTGGACGAAAGGGCTAACTTAAAAAAAATACAATTTGAATGTCGTGAAATAAAAGACTTTTCTTCTTCACCTTTGTACGCTGGAGAGTTCCTTCTGCTACGCTCAAAAGGCAGTGAAAAACCTCTGGTGCTAGTGGCTACTCACATGGATTGCGAAAAGAAGGTAACAGAAGTCTTAGTTTTAAGACAGCATCGATAACTCGTAGTATCGGCGAGTTGTAGGCCTGCCAAGGAGCAGATCGCTTTAAACTCATTCGTGCAACTGGTCCATGCTTCCGAAAGCAGTACCAGGCGACATTTCCTAAATGGCTTGCAATTGTCTTTTTCAAGGTTAGACGGAGCCACGATATCGACATCCCAGGGGGCTCATGAGGATCTATGCCTCTTGCTGAGAACACTGTGTGTCTATGTTCTTTGGACAGTTGTGGCTTTTGGTCGTTAAGTGAACGGGTTTCAGAAACAAAAAAAATTCTTCCTATGGCAGGGAAGGGGTTAAAATTTCTGGACGTGCTGCATTCGTACCGCGTATTCGGATGAGGCACGTTTCAAATGAGTTAACAACACACTAATTAACACAGCTGTCTTTGATTGGGTCTATAATTATGGTCTTAATCTTTGAAGTGCAAGAATAGGTAAAAGCACTGGCAGTCTCCCCTTTTATTTTCAAGTGCATTTTTTTTTCTTATAACTGCGAAATCAACAAAGCGTTAATCTTATTCTCATCTAACAAAACAGTTTAGAAATTTAATAAGCAACTAGTGAGGTGTTCTATGGTTAAAACTAATGCAATTTTCATTGGCAATCGGCCGTGTGGTTTTGCTGTGTCAAGTATTGTCAGCTTGATTCGTTCTTTTTGTTTCCAGCTTCACGCGGCTTGACAAGATGGTGTCCCGGCTTCTTTTTTTTTTTTTTACCAAGCCCACTGCGTGGTAAAACCGTTCAGTGCCAGTTGACACTGTGTTTTTGCAAACTTCGTCAAATCAGCTCAAAACACCACATTAGCTGTCCCGGGAACATGGATTTAAAGTGGTGTCAGCAAGAGGCATAGATCCTCATGAGCCCCCGCAATTGCGGGGGCTCATGAGGATCTATACCTCTTGCAGTTGGGTGGTGTACACATTTTCTCCACCCTGAACTGGTCCAATATGTTTGTTTCCAGCTCCCCACCCTCCCTACTCCACTTTATTGTGTTTTTTTTACTTTCGCATGCTAAATGGCGCTTGAAATGAATTAGTTTATTGCTCGGATGCGGGACTATCAATCGAGCGCGTTCACATGCCAGCAGAGTTAAACTTTGTTTAGCTGAACCCTTATGTGATATTGGCCTTCCGAATTGTGTGTCGGTATAACAACCACCCCTCACCCCCCCCCCCTCCCTCCACACACACACACACACACACACACACGCACGCACGCACGCATGCACGCACGCACGCACGCACGCACGCACGCACGCACACACACACACACACACACACACACACACACACACACACACACACACACACACACACACACACCCCAACCCCCGGTCCCCCAGAAAAGGGTTTGAGCAACTGGCGTGACCAAGGGCATGTCATCATGTGTTATTGGCCTACTCATGGTTGCTGCCTGAACTTTTTTCATCTTCCCTATCTTTGAAAAAGGGTAATTGTCGTGAAAATGAAAGCTAAAATTAATAAGATGTTCGTGATTCGTGAAAATATCCCTGCTATTTCATTAACTGTGAGGGAAAAAAGAAGTCAGCTACACTGACATAAATTATACAACACTGTCAAATCTCGCAGGTTTGTCCGAGCTTTTAATCAGCCGTTCTCTCGTGGAAACAAACGCAGTTTTGACCTATTTCTGATTTCCGAACAACTTTTATTTTAGTTCATGTACTATTGTCTGGGTTGATTGCGCCATTGCAACGTTTACCGGCAGGGCTATTACGAAGGAGAAATGGAAGACCTGATTATAGAACGGTATGTCATGGGCGATCTTCTTGTTCTGACTACACAGAGGATTTTTATCATACTTAGTCTCTTTAAACCCTTCACTGCCAGAAAAAAGTGAACGGGACCCAACTGCAACAGGCATAGATCTTCATGGGCCCACGCGACTGCGGGGGCTCATGAGGATATGCCTCTTGTTGAGACCAATTTGTATCCATGCTACTTGAACGGTTGCGACTTTTGGTCTTTGAATGAGCACGGATTTCAGAAACAAAATATACGTTCAGTGACAGGGAAGGGGTTAAAGACTGTACTATAATTATACTCTAACGGTGAAGATAGGATGAACCATAACCCACAAAGTCCCTTCTATATGAGAGCTGTCTTCGCTCTCTATCTTTTGCCTTTGACTTGATTCTGATGTTGAAATATCTCCTTCTGAACTGAATCCTCGCAGATCGTGTCAATGCGTCATAGTGAACTCTAGAAGGGGCGCGCGCAGTGCACACGCATCATTGGTTTGTCAAACGTCGTTTGTCATTTCTTGTTGTTGTTGTTGTTTTTACGTAATTTTATATTTAACGTGATATGAGATTCGCTTTCGCTTCAAGGCTTGGGAAAATGGTGACAAAACTAGAATATCACGGTACAATTTCAGTCTTGCTATAATTTGTGTGAAATCAGGTTGACTTTACTTAGCTACATGTTATACTAAGTACTCCTGCATGCTCTTCTGAAAGCGCGTCAATGTGTGTGTTTGCGTGTGCGTGTGCGTGTTTGCATGCGCGCGCTGCAAACATCCTCAAGAGGCATAGATGTTCATGCGCCCTCCGGGCACTTGAAGATCTATGCCTCTTGGAGATGCGCGCATATGTGTCAATGGTTTGTCAAACGTCATTTGTCATGACGTAATTTTTTGTTTTTACGTAATTTTATATTTAACGTGATATGAGTTTCACTTCCGCTTCAAAACTTGCAAAAATGGTGACAAAACTAAAATTTCACGGTACCATTTCAGTCTTGCTATAATTTGCCGTGTGAAATCAGGTTGACTTTACCTAGCTACATGCTATACTAAGTACACCTGCATGCTCTTCTGAAAGCGCGTCGATGTGTGTGTTTGCGTGTGCGTGTGCGTGAGTACATGCGCGCGCTCCAAGCATCCTCAAGAGGCATAGATGTTCATGCGCCCTCCAGTTTTATCTTGTTTCTTCAATTGTTAGAGGTTTAGCCTGCCCGCCTTTGACGTCATGGACATGCTATTAAATTCGCCCCACCGCGACCCGTCCTAAAAAGTCCCTTCTATAAATAGAAGGGACTTAAAAACTGCAAAAAGTCATTCTAGGGGTCTTGCATAAAGTGACTTTTTTTTAAAAATAGTATACTATGTTTTTTATGAGTACTGCGGTTTACAATATTGCGATAGCTCTCCCATGGATCTCGTGAGGAAAAGCTGGAGAGAGAAGACTTCTCTATTTGTTCAGTTAGTTAAATTTTCAAAATAGCGATGAACCGAGTTCAGTCTGTGCCTATTCTTATGTATTTTTCTTTTGTGGGAAAACTGAAACCTGTTCCGGGGATTTCGGTTTGAACTGAAATTGGAATTGTCTTTTCAATGACTTTCATTTGATCAAGGAGAATCAATTCTCATACTTTTAATGATGGCTCTTGTCCAAGTGGCAATGTCTGGATATCGTAGCGTCGGAAAATGTGGCACGCGACTAGATAGATTTGGTGAAGCGGCTGATGCACATGCTCGTTTGATATACAGTGTAGGATGATATAGATGTAGAGATCGACAAACAAGCAGGCAGACAAGGACCCCTTGCGCAAAACTGAGGTCATCGAGCCGCTGTCGGCCGCTGTCGGTCTGCGCGGGCCGCTGTCGGCCGCTGTCGGTCTGCGCGGGCCCATGTCGGCCGCTGTCGGTCTGCGCGGGCCGATGTCGGCCGCTGTCGGTCTGCGTGGGCCGATGTCGGCCGCTGTCGGTCTGCGCGGGCCGATGTCGGCCGCTGTCGGTCTGCGCGGGCCGATGTCGGCCGCTGTCGGTCTGCGCGGGCCGATGTCGGCCGCTGTCGGTCTGCGCGGGCCGATGTCGGCCGCTGTCGGTCTGCGCGGGCCGATGTCGGCCGCTGTCGGTCTGCTTGGGCCGATTGCGGCCGACATCGGCTCGATGGCCATTCAGTGCTTGCTGGGGAGGCAGGAAGGCAGACAGACAGGTAGGTATGCATGCATATAGGCAGACAGATAGATATACATACTGACGAGCAGAAGAAACGCGACATCATTCAAATCATCGGAAGAAAGTATTTCCGATGTTTCGAATAATGTTGTATTTCTTTTACTCGTCATTATAGGTATTGCTAGATGTTGTCAAGTTTCGGTTAAAAAAACAACAAAAAACAAAAAAAAAACTCGACTGAGAGAGAGAGAGAGAGAGAGAGAGAGAGAGAGAGAGAGAGAGAGAGAGAGAGAGAGAGAGAGAGAGAGAGAGAGAGAAGCGACAAACGTGAGTTCACGAAGGAACCCATTGTACATTTGAGATGCGGGAGACTTTCACGGGAAAGCACTGCACCACCCTGACATCACCTTTTAACAGTCATGGTCGATCAGTCTTCGTCTACTTCTACACCGTCTTCATATGCGCCGAAAATTGCGAAATTGCGAAAGTGTGGATGGGTTAAACATTGGAGAAGGTGGGGGGGGGGGAGGAGGGTCGACAGATTCACATATTAATCTCAGATTAGGTTGGCGCCGTCAGGCGCCAAGCTAATCTGGCACTACCCTTAAATTATCATAGTCGATCCATCTCCTGGTGTAGTGCGTTAAGGCCCCCCTCCCCCCAAAAAAAAAACAAAACAAAACAAAACAAAAACCAAAAGCGTTCTTTTCAGCCGATCGCTGTCTATTAACTCATTGGAGACGTGCCACCTCCGGATACGCGGCATAAACCGCGTATCCGGAGGCGAGACGTCTCCAATGAGTTAAACTGCAGTGTTAACGTTCTCGGGGGGCTTTTCTATCGCTTACAAACAGACCGTTACCATTGAAGGTGTTTCACACGGCCAGCAAAGTGAAAATCCAAACAGGGGGTGGGACATGAAAGTCGGGCGTATAAACAACATTATAGTTAAGCCCCTCAGCCAACTCTCTTCCATCTGCATGCAGCTTGATGGGGTTGGTAAGAATCAGCGCCTCTTATCCCTTTTGCTGCTAGTCATCACGAACTGCGCGTTGAAACTACTGCACACTGGCCGACATTCCGCGTGAATAACACAGATGTAAATGGACAACCCTAGGCATAAGGAACACAGGACTAACAAGAGACATAAATCCTCAAGAGCCCCCGGGAATGTGGGGGGCCCATGAGGGTTTATGTCTCCTGCGAATGCGGGGGGGGGGGGGGGGGGCGTTTATTTTGTACCGTCAGTGAACGGGTTAATTGCTAAATGTGGGAGTTTTTCCTAAAGACGCATTTTGCCCGAGACAGAACGGTGAATATGACAGTTCAAGGGTGGTGCCAGAACGTCCTCTACCTCTGTTCTCCGCTTACTTATCTCTACTGAATTTCTTCAACCGGAGGATGTCACCGTGGTTTAGGCTTGATACTGATTAAAGCGGCCGTGGCGGGCGAAAAGCCTCCAGACAAATTTATTTTCTCATAAAAGTAAGAAGCTAGGTTCTGGCACTTTGTAGGGACATTCGCTTTAAGCCAGTTTAGCCATCTACAAGCGGCATAGATCTTCAAGGCAAGGGCTCGTGAGGATCTATGCCTCTTACTGACAAGTTTATACTTCCGCTGTACCTCAGACTGAGGGCATTAGTCGTTCAGCAAACGACTGGGGGACAGGAAGGGTCTGTTCACATTAGCGTCAATATAGAAGGCATCCTCGGATATCCTTTCTCTTGCCCCCTGGTCAGTGTTGACCAAGAGAGTCCAGCGCATTGACCTCAAGTCTCAAGTCCGTGGGCGAAAGAGTTCCACAGTTCTGGATCTTCCCAGTCCCGCTGAGTCTCAGTTTCCAGTGTGAGGACGCATTTCCCAGCTGGAAGTCTCAATTCCCGTCTGGAAGTCCCGCTTTCCGGTTTTGAAGTCCCGCTCACCACTTGAAGTCCTCATGGACGAGTTTAACAGACATGCACCTTTTCAAACTTGCAAATGGCAAAAAAAAAAAAAAATAAATAAATAAATAAAATAAACACCCTAGCAACCAAAGAAAATCCACTACATTGACGAATCCCAGAGATTGCAGTTTTGGCCAGGAGGGGAAGTCAGTCCTGTATCTGAGGCGACTGCAGATAATGTCTTCGTCCATGACAACCCAACGACAAAGAACAAAATAGATCTTATCCCTGAATGAGCGTAGGTCAGACTTATGCACGGAGATAACGGAGATTGCAGTTCAGACAAAGCGTGCCGTCGGCAAGAGGCGTGTATTCTCGTGAGCGACCTGCAGCCGTTGGGACTCATGAGACTAGTGAGGTTCGTTCGCAACGAACGACTTCCAACAACGAACGAGAGCAAAATGACGGTGTTTAATCAGCTTGGACCATCAGCATAGACAAACATTCCAAAAATCTCCAAACACTCCAAACATCTCCAAGAGGCACAGACTCTCATGAGCCCTTCGGGCTCATGAGAGTCTGTGCATCTTGGAGATGTTTGGAGTGTTGTCTATGTTGATGGTTATCCGCCGTGGTTATCTCGTTCGTTGTTGGGAGTCGTTCGTTGCGAACAAAACCTCACTAATAACGCCCCTTCCTAGCCTCATTTACATCACACGTTTAACCCTTTGGCTGTCGGCCTGCAGGAAGTATCGTGACAAGGAGCGCTACCGACAGCCAAATGGTTAATGTACTCATCCGTGGTTAAACCCTCTGCAGAAGCCCGCCTGTTTGTTTCATGCCTCAGTGGAAGCAATAGTATAGATCAAGCAACACGGTACAGTGTTTCTGCCTGGATGCTTGGAAGCACCATCAAGAGATGCAGTGTAATTCTGGAGTAACTTCCATGCTTTGGCCACTTCTGGCTGAAACAAATCTTAGAATCTCTTTTATCAGTTTGCCCTCTCCTCTCCTCCCCTCCCCACCCCCACACCCCTTCCAAACAAAGAAAAAGTTTGGTTAGCTCGGGGTTTAATTTCCACGACATCGGACGGTCCACACGAACGGGTTTGGGGGACGGGGACATCTATTGCCTTTGGAGTACGACCTGAACATTGATCAGTTCAGGCGCACTGCAGGTGCGCAACTTTGATTTACCAGGACCTTCCAACGGACATGGTACTGAACAAGCCGGTCTAGTTTCTATGGATTGCGAGTCCATCTACCGGGGCCGGAACGTGGACTCGACCAGCGACCCTTCGCTCTCTATCGCTTCGACTCTTAACCTCCTAAGCTATTTCGGACTCGGAGGAAAAATATGTTCACCGCTAGTTGCGGAGAAACGTAGGGTATATTCGCGTGCTGGTCTGTAATTTTGGACCTTGTCCAAAATCACAGACCAGCACACATATCTTTTGTCGCCTTTGTGGATCGCCCTGTGTTGACCAGCCAAATCATGTCCAGTGCATAATTTAACACGAGGGTATAATGGTTGTGTCTAGCCATCTTGTCAAAACTTTGGCCACTCCGTTTCACTTCAGTTACCGCCTCTTCTGCGGTCACCCATCTGCAAGAGACACAAGCAAATGATACCCCGCACCTGAGAAGGCTCATGAGGGTATATTAATAATATCTCTTGTTGGACGTATTTGTGTCCGCGTTGTGCAGAAGGTCTTCTAGCGTGAGGTCGCTTCAGTTGTTGACCAAGTATGTGCTGTTTCGTTTCGTGTGTTTGGACTTCACGGCTAAAAGCCGTAAGGTTCAAAATCACAGACCAGCACACACTTCCTATGCATAATTATAATAAAGCTTCAACTTAACCACTTTACTACCAGGAGACGTAGATTACGTTTCTGCAATTTAACACTATAGAGACAAAACCATCTCAGTAATATCGATTCAAAGTGACCTCAGTAAAAGGCATCGATCCTCATGAGCCCCCGCAACTGCGGCGGCTCATGAGGATCTATGCCTCTTGCGGTTAGATCGTGTTCACATTTACTTGGCAGTCGGCACTTACTGACGCCGGCACTCGTGGCCAGTCCTTAGTCAACAAATTCGACAGACATGATGTTTTGCTGTCACCGAACACTAAACTATGAGTCATTTGACTCCAGTAAAGTAAACTTTTAATTGTGTTGGCCTTTAAACTCACAAACAAAAATGTTGGCCGCGACAATAACATTCAAGATTCGCAAAGGTTGCTGCAGAGTTGTTTTTTTTTTTTTTATCCCAATAAATTTAGTCTGTGTAAGTGAAATGCTGGTCGGGACCCGGAATTTGGCGCTGAGCAAATGTCGAGGCGATTTTCCTAACAGACTGTAGGAAGGAAACGTCAAACAGGGGGGAAGGGGGCTAATCTCGTCTACAGTCCGATCCAAGAAAACATGGTCCAAAGGTCAAGCCCCCTGTCTCTTGAAACTACGAAAGTGTCCCCATCCTTACCGGTTGAATGTAGCACACATCCTTGTGAGCAATCTCTGTGTGGTCAATTTGGTCTCATGAGGGTTTATTGCTGTAGCAGAGATTCTTGTAGGCCGTTGCAGCCGCACTGGCTCCCGTGGATCTGTGTTTCTCGCTGTTGAAACTGGAGGTCACCGGGTTTTCAATCTGAGCCAAGAAACACAGTGATTGGAAGGAACAGACCCTCACATGAACCCATCTGCCTGAAGAACAGATTCTCACGTGAATCTCTGCAGGATACGGATAACGATATTCGCCACTCTGAAGTTGAGGTGATGTAGACAGCTGTGTTCCTCTTGGGAAGATTTAAATTCAGATGTAAGCAGACAAGACAACAGAGCCGACAGCGTAACACATCGCCAAGAGGCATAGATCCTCATAAACCCCCGCGACTGCGGGGGCTCGTGAGGATCTAGCCTCTTGCTCCGTTTACATCGGCGATGGTGTAGACAGCTGTGTTCCTCTCGGGACGATTTAAGATAGATCCCGACAAGGTAATAGAACCGACAGCGTAAAACGCATCACCAAGAGGCATAGATCCTCATAACCCCTGCAGTTGCGGGGGTTCATGAGGATCTATGCCTCTTGTTGGCCCTTTATACATCTGTGTTTCTACAACTGTGATAGTGGGCCAGTAGAGTTGGTGACAGGGTCTGACCAGCGGTCGTCTCGTCGTCAGAACCATTTTCAGGACTCCAGGAAGCGTTTACTGTTTCAATTATTTAGACCACTAGGGACGCTGGAGACAAGAGAGAGAGAGAGAGAGAGAGAGAGAGAGAGAGAGAGAGAGAGAGAGAGAGAGAGAGAGAGAGAGAGAGAGAGAGAGAGAGAGAGAGAGAAAGATTGCCTGAACATCGACTATGAATTCATACATGCAACTAATCCCTAAAATCTGAACGTTGCATTTTTCTACATTTTCAACATTGTCTCTGCATATTCATTGTCTTGAACTGTGTGTGCATCATTCCCAAGTTTTAAAATACTGTTGAATTCGCTTATAACAAGGTAAAATATAACAAAAGTACAATATAACAACTTTTTTTCAAGATACCCGAGCACACTTATTTTGTCACGTACATTGCTTATAAAGAATATTCATGAGTAACAAACAAAACAAACAAAACCAACAGCAGCAGCAGAAACAACAACATCATCAACAGCAACAACAACACGTGGGGTTCGCTGACATTTAGTGCACAAGCATTGGCCGTGAGGCCACATCTGGCAACCACTTTGGAATAACGATGTTTGTTTTTTTGTTAAAGACGCGTACGCGTTTGTAATCAACACGAACTACATCAAAGAAATTATGTCTGTTTTTATCACTGAAAAGGGTCAGCTCACTGCTTTGTCAGAAGAGTTATTCAAAGATTGTTGTTATCTGTATGGTTCATTTCTTGCGATGTTCATGTTGAATATTTAGAAGGATTTGTCCATGAGCCCTGTTGTTCTTTTTTTGCCTCCGAACACCATGTATTTTATTTTTTTTAAAGAAGCTGAAGAACGCACGTTGTGCTATAACACATTGGACCCAAAAGTCGGAAATCTAGAATTTCGAAGCCATGAAGATTACATAACCACCGGCTACAG
The DNA here is from genome assembly GCA_036245525.1 of Semisulcospira habei. Classification (NCBI taxonomy): domain Eukaryota; kingdom Metazoa; phylum Mollusca; class Gastropoda; family Semisulcospiridae; genus Semisulcospira; species Semisulcospira habei. The sequence goes on from BTPG01000002.1 coordinate 310,710,976, forward strand.
ATCGACATGATAGTTCAAGGGCTGTGCCAGAATTTGCCTAGGCGCCAATCTATTTTGAACCAGATAGTCCAAGGGTACTGCCGGCGAGTTATGCTGGCGCCACTTTTGAACTGTCTTGTAGATTCATTTTATGTTGCCACATATCAAACCTGAATGGGTTAATATGTGTTAAAATCATGCGCAGTCCATCACGCTCTAACGTGTTTCTGTTGATGAAAACAACCATTGCAATAATAATGGAAATTTCAGACACGCAAGCTTGCCTGAGAGGACCCCATATTTAACCTCTTGGGTGCCGGGGCCGCAAGGCGAACACTATCCATCTGCAAGAGATATAAACCCTCATGAGCCCCCGCAGTCGCGGGGGCTCATGAGGGTTTATGTCTCTTGTTAGTCCTGTGTTCTTCATGCCTGTATTGGTCACATTTACATATGTGTTCTTCACGCGAATGTCGCTCAGCGTGCAGTCGTGTATTTCGCGCAATTCGTGATCACTGGTAGTGGAGGGGTTAATCTTCAGGCACGATCTGTTGTTATTTTGAACTCACTGCAAGCCTACGTCAAAGTTGTGTTCTACTGACCTCGTATCATACAGTTTTATTGCTGTTGTTTCGAAGTTGTTATCACGGCGTATCCCACGGCATCAGCAACCGACAAAAATTATCGATTAACTCGTTCAGCTCGGCGCACTTATTTCCCAAATTTTGAAGGCGTCATCTAACGACTATGCACCTGTTGCGGGAGATGGATCGACCATGATAATTAAAGGACAGTACCTGATTTTGTCGGCGCCAAGCTAATCCTGCACTACTCTTGAATTATCATGGTCGACCCATCTCCTGCTGTAGTGCGTCAGGGCTGAATGGGTTAAAATCATGCCAGCGAAAAAACGCAGTTACACAAAAGCAGTAGCGCAAGGGGGGAGAGGTGAAAATTTGTCTCACATGTTAAAAATTCCAGTCGTCTATTTGTCCTCAGATGCATGTCATACTAATTAGGAAGTGTTGCGTACCTGAATACCAAATTCTGTTGACTCAACCCTGCAAGGTCAAATATTCAAGCCGGCTCCACTAAATTTCAAAATCGTGGGCCCAATTCAGAATACCGCATCTGATTGAGAAAAAAAAACCCGATGTACATGTGGTTGAGTCTTGCCAGCTGGCAAGTGTAGCAGATCCGTCCCAGGCCACAGGGGCTCATGAGGATCTATACCTCTCTGTTTCATATGGAACAGGCTTCCTGATTACGCGTTTGCTTACAGTTTGGTAAAAAAAAAAAAAAAAAAAAAAAAAAAGTAAAAAAAAACCCCAACAAAACAAAAGCCCTGATACGCTTGAAAAATCTTGATCCTTGATACTAAGAGGCATAGAACCCCAAAAGCCCTCGTGAGGGCTCATGCGGTTTTATACCTCTTACAGAACAAAAAGTCTGGCTCCGCGAGTGGTCTTTTGTTCAGCGCATCATATGATGTCGATATGACGCTGGTAGGAGATCGAATCGCACAGAGCTCAGACAATAGTGCTGCACATTTAAGTCGTAAAGTAGCAGTCACATCGAACCTCTTTCGCTTTCAGTGCCAAAATGCTGCAACTGACGCGCTTTTATTGACTCAAGGGTAGTGCTTGATCTTCTTAACACCTAGAAAAGCTTCTAGCCAATCACTGACGTACAGCCACATGCTCTTTTTAGTTTCATGGTCTATCTTTCTACCTTATAAATCGTCATTATTATTATTATTATTATTATTATTATTATTATTATTATTATTATTATTATTATCATCATCATCATCATTAGCATCAGCATCTTCATCATCTTCATCACCATCATTAATATTACTGTTATGTTATTGTTGTCGCCATCGTTTTTTAAAATTATTATTAGTATTAGTATTAGTATTATTATATTATTATTATTATTATTATTATTATTATTATTATTATTATTATTATTATTATTATTATTATTATTATTATTATTATTATTAACGTTTTAGTCTTTAATCTGATATACGATATATTCGGTGTCCGAGAAGCGTCCATTCGAACCATAGCACAACTACTTATAAGGTATCGAGGTAATTTATTCTCCCGAAACACTCTTGGTGTTTCTAGGACAATTAACACATTCAGCCCGACGGCCGTATTTCCCAAATTTTGGAGGCGTCATCTAATGACTATGCACTAGTTGCAGGAGATGGATCGACCATGATAATTCAAGGGCAGTGCCAGATTAGCTTGGCGCCGACAGGCGCCAAGCTAATCTGGCAGTACCCTTGAATTATCAAGGTCGACCCATCTCCTGCTGTAGTGCGTCAGGGCTGAATGGGTTAAAGAGCCACTATTGAGTTTGTTTCTTAAAATCTAGCGTCAGTTGGATATGGCTTCCCATGCTTGCAGTGAAAAGGCAGGTCGTTGCAACTGTTAGCATGACAGCAGAATTATAGAGCACACAGCAACTAGTGCAAGGATCAATTTATTGCGCAGTTGTCATACAGTAATTTAATTGCGGATGGGCTCACTGACGTCAGTACCGTAATTTAAATTTGAGTGGTCAGTCCACGCCCACAGAGAAGAGGCACGCATCCCCATCAGCCCCTGCAGCTTCAGCTGCAGTGGCTGATGAGGATGCGTGCCTCTTCTGTGCGTGGATCAACAGTTGCAAGCGCTCGTTAGAGTCTATGCTGCTTGCAGACGGAACGAGATGGCTTAGTGTACGATTAGTAGCATCCCAGTACTCAAATAACTTCGGGCTGACGTCGGCCGCCGTGCGCGGGCAAACTGCGGCTGACGTCAGCCCGGTGGGTCCTTTCAGGTTGGCAAGCACGTACAGCAGAATACTATCAGAGGGTATCAACATCCTTGAACTTTCCACAGCATCCTGTTCCTCTCAGCTCCATTGGGAGGGGGGAGGGTATGTCTTAGAATTCGGGATGTAATAATAATAATAATAATAATAATAATAATAATAATAACACCGTATTATTATTATTATTATTATTTATTATTATTATGTATTATTATGGATGTGTGATGGGCGTTTTTTTTCTCCTGGTTATCGTGATTCGTGATGGCAGTTGTATTTACCCTGGTGACCCGTGGTTGCCGGAAGGAATCGTCTTGAAACGTGATGTCCAAAAATGAGATCTTCATGATTTGTGAAAACGTTCTGGCTAATTAATTCGTGAAACGTTAAAAGTTTGTGCCGTCCTGTTAATTCTGTCCCAAAATGTCCTCTATCCACTGTCGTTTGGTTTTTCGGCCATTGTCCTTCCACAATCTACTTAGTGTGGCCATCCCTTCCTCCCTCCTCCCCGTCACCTCTTTGGTCTGTGAAAAAAAAAAAAAAAGGTTGTGAAGGCTGTACCTTCTCTCTCTATTGTCTCCCTTTATCGTGAAACTTAAATGCTAGTATTTTGCAACCGTTATTCGTGAATCACAAAATAAATCGTCGTGACTTCATGATGGTGTCCCGTAAACCCCGCATACCTTCCCCCCCCCCCCCCCCCCCACACACACACACACACTCCCCCCGACTTGCTCAGTTACTGGCACAGGACTAAGCTCACTCGTGCAACTGAGCCTAGATTTCGTATAAGAATATTTAACTAACACCAGTATCTAAAAGGACTTGCACTCATAATTTTCCAGAGAAGATGTGATTTGGACGGAGTTGTCCGTGGCGTTCTCAATTTGTCATGGGAGATGGGAAATTCATAGAAAACATGCGGCCTCGTCGTGTTGTGCGTCACTATCACAGTCACTCATTCAGGACCTTCAGTCTGCAAGAGACATAGATTCACACGAGCACCCTGCAGTCGCAGGGGCTCGTGAAAATCTTTATCTCTTGCTGACTGAGTTCGACTCTTGTTGGTCCTCAAAATGATTCTGTTTTGATAGTAAGCGTATGCAAATCTAACTCAGCTAACGTTCAGCTATCCTGTCGCCAACGGTTTGGCCAGTTCCAGTTTTGACGTCGCGTAATATCTCTATTCTGATTGGCTGTCTCCGTTACATCCTATACTCGCAGGTACATGGAAAAATCGAAGATAGGGGTGGCTCTGCTGTTGGGTGGAAGTGTTCAAAGCAGGAGGCGTTGAAAACACAAACAATAGGTCATTTTGGTGTATTTATTATTAATATAAACAAATGGTATTTTTTTATGCTGTTTCGTTTGAATGGACTGGAATGCCCGTCAGTACAGGGATGGTCCCTGGATCGTTTAAAGCTGTGCATGTGAATACGCTGAAAAACAGTGCAAACTCAGCTAAGCTGGACTTAGTGACAGCTCAGAGAAATCATTCAGTTATGGCATAATTTTTTTTCAGTCATCGAGAACCATGAGAATTGTTTTAGGAGAGTTCGTTTTTTGCGTCCGTTATCTCGTACACCGACTTTACTAAACAGCAAAGATCATTTGGCACAGAATATGTGTGTTATTGTGTACCTTCGGGCGTGCATCAAACTTTCAATCTATATATTTCCTCCATACTCCGATAGGGGCTAAGGAAAATAAAATCTTTGAATCTTTGATGATTCTCACAGACTAAAATATGTTTCGCGTTCTCAATAAATTAACACATTCTGCTCCAAGACCGAAATCCGCAAATTTTGAAGTTGCAGCCTGAAGACTGTATTACACTTCTGGAAACAGATCGAGCGTGATAGTTCAAGGGCTGTGCCAAGAAGCACCCAACGGAGAAAGAAACACGCTTAGAAAAGACGGTTACAACACAATTTATTAATATTTCGAGTAAATACCCTTTTTCAAAATAGACAAAGGGTATTTACCCGAAATATTAATAAATCGTGTTGTAGCCGCTTTTCTAAGCGTGTTTCTTTCTCCGTTGGGTACTTCTTTGCATTTTACACGCTTGGCAGTCACCTTTTTGGTCTGAAGGGTTGTGCCAGAATAGCTTGGCGCCTATTACGCTCGAGCCATGTCTTGCCGTGGCGTGTCGGAGTTGAATGAGTTAAGACGTTCTCAATAGACTTTTTCCGCAAATGAGTAGTAGGTGAAAAGAATGCACGAAACTGACGCAATCATTGGATTAAAATGGCTGACAATCCTTTTGTCAGCCTTTTAATCCAATGATTGCGTCAAATTCGTGCATTTGTTTTACCTACGACACATGTACGAAGAACCTCTTTTCAGATGATACTGTTTTAGCAGTCTGTGAGAGCTCAACAAAATTTGGAATCAGAGAGAACTTTTGTACTTCTGAACCAGGCTATGTGATAAAGACTAGCTCTTCAGCCTTGCAGAATATGTGGAATGTGGATCTTTTAAGAAGAAGAACATGTTACTTACTGATGACGGAGATATAATTTGGCACAATTCTGCAAAGGTGAGTAGCTAGCAGCACATTATCTTGCATGTAGAATTAACCCTTTGATTGTCGGTAGCGTGTTTGGTCGACGTGATTTCTTTAGGAATCACCTGGACCAAACGCGCTACCGATAGCCAAAATGTTAAATGTGTCAGTTTTATTGCATTCATGTTTCTTTGTGTGCGACTTCAATATAGGACGTAATGGCTGCCTTCACAGGCAAAGAGCTTCAGTGCAAATGCCATTTTGCACAAAGTCTCAAAGTTCTTGTTTATACAACAGAAAGAAAGGCGGTGCGAGAGAAACATTGCTGCATGCTTTGGTGGAAATAGTTATGAAAGTCGAAATTGCATGTAAATGAGTGGAAAAAACAAACAAACAAACGAACAAAAAATCCACGAAGTCCTGCATATCAACTGCTTCTTAAAAGAAATGTCACCGCCGCATTATCAATACATGATTACACATTTACAGATTTGTGCACAGTTACGTCTGCAACAAAAGATACACTATAAACATTTGAAAGAATGCTTTTAAAACATTTTAATTCTTGCTGTTTACGTTTGTCTTTTCGTTTGTCTTTTTTTTCCCCACGAGGTTTCTATTGTTTAAACTGGTCCGTAATGCGTCCACTGTACTCTTACTTGTAGTACTTCTGCTGAAATTTGTTGATCAATTTTTGCAACCATCCATCCATCCATCCATCCATCCATCCATCCATCCATCCATCCATCCATCCATCCATCCATCCATCCATCCATCCATCCATCCATCCATCCATCCATCCATCCATCCATCCATCCATCCATCCATCCATCCAGCCAGCCAGCCAGCCAGTCAGCCAGCCAGCCAGCCAGCCAGCCAGCCAGCCAGCCAGTCATCCATCCATCCGTCCATCCATCCATTTCTCCGTCCATTAATACAGTCATATATTCCTTGGTCTATTCATTCAGACATTTATTCTTCCATATTTAGTCGATATTAGCATAATCTACAGGACAATCCTAGAAAAACACATTTTATTTAACCCTTTGGATGTCGGCAGCGGTTTTTACAGACAGCCAAAAGATGCCAAAACTCTGCAATTGTCACTAGCTCTGAACTAAATATATGATCCATTAACCCCCTTGCGCATGTTCTCACTGGTGTTATAAGCGGCGCAGGTGGTTGCGAGCTCAAGGAGGTTAACTCATTCGAGACATGCCGCCTCCGGATACGCGGCATAAGCCGCGTATCCAGAGGGGGCACGTTTCGAATGAGTTCAGTGAAAAACAAGCGCTCGTTCTGGTCAAGGTTTATTCAGTCACTTGATCTTCCTCTGCTTAATTGCAAGCCGCTCTGGGTGGCTTTTGCGCCATTACGTGCTGGGGCCATCTGTATGAACGCTCTCACGATAAGTGCGCACAGGTCGCAGAGGATGAATCTGCTAAAAAAGAAAGGAAAAGCTTAAGGGTCGTGCTTGATTAGCTTGGCGCCTTGCTAATCAAGCACGACCCTTAATCCACCTTTGAACACAAGCGTTGGTCGAGAAACGTTATTTTGAAACCAACACCGGCCTAGTATCGATTATCGATTGCCAGTATCGATCTTGCCGCTTCTACACAATGTCGCTACTGTTTATCAATACGCTCGTTTGACATTCAACCCAATCCTGTGATCAAATTTCGCGCCTGTACCTTTTTCTCTTCGCTCACAGTAAACGGAAGCGAGCGGCTTAAGAGAGCAAACAGTACAGGCTAATCAGGCACAACTCCTGAGGCATTAGGGTTTGTCAGTCTCCTGCATCTGGAGGGAGACGCCAAAGAGACATGGATATGGAGAGAGCAGGCTTCTCATTTTTTTCTGGTGTTGCGCTCTCTGGTTTATGAATGATGCTGCGGTGAAACGGAACTTTAAGCGTGGTGCAGTTCAGGTTCGGTTAAACCCTGCACTGACGAAAAAAAAAAAAAAGTAAACACAATCCAACTGCAAGAGACAACAACCACTGATTTACATTGCGCACAATTAAAACTCCACGAAAAGACGTCCTGCTCGCGGCGCAGGGGGAGAGAAATTAACTCAAAAGCCCGCCGCGAGCTGAACCCGACAATTTCAGCGCGCTCATGTGAAACACGCGCATTCACTCGCAAACAGAAACAACACATTCACTTGGTGAATAGGGTAAGTCCAACTGAGCTTTGGAAAATATTTTATATCGCGTGTATTTGACTTTTTTTTTATATAATAGAATGGGCTGAAACCGATGCCAAAGTATCAATTGAGTAAATTGCCGTTGGAATGGTCGTGTATGCATTCAGTTATTTTTCATCCTTGAAATCGGCTGAGCCGAACCCAATCAATGCCGAGGCACAACGTTCAAGAGGCAAGTACAAGTGCAAGAGGCAATAGATCTTCATGAGCCGCCGCCGGCGACTGCGGGGCTCATGAGGATCTATGCCTCTTGCTGGTTCCATGTGTACCTATGTTGCGCTCATTGCATAGAACACCTAGCGAATTTACGGTTCCACACTGCGATGGTTTCAGAGTTGTAACTGGCGGACTGTGAATGGATTAATGGCGTGGACAAACCTAGGATGCTTCAAATTTTCACGCGTGTTGTTAGAGCCAGCTAATGTTTTATTTATCTGACGCACGCAATCCTGCGTAAATGCTCTGCCGGAGAACCGTCACGCGTGGCTGATCTGGAGTGGTATTTTTAATACACAAGAGGACATGAAAATAGGCGTATAGCGGTGTCCCTCGTCATAGTACCGTTTCCGACACACCTAGACAAACATGCACCAGCTCATGAGAGCGACTTAAACGTGGACTTGATTCTTTTTTGTTGCAGAGTCCCTTGAATTCTTGCAGAGGACCTTGAACTGTTGCAGAGTCCTTTCAATCGTTGCAGAGTCCTTTCAGTCGTTGCAGAGTCCCTTCAGTTGTTGCATAGTCACATCAATTGCTGTAGTCCCTTTAGTTGTTGCAGAGTCCCTTCATCTGTTGCAGAGTCCCTTCAATAACAAATAGAATGTAAAGAGATGTTTTTGAAAAGTAGAAATTATAAAGGGTTTATTGCTCTGTGATTAACCCATTGTGTCCCAGGTACGGCTGAAATACCCACGTTTTGGCGTTGTCCTCTGAGCACTGTTGTACATTGCAGGAGACAGATCGACCATGATAGTTCAAGGGTGGTGCCAGAATAGCTTGGCGCCTATAGGCGCCAAGCTATTCTGGCACCACCCTTGCACTATCATGGTCGATCCGTATCTTGGTGTGGTCTGTCGGGACTGAATGAGTTAAACGAAATGTCCATTTCTCGCTCGCATACAGTAAACTGCAGACATAACACATAGACTGGGGATCCAAGTTTATAATTATGTTGTTATACATTCCAAGTTTGATATCTGTAAGCAAAATGATTTACACAAAGTGCAGCCGGGACCTCCTGAAAAAAGGTTGTTGTATCCGACTGTTGCTAAATCTGACCTTGTTAATATATAGTTCATATCCACCGATTACACGGGGCTTTAATTCTCTTTCCACTTACAGATCTTTAAGACTGAGTCCTGATTGTCTGTTTACCGGAACGAAAAAGGTCATCGGGCCGAGGGACGTGGACCGCATTCATCCCGCGCACGACTGTGCGCGGGCTGAATGCGGCCCACGTCCCTCGGCCCGATGATCGATTGCCTAATGGGTTTCCGTCGCTTCAAACGCACTTACTGACTTTCAGCTCAGGCGCATCAATGAATCAATTTCAATAACAATACTTTTGTTCCATATAACTAGCGTGCATGCTCCGGGCCATCAAATTTTCATCCTAGTGTTATCAAAGCCATGGGGGATCCTGGTACATTGCACATGCAGCGTTCTGTGATATTCATTACATTTTGTACAGCCAACACCAAAAAAGGGTTATTGTCAAAGGATGTTGGCTATATTGTGGTGTGTCTAGTATAGACGAGTTACCTTTTCACGTGAAAACATTTTAGATGTTACATTTCACCACACTATCTTATTAATGGAAGGTTACGGTTACAAAGCAAAGTAGGTAAGAGCACTGTCAGGGGAGAGAAGTGTGCATGATCGACCAGTGATCATAGATCTACTGTGGCCAAAGCACACCAAAAAAAAAAAAAGAGATAGGAAAGAGGGGGTGAGCTAAGAAAGTGACTGGAAGCAATGCATATGGAAGTCCCCCCGAAGGGGGGCGTATCACATATCCCACTGTTCCAGCCACTCAGTGCATGGAAATTTAAATCTAGGCCCCCCCCCCCCCCCCAAGGGGGGTCCAGATATTTAGCCGGTGTGGACAGCTGTTTCGGTCTTGGCGACCTCTTCAGCACACCATCGGCAATACTGGAGGAAGGCAGGAATTACTGCCTACCTGCAATGACAGCCACATTTTATTGTGGTGTCTGCAGGGGCATACATTCCATGCCATCACCTAGAGCCAAATTTACATGCACCCTAAAAGAGAATCTACCAAAAGGAGGAAGAGGTTGCAGTCGATATTGTAGTAATAAATGAAAAGAAAAGGGGAGACTGCCAGTGCTAATATTTTAGGAAGGTTACAAAGTAAAGTAGGTAAAAGCACTGTCAGGGGAGAGACGTGTGCATGATCGACCAGTGATCATAGATCTACTGTGGCCAAAGCACACACACACACACACACACACACACACACACACACACACACACACACACACACACACACACACACACACACACAAAAAAAAAAAAAAAAAAGATAGGAAAGAGGGGGTGAGCTAAGAAAGTGACTGGAAGCAATGCGTATGGAAGTCCCCCCGAAGGGGGGCGTATCACATATCCCACTGTTCCAGCCACTCAGTGCATGGAAATTTAAATCTAGGTCCCCCCAAGGGGGGGGGGGGGGTCCAGATATTATATTTTATTATAATAATTATATTATATATATATTTTTTTAATCTTATTAATGTTGTAATTTATTATTATTTAATAATAATAATGAGTACTTGTATAGCTCCTACCCTCGGATTAGAGCTCTAGGCGCTTAAAGTTATTTTCCCCAGGATCAAGCATCTCAGCACAGTCAGAAAACTGTCTGCAACAGATACTGCTGACAGTATGTGTATGGGTCATTTGTGTACTATCTTAGAGCTTTATGGTGTAAGTACAATGCCAAATGTCGAAATTTATCGTTTGGAGGGTGTATTGTTTTTGTACCCGAGTCGCGGGTTTATTGTCTGCATCGGCCTTGTTTTGAATTAATATGCATATTTATGAGCCTACGTCACAAGGCAGACCGGCCGACTATCAGTGTATCGCAACACTGCAGGTCACGAAGTCATCGGTGTGGCGTACACACGTGTCAGTGTACACGTGTACTGATGTTTTCCGGCATCCGTTTGACGTAGTTTTTCACGAGAAAAGTAGAATAAACCTTCCATACTCGCTATGCTGTCAAAATCACAATGCGGGTTCCGCTTAACCTGCTAGTATTTACTAGTAACAATCGTGCCGAGGGCGTGGCTTATTTCAGTGACTCGCAACTGAAACCGGCGAGCCTGCGTCAACGGTGCCGGGCTTAGTTTGACCTTTGATACTTTACCCCTTAGAAACACGCAACGCGTTCCATCATTGAAACAGAACATTGGTATTTATACCTACTTTCTGCACGTAACTATATGATAAAACTGGTTTAAAATCTTGCGAAATCAGTAAGAGATAATTCTATTGAAGATCCTGAATTCTCAAAATCGCTAGCGCTCGCGGAACTATAGGAAGATCGACAAAGACCGTAGATTACTCACTGATTCAGCAGGAAAGGGACAAACTGATTTTAGTATGGGCGGTCAAGCCATGCTCTTGCTTTACGCTTTGCCACATGTCTATATTCCATTGTCCGATGTCAGTTCTACTTAGGGGTATCTTCCTCTTTCTTCTCTTCAATTCCGAGTCTGTCAATTGTCGGCGCGAGTGCCGGGAAGATACTTTCTTGTTTTCTTTGCTGGTTCATCCGCCATCGTGTCTCTGATTGGTTATAATTATGCAGATGTAGGTCGTATAGAATAGTTATGACGTCAGCTACCATCGCCTATTAGAAGCAATCTTTTCATGGCGTTCAGTCACAAGATTTCGGTGGGCCAATAGGGTGGTCACTGTCTAAGTGGGTATGTATACTGAATCCCATTCCCAGTAAAAGCTTTTTGCGAATTGATGCATTAAAAAAGGTTAGGTGGGTCCCTTTAACACGCACACACACACACACACACACACACACACACACACACACACACACACACACACACACACACACACACACACACACACACACACACACACACATACACACACACACTACTTCTAACAGAGATAGAGATGACTTCAACATGCCAGGTCTGTGACAAAAGTCATTCGTAGCAGACAGAACAAAGAACTTGGGTCTTTAGGGCTCGCCGGAATGCCTCTCTCGAATCCACGTATCTCAGTTCGCGTGGGAGAACTGGGCTCTGGTACCTGACTGTCCTCTCACCGACGACTTTGTTTTGACGTTTATTTAACATTCACGCAGGTAGGTTAGGCATTTGGTTTTAAACAAAATAATTTTTTACAAATACATATTGGTAGCATTGTTCCTTTGCTAAATCTCACCATGTTTGGTTTAAAAAAAATATGAAATGAATCGAAATACTTCTGAAAACTCTTCCAACCCAGTGAAGTCTTCTTTGTTGTTGTAACTATCATCCTTGGAGACAAGGACGCACAGTTAGTGATTTAGCCCCCGACGCACTACAGCCGGAGATGGATCAACCATGATAATTCAAGGGCAGTGCCAGATTAGCTTGGCGCCATCAGGCGCCAAGCTAATCTGGCGCTACCCTTGAATTATTATGGTTGATCAATCTAACGCAACTGATGCATAGTTGTTAGGTGACACCTGAAATTTGGAAATATGGCCTGGGGATTAAGTGGGTTAACCTTTGGCTGTCGGTAGCATTTTTTTGTCCCGATAATTCCTGCCGGAATCATTGGGACAAAAAGCGCTACGGACAGCCAAATGGTTAAAGGCGAGCCACATCCGGATATGCATCCGAAAGCAATACGTCTCGAATGAATATTGAGAGCAAGTGCTGCGCATTTAAGTGTTTGGAAAGAAGCCATTTATTTAGGAAGAAAATAGGAAATTGCTCTGATCATCTGCTGAGAAATTTTGTCTCATCTTAATAGTGTTTTCTTGTTTTCTAGGCAACATTATACTGAGCATACTGTAAATGTCCCCAGATAGTAGTGAGGTTTACGCCGAACGACTGCTAACAACGAACGAGAGTAAAGTCACGACGGAGAACCAGTTTCTAACATAACAATAGACGACACTCCAAACATCTCCAAGATGCATATGCATCTTGGAGATGTTCGGAGGAGCTATGCTACTTGTTGATGTTGCCTCCTGCCGTGACTTTGCTCTCGTTCGTTGTTGGGAGTCGTTCGGGGTAAACGTAACTCCACGGGCCATTGAGGGGGATTGGAACGGGCCGTGGGGGACTTGGGTACGCAAGGTGGTGGTAGGTCAGTGGTAGATCAGTTCTGGAGGGTGGCGGAAGAAGAGTGGGACGCAACTGACTGACATCTCTATCTGGGCAATAATTTCGTTGTCAGGAACTCCGACGTTACTAGTTTGAATCCACGGATAGAGGTAAAGTAAACGAGTTTTAGTTTAACTCATTCAGGCCGTATTTCCCAAATTTTTGAGGCGTCATCTACTAATGACTAAGCACCAGTTGCCGGAGATGGATCGACCCTATGACAATTCAAGGGCAGTGCCAGATTAGCTTGGCGCCGACAGGCACTAAGCTAATCTGGCACTACCCTTGAATTATCATGGTCGACCCATTTCCTGCTGTAGTGCGTCAGGGCTGAATGGGTTAAAAGTTTGACTCTGAACTACCTTTTTTCTCGTTTCTCTCTCTGATGTTTTCCCCTGATCTCTCATTCAGTCTGCAAATAAGTAAATGTCTGCTAACCAGACTGTAAACCCGTCAATCAGTCAGTCAGTGAGCCAAAGAGTCAGTCAGTCAATCGATTAATTGGTCTTTTTTCTCTCTTATTTTTCTGTTTCTTCCCTTCGTCCCCCTCCCCAACTTTCCACTTTTTGTTTTATCGTTGTCACAACTTGGGACGAATTCCCTTCAAGTCTCACACCTTGATGCCTGAGGGCCTTACCACAGAAAGTGAGACCACCCCAGGGAGCAATGTGCTGTCTTCTGCTTTAAATATTCATCTTCCGAATGGCGGATGGTCTACAGACTAGAGACGTTCTGGGATTTTCATTGGCACTTTGCTGACGTCTAAAATATGGGTTAATATTTTCCCTACACCTTTTACACCACAGATTTTGGTATGATGAATCATTGAATGGCTGAAGTGCTAAGCAGTGCGTTTAAGTCCAAGAAACTGTATCGACAGCGACAGCTCAAGAATTGCGCCTGATTAGCTTGGCGCTAAAACGCCAAGCTAATCAGGCACTACTCTTAAGCTTGTCATCAGTCATACTCCTGAGCGTGGCACCGGAGGTGAAGTAGGTAAGAATGTCTGACACACAGTAACACGTCGTATGTAATGAATCTTTATTTTTGTTCTTTTAACATTATAATCTGGTATTCAGAAGATTGTGAGTTAGTAGGATATGCTAAAATACACTTGTCCGGGCCCCTAACTCATTCAGCCAGGCGCACGTATTTCCCAAATTTTGGAAGCGTCATCTGACGACTATGCACCTGTTGCAGGAGATGGATCGACCATGATAAGTCAAGGGTAGTGCCAGATTAGCTTGGCGCCCCCTCCCCCCGCACCCCCCACACTTTGGTACCGGTTTCAGGCCACTTTACAAATTTCAAATACAAGCGATCAAAAATCTCTGTAACTTCAGTAGCTTGTATTGTGTTTGTCTTAAATGGCGTAAATCCGTGTCTGTTACGTGAGTGAGCGTGTTGGGTTTCAGTTCGCGGCGCTTTGAGTCGATTCGCCCAAAAATTGAGGAAAAGCGCCTATATAATAACGGTATTATTATTATTATTATTACCCTTGAATTATCATGGTCGACCCATCTCCTGCTGTAGTGCGTCAGGGCTGAATGGGCTAAGGGGCAATAGCTTATTGCTGCTGCCAGATAAGTGGAACGTAAATATCCATATTATGTTAAAGTAGTCAAAAGTTAATAATATGGCATGTGGTGCATGTCAGTTACAAAATCCGTAAAATCAGTTTTAGTGAGGTGAGATTCTAAGCTCCTGAACGATTCTACTTTGAATATTTGATTTCAAAATACCATTTATTTACGTCACCAAGAAGTTGTCAGCAGACATTATAGACTCTTATAGTTCTAAAAATAACTCATAAAAGCAGTAACATATATATCTTCAGAGCAACTGATCGTTTTATAATTTCATCAGTGACACAAGTGACATCACATAAAGAACCAGATCTATAATATATTTGAGACGTGCCGTATGCGGCTCGCCTCGGATGAGTTAACTCTTTGGTTGTCGGTAGCGATTTTGGTTGAAGGGATTCCTGCAAGAATCACTTCGACCAAAATCGCCACCAAACCCAAAGGGTTAACACATTTCGCCCTGAGGCAATACTATTCCAGGTTTGAGATGTGTCCTCTGAAGACGACATGACAGTTCAGGAGACAGATCGACCATGATGGTTCAAGGATGACACGAGAATACCTACAGCCGATAAAAAAAGTCCACAGATACAAACGAAATCGCCCAATAAGCAATAATCGCCTCGAGTCGAAGACCACTGTCATTGTTCCGCGAACAGCAGGGCGCTAGCTAGCGCTGGCCAACGACATCCGAGTTCGACCCGAGCACTATTTGCTTCCTGGGCAACAAGTCAATCCAGCCGAACTCTCTTTTTCCCTCCCCCCTCCCCCCCTCTCTCTCTCTCTCCACGGTAAGCAAAACAGCTTCAGCACGCCGTTGGCCGCAGTAGGCCCGCGCACACTGAGTCGGGCGTGAAGCTACTGCGGCCTACAGCGGCCAGAGGAGCTTTGCTAACTGGCTCTCTCTCTCTCTCTCTCTCTCTCCTCTCTCTCTCTCTCTCTCTCTCTCTCTCTCTCCTCTCTCTCTCTCTCTCTCTCTCTCTCTCTCTCTGTGCAAGTCAAGGGCAGATGGCCTGAGGCAAAGCCAAACAAGATGTTACACCAGAGAGAGGCAGGATAATGTGTCCAGGCAAAGAGGGAGGAAGAAAAGGAGTCACCCTCAATTCCGTCAAACCCTTCGCATCCAGGGCTCACTCTTGTGTTTCAGGAAACTTAATAAAAGAAAATATAATAGACTGCCGTTTAATAAGGGTATAAATAACTTGCACATGACAATACTTTCCTAAAGATAGCAGAAAGTCCATGTTGTGAAAAGTCAGGTTTTCATCCTATGTTTATTACAATGAAAATTCCACTTTTCACAGAAAATAGACTTACCGTCTTTTGCCAGATTAGGACAGAGTAAGTTTTACTTTTTTTCTTAACTCATTCAGCCCGGACACACCACACCAAGACATAGATCGAGCATGATAGTTCAGTCAAGGGTGGTGCCAGAATAGCTTGGCGCCCTTAGGCGCCAAGCTATTCTGGTACTACCCTTGAACTATCATGCTCGATCTGTCTCTAGCATTGTAATGCAGTCTTTCAGAGCCTTCAAAATTTAGGGATTTCGGTCCTCGGGTAGAATGTGTTAAATATCGATCCGCCTTTCGGGAGCTTGAGGTAGTGCTTATCACAGTATACAGATGTCCAATCCAGACCAAAAAGGTGACTGCCAAGCGTGTAATATGCAAAGAAGTACCCAACGGAGAAAGAAACACGCTTAGAAAAGACGGGTACAACACAATTTATTCAATACTGGAATTGTGTTGTACCCGTCTTTTCTAAGCGTGTTTCTTTCTCCGTTGGGTACTTCTATACAGATGTCCAGCATCGATCTCTTCTAGTCAAAACTTGGTTTCTCGACCTATGTGAGGCTTTTGGCTTTGCATGTATAGTCTGCGGGTAAAACAATGGTGTCAGACTAGGTCAAGGAGACTTACATCGTGCATGAACCACTCGGAAGCCGCAGGACAAGCGGTCAAAAGAATGTTGTCCCGCGAGCACAGGAAACCAGTCGAGCATTATTGTCTTGTTCGCTTTTCGACATCTCACAAACATTCATGTGCTGATCGATGTTACTACTCTGAGTTACAAACGAACAAACGAAAAAATCCAACGAACGAACTAACAGGCGCCTTGGCGTGACTCTTCATCATCCGACATTGCCATTATCATGTACATGCCAGAACTACGAGTAATTCAGGCGTCATTATACCCAAGGCATGTGAAGTAAATCTGGAGAGGTGTCCCTACAAAAGTTGTGGCACAAAAAAATTCGAGATGGTGAAAAATTAAAATATCCTTTCTGCGAAGCACTTTGAAAACGAGTTTGACTGGTAATGAATAGAGATAGCTCTAGGTCATAGAGTCACTGTGCCTAGTGTTAGAGATGGAGGAAGAAGATTGGCAGGAAACTAACTGACATCTCTATCTGGGAAATAATTTCGTTGTCAGAAACTCCGACGTTACTAGTTTGAATCCACGGAAGAGGTAAAGCAAACGATTTTTAGTTTAAAAGTTAGACTCTGAACTACCCTTTTTCTTGTTTCTGTCTCCTGGTTTTTTTTCTTCTTCTGTCTTCATTGCCGAAAGAAAACGCGAATATCACCCACCTGCAAGAGGCAAATAACCTCATGAGCCCCGCATCAAGTTATATGCCTCTTGCTGACTGCTCTTTGTTTCCCCCCACCCGGGTCCGCCCTGGGGTACTTGGGTGGGGTTAACTACTTTTTAGTTCCCAGGGTCACCCTAGTCAGCCCCACAGGGTGGGTTTTCTCCTCTATTCTGGGGCATGTGTTTCTGTCTAACCTTGGTCCATTCACCTGTATTTGCCTTTTTAAAACTCTCCCTACTGTCTGCACTGCCTGTAGCTCTTGATATTGGATGTGTGTTGCTAAATGGTCTTAGCTTTATTTAGGCCCCATGTCGTAGGTTTATTTAACATATTTGACCGGCTGGCGACATACATTCAATGTTCTGTTTAGTTTTTTTGTTCACAAGCAGTGCAGGCATGTCCTGAGAAAGCCTTGTTGCTGTCGGGACGTTAAGCAATGTACAATCAATCACTCAATGCTCTTTGTTTCAATATTCCGCATTGGTCGCCTTTAAATTAACACAGATTAAAAAAACAAACAAACACAGTCTGCGTCGACTGGCAGTGAAGGGATTAACACATTGGACTGGGACGTGAAAATCCCCAAATTTAGAAGTCGATTCGAAACGTTTTCCAGGGACTCGGCGCCCGCAGCCAACGTAGTGCCAGAGTTCGTGCATTTCACTAATTTGGACCTTTGCCAGCGAGGCCGAGACGGGAACCCTGGCGTCTGAAGGTCTCCTATTACCATTTTGTCCAGGTTTGCGCCCTACAGGCGATGCCGTAACACTGAGACACTTCATGGTGCAGTCTGTATTGTCTATCGAGAGTAAGCTGCTTCTGCAACTATACTACAGATTAGAATACACATCGACCAGGATAGTTCAAGGGTGGTGGCAGAATAGCTATTCCGCCGCCACCCTTGAACTATCCTGTCGATCCAAACCTTGCTGTAGTGTTTCGGGGGCTGAATAGGTTAGTAATAACATTTTCTAACTGCGCTGCATTCTCTTAACTTAGTCTTTGATAGCGGGTCTTGTAATTAACACTTTAAGTTCACAGGCGCACATTTTCGAATCGTTTAAAGCGCGCCGAACACACGTGAATTTTACCCTGGAAAACTGACTTCTAAATGACTTCAGCCCTCCGAGGGTACAAAACTTATCAGTGAGCCAAATGCTCAGATTATTTAGTTGTCGCGGCGACTCTTGTTCATATGCAGCGAGAAAGGGAGGGTTGGCTTTATTGAAAGTTCAGTTTTCCCAGGTAAATTCGCAGTATATTCAGAGCACATGAGGCTGCAGATGGGTTCATCAAAGTCAGCTTCAGATGAACTTGGCGTCTTTACATGCGCCAAACTATTCAGACACTACCACTGAAATATCATGGCCTTTCAACCTCCCAAGTTAATGTCTTTGTTTGCATCAGAGGTACTTCCAGGTTTCAGCAACAGATGGTACCAACTTCAGTCAGTAACAGGTCTAGATTCTCATGAGACCCGGCGGCCGCAGGATTGCATTAGAGTCTATGCCCCTCGCAGTTGAATATGGTTGATCAGTTGAGGGGCTGAGTGTGCTACGGAAATAAATGAATTAAAAAATTGTGTTAGAGGTGTTCCCACCCACATTATTTGAAGTTGCAACTCGCATTAAAACGCGAGTTGCAACTTCAAGCAGTGTGGGTGGAAATATCTCCAACACAAGCCGTTTTTTCGTCAGCTTCGTTATGCTTTCATTCCTTCAGCCGGTCCTTTTCAATATCTTCAAGACGTGTGGATTTTCATGAGCCCCTGCAGCCGCAGGGCTTCATGAGAATCCATGCCTCTTGGAAACACAGGTTGGTTTCATTCATTTACCTTTCTCCTGTTCTGACCACGCAGCTCACAGTGGCTTGTTTGTCAATGAATAAAATCTTAATAATTTGAACATGCGGGATGCGCGACCCCGTCATTAACTCAAAACACTACACGTTGAAAGCCGACTTCCAGCAATGACCTTTTCGGCTTTCTCAGCAACAGATATAAAATTAGACCAGATACTTCTCATAGACAGCATGAGGTCTTTTTACATGCAGAATCTCATACTCGTTGGATCTGACGTCAGATGATTACTCGGATTTCATGCGCCGATGTGATTTTTCAGTGCCTTGAAGCAAAATTGTAAAATAAAGGATCGGTTTATCCAAGCCAGAGGCCTAAATCGTGTGTTTGCGCCTCGCGTCTTGCATGGGTCCATGAAGGTCTATGATTCTTGTAAAAAGAAAAAGTCTGAGAGAAGGTCACCATTTCCCATGGTATGACTGAGTGTCTGCATACGGCGGTCATTTCGGGTCATGTGAATAACCCGGATGTTGGCTTTCTCCGTCACGGTATATAATTAGGACCAATCCCTATCACCAAGAGGCATAGATTCTCATGAGCCCATGCGCAGGGGCCCATGAGAATCTATGCCTTTTGCAGATTGATTGCGAAAGGTACTAGCTGAAAGGACTTTGCGGGGCATATTGGGTCGTGCCCTGTTTCTGCGTGGTGTGTTTAGACAACTAACCTGTCCCACTCTTCAATTTTTTATCTCTCCGCGGCACGAACAAGTTCGAATCTGACACACACACACACACTGAACTCGGCGGCAAAGTCTGATAGCATCGATCATTTAAGACACAAAAATAAAACCTGGGCTGTCAAGTCAATTTCTTGTCCCAGTTAGTGAAGAAAAAAGCTTTCGCGGTTCCCGTCTGCGTCACTCTTTCAGGAGTCCGCTGCTGTGTTCTTGTCGATTATAACCTTGTACAAGACAAGAAAGGAGACAAGACTCTCCTCCACAAACATCATCACGGTGCCAAAAAAACACTATCCGACTGCGAAAAAAGTTAATAAGCCTTAAGGGTGAAACACATTGCACGCCCAAAGCCGAGTGTCTCACAGGGGATTACCGTCACAAAAGATGTGGTGAACAGTGACGGCTGAAGGGTAGTATTTGGTTAGCTTGGCGCCTCTAGAGGCGCCAAGCTAACCAAGCACTGCCCTTCAGCTGTCATGGTCTATCCATTTAAGTACTGTTCCAAATATTACTCCAAGGAAACGCTATACATTGGCACAGCAGTTGACGATGGTGGGGATACGTGTACCGTGGCCATGTCTGCCATGTAGTTTCCGAAACATCCTTTCGCGGAAACTATCAGTTTTAGGGAGACATTTCTTTGATTCCCAACAAAATTGAGAGATAAACACGGAGCGTTGTGTGCCAGCCGGAAACACTATCAAAAAAGGTCTGTTTTGAACTATTTCCCAAGCAAACACCAAGGCCGGTTTGTAAAAGTTATCTAAGAATTTCGAAGACCGAAAAAAATAAAGAAAGAACAAGCCCGTAGTCGGAATAATTCGATAAACAATTGCGTGGGAGTTCTCAGTGTCTCTTTCAATTTCCAGATTCAAATGGCTGACCGTTCTACACAGTAAACATCCGATATAACTGAAATCTAGTGGACCCAATTATTTTATTATTATCATTATTATTATTATTTATTTTTTTAAATTTTATTATTATTATTTTTTTAATTAATTAATTAATTAATTAATTTTTTATTTATTTTATTTATTTATTTATTTATTTATTTTTATTTTATTTTTTAAAATTTATTTATTTATTTATTTATTTATTTATTTATTTATTTATTATTATTATTATTATTTTTTTTTTTGGGGGGGGGGGGGGTGGGTATATCCGGTTTGTCATACGAGTTAACAGTATTAAATTGCATAGAAAAATTGTCGTCGGGACCTCTTGTTATAAACGATCTTAAAACGAAAGTCGATAGCAGAACTGTGACAGTATGAACGTGTGAGAAATGGATCAATCGTGATAGCATAACTTGACACTTCTTCATGCACCATGATCGCATGTGTTCTGCTCTGCAGTTTTAGATCTTACGGCTGAAAGCCGTAAGATCCAAAACTACAGACCAGCTTACATACAATCATTGCTGGCCTACCATGATCCTCCTCCTCCTTAAGATCTATGGCTGGGGAACTGAAAACTGCATCGTGCTATTTTGGGGTATCTGATTGATTAGAGGTATCATTCGGATAGTCTGCCATGATATATTTTGGGGATGTTGTCTTGAAAGCTGGCTTCCAAAATGCAGTTATTTTGTTTTTCAACTATGTCAATTTTGAAAGAAATGACACACTTCTATTTGTCCTGATCTGAAGAATATACCACGTCAAAAAGAGGTGCATGATAATTGTTTCCTAATTCTGCCATTGGATTTTAGGAGGAAAGATGCCTTGCAAAATCTGTAGTGGGCTGTCACCTGATTACTCCGTTTGATGAAGACTCCGATGCGGTCTCGAATGTTCCTGTCAGCCCTACTAAGTACCTTCAAAATACTTTTCTTCCTAACAAGCTCCAACAGAGATATCTATAACCCTTTGGATGTTGGTAGCGGTTTTAGTAGCGAGAATTCCTGTATCATATGAATCATCGCGACTAAAACTGCTACCGACATCCAAAGGGTTAATGTACTCTAATGTCAACGTTGAAATATATATTGCAAAGTATTTTTCTTCCTGTACATACGCTTTAAAAATAGATAGTTTAACCCTTTGTATGTTGGTAGCGGTTTTAGTCACGATGATTCATGTGGAAATCATCGCGACTAAAACCGCTGCCGACATCCAAAGGGTTAACTCATTCGAGACGTACCGCCTCCGGATACGCGGCATACGCCGCGTATCCGGAGGCGGCACGTCTCGAATGAGTTAATGCACTCTAACGTCAACTTTAAAATAAAACGCCAATTTTTTCTCTCTTCAGAAGCAACACACAAGAAACAACCTGAAGTAGAAGCCACAGCAGAGACCAACGTCTAAAAGCTAAGTGAACAACCCTTCACAACAGGCACTGCAACTCAAGTCTTTCAATCACCGCCGAGATCCGGGTACTCACGTGACTTGTGACGTCAGCATGTCATATCGGGGTCATCTGCTGTTTCTTATTCTTCTTCCGCTCCTGGCTCACGTCGGTGCAGACGAAACAGAGGACGAAATCATGGCAGAGGTTGGTTTTTGTTGTTGTTTTTTTCAGTATATCCAATCCTCCTTTTTTTTCTTTTCTTCTTCTTCCTGTTGGGGGTTGGGTTGGGGAGGTGGGGTCTGGGGCCGAGGGTGGCGTTTGAGTGTGTGTTTGAGTGTGTGTGTGTGTGTGTGTGTGTGTGTGTGTGTGTGTGCGCGCGTGCGTGCGTGTGTGCGTGCGTGTGTGCGTGCGAGTGTAGTGTGTGTGTGTGTGTGTGTGTGTGTGTGTGTGTGTGTGTGTGTGTGTGTGCGTGCGTGCGGGTGAAGGTGGGAATGGGGTGCTTCTTCAAATAGCATAGTGTAAACTATAAATTGTTCGCGGTTTTTCGTATATAAGAAGAAAGAGCATTGTCATAATGTTGACAGAGGGGAGGGGATGGGGAGGGCTATTCTATTAAATCGTGATGTGTGATTGGTGTTGTTGTTTTTTGGGTTCTCGTGATTCGCGACATTAATTTTTTCATACTCGTGATCCGTAAAAATGGCAGATGTCGTGAAACGTGAAAGCCAAAATAAGATCTTCGTGATTCTTGAAAAAAATCCTGGTTATTTCGTGAAACGTGAAAAGTCTATTGCCACACTGATAATTCCGCTCGCAGTTGTCTCGCCTACCAGGATGGAAGGTGTTTTATCGCTTGCTAGGATGCCTTAATTCACTGAGACCCATCGCAGGACACAGAGACCTTTGCACTGTTTATGATATCAAGTCAGCTGTGGGCGGAGTCAGTATTGGGGCCTTATTATATGATACAGGGCATTATAACAAACAGCTTTTTCAATGTTCCCCCGACCTTTACCCAACGCCTACAAAAACGTCTGTGACCATCACCATCGACCACGCGCAGAATCAGCACTGACACGGGTTACCTCCCTCGATTTGATACACCGGTCGATAGAGGTGAATCGTGTGTGTGCTGGTCTGTAATTTTGGACCTTACGGCTGGAAGCCGCAAGGTCCAAAAACACAGACCATCAGGCGATTATAACATGTAGGCTAGGGGTGGTAAAGTCGTATTATTAACGTCACGTTATGATGTTGCACATGTAATTGGATGATCCAAATCGCGAGAGATGAGACCCATAGCCTTCTAGAATCTAAATTTCATATCACTGGGGCAGTCAGGCAGAATGTCGCAAGCATTATTGCCGATTTTATAACGTAATTAAGCCATACATCTTTACGATAAAGATCAGATCACAGGGGCAAACGTGAGCTACGTAATTCTATATCACTAAGTTTACGGTTAGATTACATGATCTCATCAGCCCTAGTCCCTGTGATGTTTGTCCTGGGTCAGAGTCATGATAGGGACAAAGCATCTTTCAAAGTATTTTGTCTAGACTGCGGTAAACTGACTGCCTCCTCTCCACGAGAGATAACTGATGCGTCCCTGAGCATGGAAATCCTCTTCCCTCGTCATACCTGATTAGACTTTACCCCCTCACTGACAGAAGTCGCAGGTCAGTTGTGTTTCTGAAAATCGTGTTTTTCATTCAGCCGCAAAGTGCGCCAGCTGTCAAAGAAACATGGATACAACGTGGCCCAAGCGAGAGGTATAAAACTTCATGAGCCCCCGCAATTGCCTATCTCACGAGGATCTATTTCTCTTGCAGTTGTATCGTGTTCAGTTATTTTTTTCTCGGCAGGAGAGTGGTTAAGGATTTTCAGGGCACGAGGTTTGACAGCTCTCATACGACTCACCTGTGATCTTAAAGGGCTCGAGAGAATTCATACTTCTTGCCGAGAAAATACGATGCATGACGCATTCGTTTTACGTACTGTAACGATGGATTTCTGTGTGCACACTGTAAATCAAACCATAACCGTCGGGACATACCGGCAACACTATTAAAGAGCAAAAGGCATAGATCCTCATGAGCCCCCGCAGATGCGGGGG
Source organism: Semisulcospira habei (assembly GCA_036245525.1). Classification (NCBI taxonomy): domain Eukaryota; kingdom Metazoa; phylum Mollusca; class Gastropoda; family Semisulcospiridae; genus Semisulcospira; species Semisulcospira habei. Next base: position 310,734,985 of record BTPG01000002.1, read on the forward strand.
GCTCATGGGGATCGATGCCTGTTGATGGCCTTATCTATATCCGTGTACCTCAGGCACGAAAGGTTATCATGAGTGAGTCTGCGGTGGTTTCGGGGAATCATGTAAATCGTTCATATTTCGATCAAAAGTGATAAATGCAGGGGACATCATCGGCATGTCTGTGTTTGCTTGCAGAATGCCGTCGAGACTGTAACTTCTGTAGTCGACCCCCGCAATGCCGAGAAAACGTCAACACGATCCAGCTGCAAGAGACATAGATCCTCATAAGCCAGGCTCCCACGAGGGGGCTCGTGAGGATCTATGCCTCTTGCTGAGACCAATTTGTACCCCGCATGTTTCTCGGACCGTTGTAGCTGTTGGTGTTGAAGGAACATTTCAGACACAAAATGCGCGCCCAGTGGCACGGAAGGGGTTAAGGCGTGTTCCGAGAAAATAAGGATGATGCGGGCTGCAAAATAAGCATCGTAAATGGTAGTTGAAAGAAAACCACAGCTCCAGTGCAAAACATGAAAGAAGTTTACTGCGCAATGCAAGCGGACGACTAATCATCATCATTTATCTTTAAGGTCGCCTAGGAAACATTTAGAAGTGGGAAGACAAAATCAGACGGCTTCAGTGGCCAGTGGGTGATTCCACCGGCGTCTCTCAACGGACACTAAGTAAAGCGTTATAGGAACTGGTGATATAAAAGCATCGAACGTCACTAAACTAACGTCTGTTGAAAGGTCCTGGTAAATTAAAGTGGCACAGTTGCAGTGCGTCTGAATTGATCAGTGTTCAGGTCGTACTGCAGGGGCAATAGCTGTCCCTGTTCCCCCATAACCCACTCGCTAGGGCCGCCCATTATCACTCCGGTGCCGTGGACGTTAACTCATTCGCGTCCAGCCGCATCTGGATGCGGCTGGCCGCGAATGAGTTAAACCCCGAACCGGCTACTCAATCAACTGAATTAAAATGTTGTGGCTAGCATCAGCACATTGTAATAGATCGACATTTCTTTTAGTTTCAGACCTATCAATACGAGGATATGAGGAAAGCCCACCCCCACCCCCACCCCATCCCCCCCCCCCCCCCCCATCCCCATCATCGCACCAGTAACAAGTTCACCTAACCCACGTCTGGGTTTTCCATGCATGCATACGCCTTTTGCAGACAGCACTGGACGTCAGTGGAGCTGATTTTTCCAAACGTACCTATTGATATGCATGCTTCCCTCTCACATTCAATGCTAGCCATCCGTACGCCTAATCGCAGATGGTCCGCACGATCTCAAGCAGAGCCTGATTCTGCCATCAGAAGGTATACATTCTCATGAACCCCTGTGCTGCAGGGCTCATGCGAATGTATGCCTTTTGCCTAAGGCATGGGAATGGAGTGTGGTCTGCCTGTCCCATCCTGTGCATAAAATATTCACCCACAGCTGATAAAAATTGCACAGAAAATGTTCTGTGTCATTGTCCATCACTTGTGACCGCCATGTTTCATGACAATGCTGTGTTAGCCGTAGTTCTGTTATGAATGGCGTAGTCTGAAACACTTATCACAGACCTTGGGCACTCTCAGCCAGCATAGATAATACTGACAAGTAGTGAGTAGGCAGGTATCTACATCAAGTGATTTTTTCCCCCAAGCCGTGAAGCCGTTACTGACTATTTTTTTGTCATTTATATTCTGCGGCGAAATACACATAGGTGTTAAAAGCATAGATCCACACGTGCTCCCACAGGTTGCGGGGGGCTCAGAGGGTGTATACCTGTTGCTGTTCAGTCCTGTTACAGTGTTACATTCTTTAGTAGTATCTCGGGCAAAGGTGGTCAACTATGATCGTTGGTGTTTTACACACACTGATAAGACCAAGAATCAATCAAGAATCCAGAAACCTTTATGGTCCCATTCACAAGAAAGTTGATCAGTGTGCACTATCTTCAGACGCAAAATTCGCGATCACTGGCAGCGAAGGGAGTAACGCGTCCAAGTCTTCCTCCATCTGAGGAAAGAGGTGTAAATTTCTGGTCGACCGCGACCAACCTCAAGGAGACACTTACGCATTCCTTTTGAGGAGTCTCACTTGGCACTGTCTCGGACGCAGGCAGCTGCTATACGTCGTACTCTGACGTCACACGCATTGTCAATCACTGAATGTGACGTCAAATTATGACATATTGCAGCAGCCTCCGAAAACAGTGCCTATCACCTCTGCAGACGCATACAGTTAACGCAAGTTGAAGTTGCCAGGGAAATAATGTAACTGTAAGGCAAGTGAAAGCACATCCACGGACACCAGCCCTACATTCGCCTGAAGAACACAGATGTACATAGGTCAACAAGAGATATAAATCCTCATGAGCCCCCGCGACAGCGGGGGCTCATGAGGGTTTATGTCTCTTGCAGCTGGGACGGTATCGTTCGCCTTGCCCTGGCAGTTAAGGGGTTAATTTTGCCTCCTGCAGTTCGATTGGCGGCTGCATATTGAAAATCCACGAGAACCTGTGCAGAGAGAAGGGGCTGACAATAGAGCTGTCCGAGATGGCTCACTCGCCCGGTCTCCTATTGATGTAAGAAGCCAGTCCTAACGGCCTCGCCTCTAACAGTCGCCACACTGCCCATAGCCACGCGGTTGTTTGTGTATAAATTCTTTAATAATTCAGGACCACTAAAGCTCGCTTGACCGAGGACCAGCCCTGGATGGTCATTTCCAGCCGCTGAAACCCCTTCACTTCAAGAGCCAAGTAAAAGTATACTGACACGGTATTAAAGAAAGCATACTAACAACACATAATTCAATGTTGTTGAAGGATGGTGCCGGAAAAGATTTGCGTCCGCAGGCGTCTCCGGATCATTGACGTTGAATCAATGATTTCAAAAACATTGTCTGCGTCCACTTGCAGTAAAAGGATTAACTCATTCGAGACGTGCCGCCTCCGGATACGCGGCACGTCTCGAATGAGTAAAAACTAATAATCGATGGAGCAGGGCGTGGGGTGGGGGACAGATTAGGCGCTACCTTTGAGATCAATCTGTTAGTTTGATGAAAGACAATTTCCTTCAACAAACGTTAGCTATTAAGCTCATCAGGCACGTCTCATGACCAAATCTATTCAGGCACTAGACATGATCTCTGCTGCGAGATAGGCTTCGTAGGCTGTCTGACGCGAAACTAACCAACTAAGTAATCAAACAACCAACAAGCCAACCAGCCAATCTCCCATCCACTCACTCACTCACTCACTCACTCACTAGACATGATCTATCATGGTCGATCTATTCCCAGTTTTAGCTCTGGAGGCGAAAAACACAAAGCTTTCAGTTCTCGCGTGACTTCAGTGGAAGGCGTACAGTATCACTGCCGTTGGTGTCAATTAATTTGATTAATGTATCAGGGGTCGAGCACTGCATTGTTCAGTCAATCGCAAGATCAAAACCCGCTAACCAACTCCAGTTGAGAAAGACTAAAATAAATGGAAAGCGCCCTAATACAGCAAAAGGCACAGATTCCCTGCTTCACAGCAGGGGCTCATGAGAATCTGTGCCTTTCGCGAATGAAGATACTGACAATGGCGGCCGTGCGGTCAGATTTTAAGTCGCTAACTCTCGTTTCACACCTTCCCAGCGGACCGTTGGAACCCGGGAGGCCTTACCAGTCTTGACATGCCACCTTTATTGGCTTGGGCCATACCTCCTCTTGGTCCTCCCTATATAACAAGTACTGTATACTTCCCTCAGAGTCCGAAATAGCTCAGGCGGTTAAACGTCGGAGCAGGAGAGCGAAGGGAATCGCCGGGTCGTGGGTTCGAATTCCGTCCCGGTCCCGGTAGCTGGACTCACAATCCAGGGTGGAAAAACGGATTTGTTCATTAGCATTTCCGTTGAAAGGTCCTGGTAAATCAAAGTGGCACAGTTGGAGTGCGCCTGAGTTGATCAGTGTTCAGGTCGTACTCCATAGGCAATAGATTTCCCTGTCCCCCATCACCCGCCCTGAGGGCCGTCCATGATCACCTCGGTGTTGTGGACGTTAAACCCGAACTAACCATCCCTTCTCCCAACGTCAGCATTCGACTCACAGCAGCCGGACAGAGTGGAGGTCCTCCGTTGGTTGCTGTAGGAGAGCAAGCGAAACTTCACGCCTCAGCGCGCCAGTGGACGGTTCACCGCACGGAGCACTACGAGATGTCTTCACGTAAGCAGAAAGCCACCCTTCTAAGGGCTAACAGACGCCAAACAATTCAGCAACAAGCCGATGAATACCTGGCCCACCACCCGGTACTAAGACCACAGCTTACGCCCAGCTCAAGCTCTAGAAGAGAAAAAAGGCGACAGAACCCACCAATGTCGCCACCAATACAGCCACCAACGACGCCGTCGGAGACACCACGTGCGTCACTAGGGTACAGCCTGGAAGAAATGTGGCAACGATTTCCAATGCCCGTACCACCAACAGGAATGTTCCCCAAGATGGACGCCTTCTTAAAAGAGAAACGTATTCCCAAACCTCACAGCAGCAATCCTACCAGCCACCACCCAACCGCCACCGCAGCAAGTAGAAGAAGAAATAGAAGAAGAAGAAGAGCAGGACAAGTAAGAACCATCGTCAGAGTCGGACCTCCCTCCTTCCCCCTCCCCCCCCCCCCCCACCCCCAGAGATCCAAATCCCAGAACATTTAACTCGGGAGGGGCCCTGGTCTACAAAAGAGAGGGAGGTCCGGCTTAAGGGCATGGACATCAACGACCTAGTCTCACTGCTTCGCAATGGCTGCTCCATACAGGGCACTCGCCGACATCAAAGCTCCTACGACCGCCAGCCAAGAAAGCCAGGCAGTCCCCCAAACGAGAGAAACCGACATCCAAGCCACCGTCGAAATGACCCACAAGGGGACCTCAGCCACCCCAGCAACTAAGCACAAGAAAACCGGCACCACCCCGACAACTACAAAAGAGGTGGAGTGCTCCACCACAACGCCAAGGTCCCAAGACGCCAGCACCGACACACCTCAACCGGTGCAAGACCACCACCCAGAAGCACCCTCAACAGCCAGTACAGCCAGTACAGCAACGAACACCACCAGCCGCAGGAAAAGACCTCCAAAATCAGCCAGACAACGCAAGCCTGCACCCAGGAAAGCCCCCCCCCCCCTCCTCGCGACACCACCGCCACACCTCCACATCCCGCCGCCCCACCAACCCTTCACCCAACGCCCCACACCAAGACCCCGCCTCCACTGGCCACCACCCCATGAAGTCTCACCACGACGATACCAGCCACCCACACCACCAACCCAGCGACGGTCCACTAGCTGCCACCAGCCTGGTACTAGCGACGGTTCACCGGCCACACCACCCGCCTCCTCCACCACCACCCGCCCGGCCCCGGCAACACCATCAGCCGCTGCGCGACGGAGGGACAGACAGCCAGACCGACACACCCACCCCCACCGCCACACCCCCCCCCCCCCTGGACGAAATCAGCGAGAGCTGGAAGTCCCCATCCCTTCTAAATTAGCACTAGCACTAGCTCCCTTCTCCCCAGTGCCAAATTGCCCAGTAGATATATTGTATTTGTTAAAAGAAACAGTTTCTGAACCCCCCCCCCTCCCCCGCCCCGTTTCTATGAGGTTTGGTCATACCTTCCCCCAAAACATTCCTACGCTCCTGCCTCCAGTACTGTTTACGTACTTTTGACTACAGACGATGCTGATACTTAGTGTGCTAGTCCTTCTTATCCCATCTTAGAAATACGTAAACTAAAGCTCTGACAACTTTTGAAATTTGTGCGTAAAAGCTTGAAGAAATGATTTTTCGCACTACTTGTTTCCGCCGGTTATGACATAGTCTACTGTTTTGTCCAAACATTCTACGACAACATCTTAAAAGTTGACAGTTTTGCTTAACCCCTTCACTCCCAAGAAAAGGTGAACACGATCCAACTGCAAGAGACATAGATCTTCGTGAGCCCCCGCGACTGCAGGGGCTCAAGAGGATATATGCCTCTTGCTGAAAAAGTGTGTATTCATGTTTCTCGGACGGTGTTGGCTTTTAGTCGTTGAATGAACAAAGATTTCAGGAACAGAAATGTACGTACAGTGGCAGGGAAGGGGTTAATTGAAATCATGACGACTTTGCAAGGTGGTCCCTAACTTATTGTGAGACAGAGTAGTATGAGACAGAGACAGAGTAGTATGAGACAGAGTAGTGTGAGACAGAGTAGTGTGAGACAGAGTAGTGTGAGACAGAGTAGTATGAGACATAGTAGTATGAGACAGAGTAGTGTGAGACAGAGTAGTGTGAGACAGAGTAGTATGAGACAGAGTAGTATGAGACAGAGTAGTGTGAGACAGAGTAGTATGAGACAGAGTAGTATGAGACAGAGTAGTGTGAGACAGAGTAGTATGAGACAGAGACAGAGTAGTATGAGACAGAGTAGTGTGAGACAGAGTAGTATGAGACATAGTAGTGTGAGACAGAGTAGTATGAGACAGAGTAGTATGAGACAGAGTAGTGTGAGACAGAGTAGTATGAGACATAGTAGTGTGAGACAGAGTAGTATGAGACAGAGTAGTATGAGACATAGTAGTGTGAGACAGAGTAGTATGAGACAGAGTAGTGTGAGACAGAGTAGTGTGAGACAGAGTAGTGTGAGACAGAGTAGTGTGAGACAGAGTAGTATGAGACAGAGTAGTATGAGACAGAGTAGTGTGAGACAGAGTAGTATGAGACAGAGACAGAGTAGTGTGAGACAGAGTAGTGTGAGACAGAGTAGTATGAGACAGAGTAGTGTGAGACAGAGTAGTATGAGACATAGTAGTGTGAGACAGAGTAGTATGAGACAGAGTAGTATGAGACATAGTAGTGTGAGACAGAGTAGTATGAGACAGAGTAGTGTGAGACAGAGTAGTGTGAGACAGAGTAGTATGAGACAGAGTAGTGTGAGACAGAGTAGTATGAGACAGAGTAGTATGAGACATAGTAGTATGAGACAGAGTAGTATGAGACATAGTAGTATGAGACAGAGTAGTGTGAGACAGAGTAGTATGAGACAGAGTAGTATGAGACAGAGTAGTGTGAGACAGAGTAGTATGAGACAGAGTAGTATGAGACATAGTAGTATGAGACAGAGTAGTGTGAGACAGAGTAGTATGAGACAGAGTAGTGTGAGACAGAGTAGTGTGAGACAGAGTAGTATGAGACAGAGTAGTGTGAGACAGAGTAGTATGAGACAAAGTAGTATGAGACATAGTAGTATGAGACAGAGTAGTATGAGACAGAGTAGTATGAGACAGAGTAGTATATTACAGGGAATGGAGCTGGAAGTTATAACTGCCTGAGTCTGTGTCGTATCTAAAGCAGAATGAATCACAAAAGCATTGACTGGGTTGCAATTAATACTGAATCCATCTGTCTCGGGACAACTTACTGCGTAGGAAGAAATAGTCCTCCTGACTAAAAGGCAACTGCAAGTATTATTTCGATCACTTTTTAATGTAAAAGTATATATATATACATACATAGCACATTTTACGTAAAAGGCTATCGTTGAGAAATGCGTTTTCCGTGTTGTTTATCAATTTACTTATCAGCTTTTATTGTTGCACGCGCATAACAGATGTTGATACGCTAACTTGATTCAAATTGTTTAATTTTTTTTTTAATATATTAAAACAATATTTTAAAAACACGTTTCTCAGCCGCAGCCTGTGCCTCATGCGCTTCTCTGATGCTGACGTCAGAGAGTATAAGGGCTTCGCTGACGTCTCATGACCCATAAGCTCTGAAATGCTACAACACAATGTGGATCGACCATGATAGTTCAAGAGTCGTGTCCGAATAGCTTGGCGCCTGTAGGCGCCAAGCTATTCGGACACCTAGAGGCGCCAAGCTATTCGGATACCACCCTTGAACAGTTATGATCGATCTATCTCGAAAACTGTGGTGCAGACCTCAAAGCCAGAAAGAAACACGCCTAGAAAGGTATTTTCTAAGCGTGTTTCTTCTCTTGTGATTTTCTATGCATTTTACACACTTGGCAGTCACATTCGACCAGGCAAAAACAGGCTTGCTCTACATATCATGTCCGTTAACCCATTCAGCCTGACGCAATACAGCGGGAGATGGATCGACCATGATAATTCAAGGGCAGTGCCAGATTAGCTTGGCGCCTGTCGGCGCCAAGCTAATCTGGCACTGCCCTTGAATTATTATGGTCGATCCATTTTCTGCAACTGGTGCATAGTCATTAGATGACGCCTCCAAAATGTGTGAAATACGGCCGTCGGGCTGAATGAGTTAAAGGTCTTGGCAAATCAAAGCTGGAGTGTGCTTGAATTGATTAGTTAGTTATTTGGGTTTAACGCCTAACAGGAGACTAGGGCCATCTCACGGCGGTGAATTGATCAGTGTTCAGGTCGCACGTCATCATGGGGCAATCGCTGGGCCGTCCATTATCACTCCCGGTGCTGTGGTCGTGGTCGGAACTCACCAAGAAGCAGTCACCTTCTGTGCCTGGATTTAATCTTTTTAGTCCGGTCGTTGACATCATCTATCGTGCCACAATCAGCGTGACTTCTTCCTCACCTGTATCAAAAACGTGAATAAGTAATTGTCAGTACTCAAACCAAGGGGAATCACAGCGCTGGACAGACAACAGTTCAGTAGATCCCCTGCCCCCGCCTATCAGGCACCCAATAGCCAGCCCACAGAGAAATACGCAGGTATAGAATAAGACAATCATTTCCATCGGATGGAAATGATTGTCTTATTCTATACCTGCGTATTTCTCTGTGGGCTGGCGATTGGGTGCCTGATAGGCGGGGGCAGGGGATCTAACTGTTGTCTGTCCAGCGCTGTGATTCCCCTTGGTTTGAGTACTGACAATTCTGCCAGCGCTAGCCTCACCTATCTGGTTTGTGAGTGAATAAGTAATAAATAGGCATTTACCGACCATCACCTCTCAATCAGTAACAGAAACGTGCAGAAAATAGCGTCGCTTAACCCATTCCCGACCGGTAGACGCGTCATAATATTATTTGTGTTGGCGAAGTCATTCAACGACCACAAGCCAAAACCGTCAAAGGAGCACAGATAGAAATTGGTCCCAGCAAGAGGCATAGCTCCTCATGAGCCCCCGCAGTCGCGGGGGCTCATGAGGATCTATGTCTGTTGCAGCTGGATATCGTTCATTTGTTCTCGGCAGTGGAAGGGTTAATCATCTTCGGACATTGGTGGAGTGTGAAATGGCAAAGGTATCGTGCGTGCGGTCACGGCTTAAACACCTGCCAGGGGTCGGGGGGGGGGGGGGGTGAATTTCTTCAAAGGAGTTGAAAGTGTAGGTGTGAGGAAGGGAGGGATGGAACAGTCGTCTGCCTTTGTCCACATGAAAGTCGAAGATGGGTTGGGGAGGGGTGGGTGGGTGGGTGGTGGGTTAGTTCGGGTTTTACGTCCACAGCACCGAGGTGATGATCATGGACGGCCCTGACGGGCGGGTTATGGGGGACAGGGAAATCTATTGCCTATAGAGTACGACCTGAACACTGATCAACTCAGGCGCACTCCAACTGTGCCACTTTGATTTACCAGGACCTTTCAACGGACATGCTATTGAACAAATCTGTCCCCCCCCCCCCCCCCCCCCCTGGATTGTGAGTCCAGCTAGTGGGTGGTGTATTTCTTCACAGGTAAGTTGAAGTGTAGGTGGGAAGGTTGCTGTAAGTGTGGGAAGGAACCGTCTTTCTTTCACATGAAAGTCAAAGCGAATGTTGTTTCAGTTGAATTGAACGAGAGTATTGTCCATCAAGTTAATTGCGGTTTTTTTTTTTTTTTTTTAAAGTGAAATACTATCAATGAAAGTAGTAAAACGCATTGTGTGCTGTTCTGTGACTTTGGTCCTTACGGACGGAGGCCGTAAGGACCAAAATCACAGAACAGCACACCGGAATTGATTCATTTTATTTATTTCATCGATTTTGATTTATCCGTTGCTGTTTTTTTCAACTCAGATGATGAGGCAGGAGCTGCCATCAGACACCGCCCCTCCAGGTCTGTCCAACCCCCTCCCTCCATCTCTCCTTCTCCACCTCCTGCGTTCCGGCGCTCTGAGCAAGCTCGCCACCAGCCCTTACGACGACAACGAAACCGACACCAAGGACAACGACGACGGCGAGAGCAGCAATAACACTGGCGAGGGACAAGTGTCCAAGCGCGTGTTCTGTAACGGGTTCACGGGCTGCGGCGGGCGCCACAGAGACCGAAGCAGGCGGCAGGAGGTCTCCATGCTGTACGGCAAGCGCCTCATCCCCGTTCTGGTCAAGCGGCCCTTCTGCAACAGTTTCGGCTGCTACAATGGCAAGCGCTCCTCGGGCGCTTCCACAGGTTTCAGGTAAATGGCGATCGACGTATTTAAGAGAAGTAGATCCGACTGCAAGAGACATTATATATCCTCATGAGCCGCCGCAGTTGCGGGGGCTCATAAGGATCTATGTCTCTTGGTGACACATTTTTGGACATGTCTCCTGGACGGATGTGCCTTTTCAGTCGGCGTTTGATTCACAGGCTTCAGGTAATGGCGGTCGACGGCGTTGGTTTAAATAGTTTATTACATCGCCAAAACGTTCAAAGAATGGAGGTCAAAACAAGCCAGAGGCTTAAAACTAGATGAATTGGGCAGGTAACTGTAAATTAAATAGGCAATGGCGGTGGATACACTTAACATATCAACAATGTAAATAAATAGACATCATTAATGCAAAAAGTGGGGGAAATATGAAGGCGACAACCTCAAACAAACATTATAGCATAGTCAGTGGAGAGAGATGATGATGATGATGAACGTTTTATTTACCAACTAAAGTTTTAGGCAAAACGCCTCTCTTACAAGCTTGCCAGGCTCGAGTTTGGACTTGCGGCCCGAGGCCATAACGTCTGAAATTACAGACTGCACACATATTGATAGACTGTAAATCCATTTCTTGTAAAAGGGAGATTTTGTTTTATTGTACAATGAAAATCTTGCCTTTTACACACAAGAAAGGACTTTCTGTCTTATGCATTCAAAGCACAGAATGAAATAAAGTGAAATGAAACATTGTTTGTCTACTGAAAAAGTAGTTAGCACATGTGCCATTTTCACGCTTGCTATTGCTACTCCCCAAAAAGCAAAAAGCTGTTAACTCCAATATAAAAAAAAAATCAGATAATAATTATAGCAAGTCATATTTTTTTTTAATGTTAAAGGCAAAATGAAGGATACCGGCAATAATGGCTGACAATGTAAAAATCGTTATGTCGAGTTAGTTAGTTATTTGGGTTTAACGCCGAGCAGGCGACTAAGGCCATCTCACGGCGTTATGTCGAGGCATTCAAAGTATGGCGAAGTTTTTTCGAGTGAGAATCGAACTCGATCACGACTTTCAGATCGCTCAAGCGACAATGTGATTATGAGACTGACGCGCTACCTACTGCGCTGTCGAGGCACTGAACAGACATTAGGCTAAGGCGTCCAAATGCAAATGCTCGCCGATGCAAGTCAGTTGGGTAACCCTAACCCTAACCTCCGGTACTGGTGAGCATGCGCGACACTCACTGACGTCACCAACAAAATGGTGGATAGGCCCTATCAGTATGAAAAAGGCAAAGAATAAGTGGATTGAAGATCAGTGTAAACACGTAGAAGAAAATTTGAACAAAAATAATAGCAAAAAAGCATACCAGCTGGTGAAAGACCTGACCAGTGTAAAACAAGGACGCTCCTCGATCATTCAAGATAGTGAAGGGAGCTGTCTTACGGAAGACCAAGTGACATACTGAAGAGATGGACAGAGTACTGCTCCGATTTGTACAACCTCCGAGCTGCAGGGGACCCAGGCATACTTGTCAACCCGCCCGTGACCAACAATGGCAAACTATAGCATCAAAATCTGGAAACAGTTAAGAAATTCAAATACTTAGGAGCCATTGTGACAGATGAGGGATCAAAACCAGAAATACTGTCCAGGATTGCGCAGACAACAACAGCACTGACAAGATTGAAGACCATATGGAAGGACACTAAGAAACATCACACTCTGCTCCAAGATCAGACGGAGTCAGTCTCAGTCTATTGTAGTTCCAGGGAAGCCATACGCGGCGGCAAATAACTTGACTTAGATCATAATAGCGCACCGCAGTGCCGAACGACTGTGGCGGCTACAACTGACGTGACTGAACCCGCCAAATGACATTTTTTTAAAAATCGCTGTCATCAATGTCTATTGCCTTCACGCAGTTCAAGTTTTGCCTTTCATCTCTCAAACACGTTGTTTTAATTCGTTCATTGCCGGCCAGCTGCGGTAAAACAATATGAAACAAACTGAGAAGATCTGAGAAAGCAAACATGACTGAAACAAACCGAAAAGGGAGGGCGGGGGGGTGTGGCTCGGGGGATGGGGAGTCGGGGGGGGGGGGGGGGTGGCGGACTGGACCCGGCGAAACGGCACTAATTCAGTTTCACGGTTTTGAAGTTCGGTTGCCGCGCGACCAGCCTCAGTCACTGAGTTGCGGTGTGTTGGAGGTCTGGGGCTCATGATTATATTGGTCCCTAAACGTTCTGTGCCGGCAATTCAGCCCGATTTACCGTTCTTTTCCTGGCGGCCCGGCAGTGTGGCAATAACGAGTAAATCGGCGCGGTAGTCGGCAGTGAAGGCAGGGCCAGCGTCGCGCTGACCCGTGTTACGTCACCGGGCAGGATCACGCGGCACATGCGCACTCGCACCCCAGCAAAGGGTCAGTGTCCGCAGTCAGATATTGGCTGTTAAGAGTTGAACGTACTCAGTGCCTCGATAGCGCAGTAGGTAGCGCGTCAGTCTCATAATCACAAAGTCGCTGAGTGATCTGAAGGTCGTGAGTTCGATCCTCACTCGGGGCATGACTTTTTTTTGTTGTTTGTTGTTGTTGTTGAGATTGTGCGCGCAGGTTGACATCAGTAGTGGATTTATACCTACTCTTTTAGTGCAAGGTTTCCACAAGCGAATGCAGCTGGCAGCCAATGCGAGTGTTTTTGGGGTACACACTGTTTTAAGAGAGTTTAACCCGTTTAGTGCCAACAAAATTGAACACCCCCTAACTGCAAGAGGTATAGCTCCTCATGAGCCCCCGCAGTGGCGGGGGCTCATGAGGATCTATACCTCTTGCTCACACCACTTTGAAACCATGTTCCGCCTTGGACAGCTATCAGTTTTCAGTTTAGTTGGTCAGTCTGAACTTGATTCCCGGCCCACCCACCGGGAGATGCCGGCAGACTGAAACACAATAAGACTGAACGGATTACAGCAAAGGCGGCGTTTGAGAGATGAAAGACAAGAGATATTATGATAACATTTATCAGTATGGTCATTGCACGGTTAGTAGAATCAGTTGGTCATTGCATGGTTAGTAGAATCAGTTGTTCACGTTACGCATTCAGTCCTGGCAGCCGAGTTGTTTGCCGCGTCACTAGAACTGCAATAGAAGTACTACGAACCCAAGTGAAGTGAACATGTGACCAGCAACTGAATAACACCGCCGGATATTTCAGTTACGCCCAGAAACTAACCTACATGCAATACGACTTTAACCCCTCCCCCTTTACCAGGCTAAAGTTGAGGGGAGTCAACTTTTGGCAGTTTCAGTTTTCACGGTTGAGGAAACCGCTGAGACTGACAATCACTGTGCCGCAACTCAGTTTACTCCCCTAGCGACCGTTTATTATGACGCGGCTCTCCTAGTGGGGCATATCAATCCGGCTTCTCATCCCAGCCGGCTTTCGTCCGAGTTTGCCGGGTCAGTTTAGGCAAATTCAGTCAAATAGTTCATCGACTCAGTGAAATGGCGTGACGGCCGGAACTGACATATTGACTACGTTACGGCTGAAGGACAGAACAGTGTATCACTCAGTGATGACTGAGGATCTCAGTTACTGTGACATAGTATAGCCGTTTGATATCACTCGGCAGTGCTGAAAATTGAACTGACTGATGTCTCAGCACAGCGTCAATAAAGTGCATCACTGAGTACCGTTATTACATATCACTAGTACCGCAGGGCGCTGACTGACTGACCAGGCAGGTCGCGCGGCCGGCCGGGGTGCCGGAGTTGCATGACCGAGCGAGCCATAAATCAGCATGTGGCGGCAAACCACTAATCAAGGTGCTCCGCATGGCTATAGGCCACGGAACACAGTGCCGTTTCCGTACTGTCCAATCTCTTAGCCATAGTCAGTCCCAGGCACTGATCCCCTAATATTTCAATCCCCTAAAAAACACTACCGCCGACGAGCTGCACATTTGCCATGCACAAAATAACAATAAAAACAGCACATTGACAGTCTCATTTAGTCTTGGCTATGAACCCGATTCCTTACCAACCCGACACCCAACTGAGCACAGCTGAAATCAGCGTGCCCCTCAAATCACTACGTCTACTTGACGGCAACTCAACATAGGCCCACAATTGTCCACTGGATAAGCTCAGGATCACCAAAGCACCAAACATGTCTCCTCTCATCTATCCAGAAATTCCCAGCAAATTCCAACATTCAGGGTCCTACTACAAATTTTTAAACAAGGCAAAAATTATTTTTAAAAACACCGGTCCTTGCATTGTCTCAACTGCCCAGATTTGAATATGTAATATGACCTATAGCGGAGGACCTTGCTTAGTGGCTTGCGCAAGACTAATTAAGCTCACGCATGGAACTGATTCTAGGGGGATCTGTCACAACTGTCGTTTTGTTATTTTCAGATATCCGGGTTCTTCTCCCTCCCTAAGAGCCCGGATGTTGTCTGAGACGCTTGCGGCAGCGGAGGGAGGGAGCGAGCCTGCCGTGACAGCCAGCAAGAGGCTGTTCTGTAACGGGTACGGGGGTTGCCGAGGGGGCAAGCGCTCTCTCTACTCCAACTGGCTCAGCAAGATGAACAGTGTGGCCGCCGGGGCGCGATAGGCATCGGTAAGACTGATTAGAAAGCATCATTTCACTGTCATCTGAAAGCTGAGACTCTTTTCGTTGTTCCGTCCCGCACGTTTTTTTTTTTTAAAAAGTGTCCAGCTAGGGCCGCACTGAGCTCACAAACTGAGTTTCAGTGCGGAGTTTGAAACTGACTGGCCGTCAGCCAGGAGCCTCTACTGATAAAGCGCACAGCCGCACTGAGCTGAGGACACCAGTTTAGTGCACACCGTGGAGACAGCGGGGCATGAGATATCGCGGAAGTCTGGCAGTAGTGGTACAGAGAAACGTATCCTGTAGCAGACGATACTGACAAATAACCAGCCGGAACATTTGTGAGCCGAGCCGGCCACACGGCCACAACAGCAGTTGTCGCAGCCCTATTCCACAGGTGCACATCGGAGTATGGCCGTCATGGTGTATCATCGGTTGATTTGTCAGTATCACTCTGCTACAGAATAAGTTTGTGTGTAGTAAGCCTACGTCAGTAAAGCGGCTGATAGGGGTTCACTTGTGACAGCAGTGTATCTGATGTTCCCGGTTTTCACTGCGGGCCGATATGACTCTGCGTGCCTTATAGGCCCAGCCGACTGAGCTGACTCAGTGAGTTCAGTCCAAACCCCGCCACTGAACTCAGTGAGTAGTGTGACTGACTTAGCGGCAATATATAGCCCTCCCTGGGTCGGTCAAAAACACGTGCGGGGCGGAACAAAAAGCCGACTGAACCTCAGCTTTACATGTTTTACTGCAGCTCTGCACTGTGAAGGCAAAAGTTCATTTTTGAAAATCGGCATAGATTCGTCAGTATCAAAACTAGACACACACACCGGCACACACACACACCGGCACATACACACACCGGCACATACACACACACACACACACACACACACACACGCACACACGCACGCACGCACGCACGCACGCACGCACGCACGCACGCACGCACGCACACACACACACACACACACACACACACACACACACACACACACACACACACACACACACACACACACACACACACACCGTGTCACACGCTTAGAAATGTTTAAAGTTGGGTTCTGCTATGCATTTTGGACGCTTTTTTTGGTCTGGATTTTTAAAATCCTAGGGTTTTCATTGTCATATGCCGTATAATAAAACTTGATATAAAAAATCTTGACGTGCCGCTTCTCAGTCACACATACTAGTGGACTTGCTGAGTCTTCTGCTTTTAAATGACAAAAGTATCTCATTATAGACTTGTGGTTTGACATCGGAGCGCGCAACGTGTTTCGCAACTATATCTTCACAAAGAACCATGTTTATGTACTACTGTTAGAACAAATATAATTCAGTGGCAATTGTATTAATACAATTTACTCGAACAACTGATGTCAGTTTTGCTGTACTGACAGTCGTAAAAAAATCAGATTTTTTTTCATGAATGATTTCTTTTACATCCCTAAATGTGCCCCAGATATAGTCAGCCCAGTATAAGAAAGAAGCATTTTTACGTGAATGAGTAAGTTGGCCAAGTTCATAAAACCTGAAACAGTGAGCAGGCATTCACGAAGTCTGCATGCTTGACCTCAATATTGCAATCAACCCGTTCACACTGGGGCTCTATTACGGTATTGGAAATGGCTTGTTCTTGTATTCAGTTTCACCAATCTTTCACGACTGTACAGTATAAATGATCAACAAAACGTAGGAGTTAAGTAAAAATAGCTTATATTAGGTCATTCCGCACTGAATGATATTTGTTCTTAAAGTGGTACGGAAAGTATTTCTTTGCGGAGATATTTGGAAAAACGGTTGTGCGCTCCGATGTCAAACGGCCTATCATACTGGTCAGACACAGTAAAGGTGACAAGGAAAATATATATTTCTGCAAGTTAAAGGTCCGGGTTCAGCAATTAGTCAGTAGAGGACATCGAAAAAAAAATTTCAAAGTCCCTACCTGACACAGAAAGTGCAACCCTGATAGGGCCCCGTGTGATAGGATCCCCGAGCACGCACGTTACTATAGCTGCTGTAGAGTGTCAGACGTCCTTGACGGCTGTCACAGTTCACGAAAACAGGTATACACCATCCCGCTGCCTAAGGTCACTTCCAGTTGCATCTGTCCGTGCGCGGTAACATCCAATTCCCGTGCAACTACGACTGAAAAATATCCAACTTTCATTTTGCCGCACTGGTGTGAAGCCTGCACCGAGCCGCGACGTCCAGAGCGTCCAAAAAAGGTCCAGCGAATGGTGGCGGTAAGTCCAACATGATATGGTGTGGTCTTTTCACTTTTTGTGGTACAAATATTACTTTTGTTGGTAAGTATATTTCCAACAACAACAAACACCTATGCGCGTGTAGCTGACGTCGTGTTTACAAAGGGAAGGTACTCGTAAATATGTATTATCAGGGGACACCACTCTAATGACCACTTCCTTGTCAACAACAAGAAGCCCTAGCGATCGTAATGTTATGTGTGTTCTGGTGTACAGGACACTAATTTCGGGGGAAATGATGACTGAGGAAATAACAGCAGACGACAGTGGTGAGAAGTAGGCAGAATACATCGATGAACAAGACGAAGAATAGATTGGAAATCTTAGCCTCACTGTTCGTCTCTTCTGTAGTTACTATATATACGTCACTATAGTAACAGCCTGAAACTTTGTTTTTAAATTTTCTCTCCTTTATAAATAAGTGTAATAGTTTCTGGGCAATTTTCTATTACACATATTTGTGTTATATACATAATGAAATATGCGATATATTCTGAGCTCTGGTCTGATGTACATTTAGAAGTTTCCACTTTTAGTTGCGATTTGTTTTGGGGGTTCGTGGTGGTTGTCAAGTTTTTGTGTAAATATCTTCAGAACGCCACGCCATTTTCTAGTACAAGACCCGTGTGTGCATTACATAACTATACAAATACCAGTCATTTGATTCTTTTTCAGTGCCACACCAAATGAGCTCACAGAGCAGCAAGCAGCTAATGTGTTATTTCTGTGGATACATTTGTGAAGCTAGTACAAAGTGAAGGTGCATCAGTAATGGAACAACGCCCAATCTCATCACAATACATAACAGATAATCGCAGTGGCAAGGTAAGTTGTGAACCTAAAATGTGTGTGTGTGTGTGTGTGTGTGTGTGTGTGTGTGTGTGTGTATGCTTGGGACAAAATGTACAGCTGGCTTATATTTAGAACAAAATATACAGCTGTCTGAATAGAATTAAATATACAGCTGTCTGAATAAAAAACAAAATATACCTGCAGTTGTCTGAACACAGACAAAATGTTCAGCTGTCTGAATGAAAACAAATGTACAGCTGCTCGCTGTATGAAAACAACATCAGCAATTGTCTGGATGAGAATATAATCAACAGGTCTAGGTAAGGATAAAATAATTATACCACTATAATCAACCTAAAATATATTTGTTCACAAAATAACAGCACATTTCAGTGTGATGAAATAGAGCAATACATGTATGTGCATAATTCATTATGAAACTCACAATCAGGTATATAAGTGGTCTATTGTAAGTTGGCTTGCCACTGATACAATGTATTTCTCATATTTTCCTGAAACCACAAGCTTATGAACAGGAGAAATATGAGTGACAAAAACTTATACTATCATTCTTGTATACCAAAATATTTTATTGCTAGTTTTTCTGTGAATCATGTAAATACATGTATGTATATATTGCTCCATATCATAACACTAAAATGTGCTGCTATTTTGTGACTAAGCCATTTTTAGAAAGCCACACGTACATGCGTATGTGCACACATGCCTATTTTCTGTATTTATTTCTTTTTCAACAGGTTTTGTCCATCCATGACTGTGTTTATGGTTTGTTTCTAGACAGCAGGGCTGCCACAAGGTCAGGTGACTTGAAACTGGTGAATGCACAGACTGGCATCGAGTTTCTGAAGACAGCAAGACCTGTCCGATAAGTTGTCACCGACAGAGTTCTACTGTAGTCTCCTGCTACTTTCAGGTAATTATCAGTTTGGTGGCATTTGATTTTGAAGTATGGTACACCCGTGCGCTTGCACAAAATCATTTTTGTTTGTAAAAGTGTTATCACATCACACATAAAGTAGCTTATAGTGTCCTGGAAATATTGCTGTCACAACACTAAGTTATGATTTACATATGACTGCTACCTCCACACTGTAAGTATATTTACAAGTTGACAGTAAACATTATTATCATGGTGCCATGGTGGTTTTTCTCCCAAGTCTTCATAACAGCTAGTGCTAGCTACCGGTCAGTTTGCCACTCTGTAATGCATGTATCTTTTTTCCAGTATGAAATAGATTTGTATATTATTACTGACTTGATCGCAGCCACTGAAACATCTGGATCATTACTTTGATGTGTGGCACAAAGGCAAGCGAATTGCATAAAAGGTTTGAGTTGAGCTGTGTGTTTACATGGAGGATTATATCCTTGAGTGTATGCAGAACAAAAACACACGAAACTGTCCTGTCATCGAAATAACCTACTCAGTAGAAACTGCTGCTGGTACATTTTCACTTTTGTGCTTTTTTTACTTTCAGGTTTTGCTTTATCTATTATATTGGCCATCTGTTTTCAGTTTCTTTGCTGCTGCCAAAGGCTAAACACCACTTGAAACAAGGGATAAAGCCTGTTATCAACCATCACCACACATTACGAGTGTCCTTGCCAGGCATGATCAAGGTATCATGTCTTATTTATGCACTTATTTTGACTTAGAGTTTAGATATGTTTCAGTCTCATCATTGAGTGTTTTGAGTGTTAGTCAAGGGGATGTATCTATGTGGCTGAAAATGAAATGGCCCCCCCAAAAACTTTCATTGGCTACAAAGGCTACACAATGCGCAACAGGCTTACCATCCTTGACTTCAACCACCAAGTATGCAAGCAGTATACCAAGATTAGCAACAGGCACTCTGTGGCATACCAGGTAGCACAGCAGAAATATGCATAGTACATGTATGTTACACACTTGTGCAATTTCTGGTACAAGTGCAGTATTGTACATGTCATTTTCAGTATCATTACAGTACATGTATTTGTAGAAATATACTATTTAGGATTGTGACACTGACCATGACAACTAATTCTTTCTTATGGCAAGTCAGGTGCAGAATTCCTGTTCATGTGCACTGTTTACAGTATGTAGTTATAACAAGGATGAAAAATGAAAGCAGACATGTATGCAATTTATGAAGAAGAATGTCCAAATGTATTGAAAACAAAAAATGTCCAACATTTTGCTTTTACATTCAACTTTAATACTTTCTTGTATAGAGAGTACAAAGTGCACAATATGGAGTATATATTACATGCATGTGTCCATTTATTCATGTCCCAACTACTTGTACAAACAGATGTAAACAATCTCCATGACAGAAAGTAAATTTTAAAAGTTAATGAAAATGTTCTCTTCATTCTGTTTTTTCTCATCAAGGAATGTGCTCCGTGGCCTTGTATCCCCAATGCCTCACTGATGAGAAGCTCTCCAGTTTGTTACATTACCTACGCAGTACAGATGACAAGATTGAGCGACGAGTGGATGTGGTTTTTCAGCAGAAGTAAAGACTTGGAGGTTGGTTTCACACACATACACAACCAGATAGTGCCCTCAGGTAGTTTAGATTGGGGCTTAGAAACTGCCATCTGATTATGGCCACCTGACAAGAGCAACAGTGTTTGCTGTTGCCAAGCCCCATATGGCTCTCATGCCACAACTGAAAAAAATCTGTATGTAGAGTGTTGGTGATGTTTGATTGCTATTATAATGTGGGAATTTTATTTGCAAATGTGATGCTATAATTTTTGACGCTGCAAAATTTGACTTCGGTCTGCTTCTTACAAATATCTAGAAAAGTTGGTTCTTCTGTTAACTCGATCAGCTGGATCAAATTCAGTAGTTCTTGTTGTCCATTATTATGATTCCCACACAAACAGTAGGCCGGATTGTCTTCACTGGTCACGCGCTGATAAGGTGTCGCCTCTACTCCCACATTCGATATGGTCACCAGGGGCTGCTCATCGGTTGAGTGCATCTTTAGTCTCCCCCAGGGAAAAGTTGGTTATGTTGGCCTGAAAACATATTCATATAATATCATGTTACCAAGCAGCATTGCAAAGCTACAATGTCTTTTATTATTAGAACAAAACTGTATAAATCGTTTGACCATCACCGAGACAAAGAAATTGTTTGTAAAAGTTATTTTGCAAATCTGTCTTGTATGGAGTTTATTGATTACACTGGCTGTGATTGATTCATTACGGTTGGTTTCATGTTGAGTAGATTATACTGGCTGATACCCGGTAGCCAAGTAAACTCATCTAGAACAGTGTTTGCAGTACATCTTCACATGTACTAACTGACCTTTGTTCTTGTCTTGCAGCTGCCTGCTGAGAGCAAGTTGGGGCACACTGCACTGCATAAGGCTGTTTGCTGTTCCAAAGTTTCTGTGTGACATTGCTGCTAACGCCCCTGCAGTTTGGTGACATGTTTGACACTGGCCAGTCTGTTGTCTCTTCACTGGTTGGACCTGTCCATGAAGGCTGTCTGTCTGCTGTGGAATCATGGCAATATTAGCATTTTGGTGGATAGCAAAATTTAGCATATGATGATAGAACTATATTGCCATATGTAACATTACATTAGGAAATCGTTGCGGTATATATATATATATATATATATATATATATATATATATATATATATATATATATATATATATATATATATATATATATATATATATATATATATATATGCCTGCATGTGTACCCGCCCCCTCCAGCCCCCCCCCCCCTCTCCCTCACTTACCAAAACACAGTGACCAAGTTTGAATGACAGCATCATAAGCAAAATATACCATGCATATAATTCAATGACATCACTGAAATTGTTTCTTTATAATTAAAATGGTTGTCTCTGTTTTGTTTGTGTTTTTGCCTCATGTATTATTACAGTTATATATGGTGCAGGAAGTAAAAGTGCACATGTATGTTGTTCTGTAGAGAAGAACCCTATGAGGAAAGAACGTCACTTAGAAATGACAGTTACAACACAATTTATTACTAGATAATATGAATAAAATTGTGTTGTAGCTGTCTTTTCTAAGCGTCTTTCTTTTTTTCGTTGAGTTCGTCTCTGCATTACACACGCTTCGCAGTCACCATTTTGATCTGGACTATGTGGTTCTGTAGGGTACATAGACTACTTGGTCTTGTTGAGGATAGACATACTCATTTCATAAAAAAAATCAGCTGTATTTTTAGGAATTATGACAATCATGGTAATTGTGTTTTATTTATGTATACACTTATTGATGTAAACCTGCCTGTCCCGGATTGGCCTCCGCAGCCACGAAAATGCCTGCAGACGACGTGGGCAAGCCCTATAGAATCTTCGTTCGTGAAGTCAAGCCAAGAGACACTTATTGATGTACTTGACGATTTTGGTAAACTCATAAGAGAAGCCTCACAATGAAAGGCATTTTTAACAGTTTCACTCAGTACAGATATAAACAAATAAACCATACGTTGAAGTGTATTTGAAAACAATGTTTTTGTCACAAAATGAAGATCAAGTGAGATATACCTCTTGCTGTTGTGAACTGATATATTTCCTTGATATTTATTTTTGCGGGTTGAGTCATTTCAGTTTTCTGATAGAGAACATTGCTATATGGAGTAATCAGAAATAAATCCCACATGGTTTGCTGTCAGTGCAAACATAGATAAACTATGAATGAAATATATTGTGGTTAGAATACCAATTACATAATATATATATATATCTGTTTCCTAACATTTATTTCATATCTCATAACCATAGCAGGAGGTGAAAGAAACCTAATGCTCCAGCCGAAGGGGTGCATGCCTGCATGATGCCAGCTTGCTTTCATCTGCTTCCTAAAGTCAATCGGGCAGGGGGGGGGGGGGGGGGGGGGGAAGAATTCGCACAACCCCCCAAAAATGGAAAAATTAGTAACATTTAAATTAATTTGGGTCGAGGGCATAAACAGACATAATTATATGGTCTTGTCAAAAAAATGTATACATTATTGGTATGGCGAATGCCGGAACCATCTGCTGCGGCCCTGTATCTAATTATTTTGAAACTTGCCTCTCGTTTGCTCGTGCACCCTTTAGCTTGTAGTTGGTGTATCGGTGTTTGCTGTCAGGCACCTGCATGAGGTATGCATTGGGCAGGGTGCATTGCGTGTGCATAGACAGCAGTTGGTCTGGGGAGAAAATATTATCACTGAACTCATCAAGTTTGCAGACGGTAATTATCTTTTGTGATACAAAAAAAAAAAAAAAAAAAAAACAAGATGAGAAGTAAACGACAAAGCAAAATATTACCTAGTGCTTAGATTCTTATAATGGAATCAAATTTTATGTCCGTGTAACACACACGAACAGGCACAATCACATCAATGGGTGACCGTCTTCACTCCTAGAAGCTGATTCAGCTTTTCAAAATCCCGAAAAGCTGAATTTCAGCTGTTTGGTTCAGACAGAACAGGCCTTCAGCCAGCCTGTTCCAAATGCAAAAGTCATACATTCTCATGAGCCCCTGCATCCGCAGGAGCTCATGGGAATGTATATCGCTTGCTGGCCATGGATTTATGGGGCATATTTATGTCCCGTTTACATTCATTTCATATTCTCGCACTGTCACCCATGCACATCACATTGTTGCATGATGACCTGTAAATTATCTCCCAGGCTTTTGTGAAAAATAAAATCGTTTTGAGGTGGGCGTTTGCGCGTTGCTTAGCACGGGAGTGCTGTCCCTTACACACACATTATCTAGTAGCTTCCCTTCGTAAAAATGGCGACTACCATAAAGACTTGTTGTTTGCAAACGCTTTCGAGGAAACCTTGTTTTGGATAAATGCGAGGACATAAGAAATGAGAAGACCACGATATAGCATGTTCGACGTACCGTCACCATTCCCTGGGCCATTTTTGGACGCTGTGGACGTCGCTCAGTGCTTCCCAGTACCGGCCCAGAAGTGAAAGTTGGATAGTCATCTTTCGTTGTTGTTGCACGAGAATTGTGGGTGTTACCGTGTACGGACAGATGCAACTGGAAGTGACCTTTGGCAGCTGAGTGGCGTATACCTGTTTGCATGAACTGTGACAGCCGTCAAGGACGTCTGACACTCTACAGCAGCTATAGTAACGTGAATGTTCGGGGATCCCATCTGATGAGGCCCTGTCAGGGTTGCACTTCAAGTCAGGTCAGTAGGGACTTCGAAATTTTTTTTCGCTGTCCTCAACTGACTAATTGCTGAACCAGGACCTTTAATGGCAAAACACTGACATTGATGTGTATGCCGGTTTATGATGATGGGAGTACACAAGTACGCTTCTACTCGCTTAAAATGCAAAGCGTCTCAATTGAATAGATGTGTACTGTCCGCGCATTTTAGCTGGGGGAGTACGGGTTAATCCGGACCTATATAATTGCCCCAAACACTAGTTCCCTGTATCACGGAGCAGACCGTCTGCACTAGAAAATATTAGCATAAGCATCATTTCAGTAAAGTCAAATAAATACGTTCAGACGGTACCGGGGCCAATGCGCAAAAGGTCATCACTGAGCGGACCGATATCGCCGGCTCGATGGCGGCCTTTGCGCACTGGAACAGTCGGCTACCTGTGTAAACAGTAAACCGGCTTTTACAGGTCTCAGTTTCAAACTTGGGAAAAACTAATCGAATGATCGACCCAGTGTTATTGAACCATGGATGGCGAGGCTGCCATCTTGTCATAGTCCGAGTCTGGAAACAGCATCGCCCCAGGGGAACGGCCCGCAACTCCTTCTCGCCACACGCGTGGCGTGTGCTGTGAACAACAGTCAACCCGCCTACAACTTGTGTTCCAAACTTCAAAAATCAAAAGTCCGATTTCAAGCACAAGACACGGTAATGTTTTCCGGGCATTTATAAATGCACGGGAAACATTACCGTGGAGTGTGCTTTGAAGTATGGATTGGAGTCTGGCACGAGCATTTATGAATGACCGGTTTAAAAATATGGATCGGATTCTGGTTCACACTCGATGAATGATACTTTAATTACGAAAATTCAAAGAGAAAATCCAATACTCGCGTGAGGAATTTCAAAAGTAACATAGATTTCAACACAGTGAGAAACGCGATTGATTTTCTAACATGTACGATGGACAACTGAGAAGTAATTTGGTGACGTTGTTTACTGCACGAAACGGCTGTAGAAAAAATTTTTAATTAGGGACTGAACCGATGAAAACACGTCGCCTCTTAGATTTACTAAATTCGGCCACTGAAGGCCTGAACGAGATAAAAACTCGCGGGGAAAATATATCCACTTGCGAAGGATGACTTTGACATAGGGGTGAGATAAACTGTCCGAATAGTGGGGATGTGAGAGGGAGGCGGGTGTGTGTGTGTGTTTGAGGGGTGTGGGGGGTGGGGATGATGAACGTTGGACTGGCAAATCAGCCCCTTGCCTGTATATCATTGCAGTACATCCATTTAATTTAATGTCCGTTTGCAGTGTAACACTGACAAAACACTTGGTAGAGCCAATGGACTCACTAGTCTCGCCCGAGGGATGGCCTTGGCAGAGCGTTCGACTCTTGTCCAAAAAGTCGTGGGTTCGAACCCAGCTGAGGTCAAAATTTGTACAGATCTCTTTTCGGTGCCCCTTCTTTGAAATCACCTTCGTGGTGGACAAAAAGTTGCGAGTTCAAACCCAGGTGGGGTAAAAATGTCTACAGCCCCGATCAGTTCCAATGTTTGAATCGCTGCCGATGTGACATAACACTGAATACGTCCAAACCCTTGAACTCATTGCCTCCTGAGGATGAAATTATCAGTTCCTGTAGATATCCTGGTAGGTATACTGACGTCACAGTTCTGGAGACTCGGACATATTGACCATGATAGTTCAAGGGTGGTGTCAGATTAGCTTGGCGCCTACAGGCGCCAAGCTAATATGACACCACCCT
The DNA here is from genome assembly GCA_036245525.1 of Semisulcospira habei. Taxonomy (NCBI): domain Eukaryota; kingdom Metazoa; phylum Mollusca; class Gastropoda; family Semisulcospiridae; genus Semisulcospira; species Semisulcospira habei. The sequence continues at coordinate 310,760,938 of BTPG01000002.1, forward strand.
TGAACTATCATGGTCGATCGACATCCCGGCTGTCATGGCATGTCAGGCCGCGCTTTAAGGATTAACTAGACAGTTTGTTTCTGTGTGCAGGATTTCCGATTGGACTACACGTCGTCTTGGCTGACGGTGTTGCAACTCAGTTGTGCGGCAGTTTAATGCTGGACTAATAAACAAAACAAAAACTGTGTGTGTGACATACCTTATTTATGCAACTCTCATCCGAGTCATAACGCAAACCCCCGCGTGTCAGACAAGTCACGTGATACATTAGTTACCTCCCTTGATCCGCTACGCATGCGTAGCGGATCAACGGAAGGAACCAGTGTGGTCACTTGAGGCGGCACGTGACGTTGCAGTATATACACTCAGCATGTTCGATCTTCTACGACTTAATATCATGTAAATTACTGAATTTATGAAACAGAGTTATCTGCATCACGGCAGAATTTTTGCTACAATGACGATACTACACCAATCAGGAACTGTGAACAAGTCTGCGTTAATTATCGTGAAAATAAACATGAGAAATAGGTTCTGCCGGCATTTAAAGTATCGACTGATAATTAGCTGAATGCATGATGCAAATAATAAACTTCAGAGAAGAAAGGTCTGTGGGTTCTCGGCGGTGTTGTTAAATGTGTGTGTGATATGTAAATATTTACAGTCATACATCTTGCTATCAGTAGCCATATTTTCCTTTACATGTACCCAATGTAAATCGAAGAGTCTCTCTCTCTCTCTCTCTCTCTCTCTCTCTCTCTCTCTCTCTCTCTCTCTCTCTCTCTCTCTCTCTCTCTCTCTCTCTCTCTCTCTCTCTCTCTCTCTCTCACACACACACACACACACACATACACACATTACAGCACATTATATTTGCTATCAGTAGCTTTTGCTTTATATGTACCCAATGTAAATCGCGGAAGAGTTGTTTACTGATTCTTCTCCGTCTCTCTTCTTCCTCTCTCACACACTACACTAGACTACTACACTACACTACACTACACCACACACACACAAACAAACGTGTTGGTGCAAAATGAAACACGTCATGTCTCGAATGTGTTTAAAACTGACGAAGTTTGTTAATCGTTCCCTATACATGCACTATGCATATCCATCCTAGCCTCCCCCACCTCTGAACCTCCCGTCTCTAACAATAGGGTGCACTGAACACATGAACCACGATTCGAGATGTGCCGCATGCGAATACGCGGCAACTTGTCGTGTATCCGCATGGCGGCGCGTCTCAAATGTAATTACTGAACACATGCATATCGTGTGAGCTTCTTTTACGTTACTATAACATTTCAATTTGTTTCAGAGGTGCGTGTAACTAGATGACCTCCAGCACAGGAGAAGACTGAGCCGAACGAAGAAATAAACACGCTTAGAAATGACAGTTACAACACTATTGTCTTGTAACTGTCTTTTCTAAGCGTGTTTCTTTCTACGTTGAGTTATACACGCTTGGCAGTCACCCTCAATTCACTGTCTTGATTTCGAAGCGCAGGAGGTGCTTTATGCCGTAAGCAAATAGGTCCTCGGGCCGACGTCGGCCCCGAGAATAACATTTGTTTACTGGACAGTTTGTGTTATTACTGAGGAGCACGAGCGCGCTGGTGGACTTCGCCAAGGTCATCTCAGTGCAACTACTAGTGTGAATTATAAATGATACGTCAGTAATGCCTTAACAGCTGAGAAATGGTGACGAAATGTGCACATTTTTGTGACGAAATACGACGGAGTGGTGGAGAAAGAAAAAAAAAAAAAAATCGGGGGATTTCGGCCATGAGCATGGCCAACAAAATTATGATATCAGTCTTGGGCATACAGTCACAAGTCTTCGTCCCACTACGCAAAAGGCTATCGGGCTGAAGTCGGCCTCAGTGGGCCCCGGCCGCACATCATGTTCGTGCGCGGGTCCACTGCGGCCGACTTTCGCCCGGTGGCTTTTGCGTACTGGGTTACTGTTTTGTTTTGGGATGAAAATGTGAGAATAACGACGAGTTATTTCTAGTTCTCGGAAGAAAATGAGACGTTTTGTCAACAATACAAGACGAGCAAATTGTAAGAAATGTACTGAGCAATTACATCATTCAAGGTGTGATAATAAATGTCGTGCGTTGGTAAACAAATCAAGGTTCAGCCACAGAGAAGAAAGTGAAAGAACTTGATCATAGCACGAAACCCTAGCAGTTTAAAGACAGAAACAATAAAACAATATTAAAAAAAAAAAAAAAAAACAACCGAGTATGCACTTAGGAGATGGTTATAACGTGGCAGACATAACTCACAACTTCAGCTATTCAGTTCCTAGTGACAGAAGACGTCGTTCATACTAATTATATCATTGGTATCATGTAAGAATATAAGTGTTGTTTTGTAATAAGTCACCGAACAGCAAATAAATTAACAGAAACAAAGAGGTCTCGAGTCCACTCTGTTCTGTTCAGTCTGACGCTCTGTGTGTCTGTATATGTGTTTACAATAAAAGAACCCCTTCGCTGTAACTGTCAGTGATCACTGACGAATTTCGCGACTAAAACCACTATACACTCACCGACATTCGCGTGACTGAAGGACACATGTAAATGGGACCAAAAATACCAAGGAGTCTACAAAAAGAGACATAAATCCTCATGAGTCCCCTTTGTCGCGATGACTCATGAGGATTGATGTCTCTTTTTTTAAAAAATCATTTTTTATCAGGAGGGTATGTGTCTTGCAGCTGCCGTTAGCGTTCATCTCAGTTACATTGTAGTATTGTAATGCGGCTTTTGAGTAATTAACTCATGCGAGACTGTCGCATCCGGATAAGCCGCGCATCCGAATGCAGCACATCTCGACCGAGTCAAACAAAGCAGAAACCATTAACAAATAATTATGTTTAAGAAATGCATCTTTCTTCTCTAATTTAATGCCGTATAATTTCACACCTTATCATGAAAACAAAGAAAGATACATTTACTATAACTGAACACACACACACACACACACACACACACACACACACACACACACACACACACACACACACACACACACACACACACACACAAAACAAAAAAACAACCAACACCAGACAAAACCACTGCAACCGACGTTTTATTGCTTGGGGGGAAAACACCTATCCATAACAGTTACAAAGACAACATCATACTCCTAGAACACAACCAAAGAACAGCACACCAGACCCGCTAAATATTTGCATGCAACCTCCGTCTTGTCGACGTTTGATTGCTTGAAAAAACAAACAATACAAATTATACAGACATCAATGCCATCTTCATACACTGGACAGCTCTGTTTAACACGTCAACTGTCGAAACACAGAGGGAGGGAATGGAAGTGCTTGCAAGAGTTTCGTGCCCCCGATTCGTTCCGAACGTCAAAAGGATATTATCTTATTGACGCTCTTAGTCATGAACACGAAACTCTTGCCAGAACTTCGATTGCCTCACTCTGTGGTTGAACTTGACTGGCAGCACTTGTACACTGACTACCGTCCAAGCCAGCTACGCGTAGGAGATGGGTCGTTCATGATAGCTGAGGGGGGAGTGTCTGATTAGCGCCAAGTTAATCAGGCACCCCCTTGACCTGTCATGGTCAACCCATCCCTTGCTTTTTGAGGATTGCCATGAAAGAAAAGACGACCTCAAACGACTGAGTGACTTCAATGCAGCGGATTGTTGGATACCGGTATGCTCATTGTCGTGGTTATGTGCATCGAATAATATGCATCTATAGGTTGTCTGTCCCCGTCTCTGTTAAACGTTAATCTACGCACAACGTTAACATTTGTAAGATGCCTCATCTATATATGAACCCAGCTATGGTCTGTGTCGTCTATTTTTGTACGATAACTGCGGATGCACAGTGATTTGTAATGATAAAATGTACAGTGGACTTTATTTAGCTTGGTGTCAGTCCAGGCAAAAGGACGGGCTTGTTCAGATAACATGTTCCTTATAAAGTCCTGGTAAAACAAAGTGGCACTTTTGCAGTGCGACCGAATTGATCAGTGTTCAGGTCGTACTCCATAGTTAATAGCTGTACCTGTCCCCAATAACCTGCCCGCTGGGGCCGTCCATTATCAGCCCAGTGCCGGGTACGTTAACCCTTATCATTGGGAATACACCATTATGTTAAACAAGTTTTGACTAAAATAGTTCAAGGGTAGTGCCAGAATAGCTTGGCGCCTCTAGGCGCCAAGCTATTCTGACACCACCCTTGAACTAAAGCCATTGGTCTATAGCCGTATCTGTAAGTACTGTAATGTAGCTTGCATATGGCAGTGTACAAATTTTAAGCTTTTAACCTCAGTATGACTATGGGCTAAACCCCGAACTAACAACAACTTAGCTTGGTCGGGATACTTGGCCGTCACACAAAAACCCTCGCCGGCCGTCATCAGCACGCATGAAATTAACGTTTCTCAGTGACTAAAACACACTACACTGTACAGCCCATACACGAGGTCTTTCAAGTGGACACGGATTCAGAGTGTAACTTGACATCGAGTTGATTCTACACTAATTCCATTACAGTGGTTCCAAAAAACCTTTCCCACATTTCTGTTGTTACTATGTCGAAAGGGCAACGACAGGCCTTGGCCGGCATTAAAAATACTGGTTGTCTCCCTCGAATCGAGGGAGAAAACCAGATAATAATAGGCGTCGACTACCAGTACTACGTCTTCGTATCCACGAGAGCTATCAACGACAATCAACTTGACAGTTTCAGTACGGTCGTCACATAAGTGCTGCTCTAACACTGACACTGATGTTGAGCCCTCCGATACAGTTGATGCCCAAATAAGTCTGTAACTTCGACGTCCAATGAATACTACAAAACAGTTCCAGGGGCGGATCAGTTATCTCGAGGGGGGGGGGGTCCAACTTTTTGTTGGGGGTGGGGGGGTGTGGGGGGGGTGGGGGGGGGAGGGGGGTGGTAGAGAAAAGGCGCGTGTGCGTTAAGACTCTCACCGATCGAAAAAAAAAATATTAAAAAAAAAAAGGGGGGGGGGGGCGTCCAAAATACCTCCAGAAAGGGACTTTCTTATAGCATTTTTAAGAATTAGGGGTCTATTACTCCCCCCCCCCAGATCCGCCCCTGAGTTCAGGAAATGGATCGCCCATGAAAGTAAGTTAACGGGGCGGTGTTCAAATTCAACTTTAAAAAATACGTTGTTTTAATTATTAAAAGAAATTATATAAAAATAAAACTAAAAAACAAAAGTGGCATTTAAATTTCTCCGACACGCTCAATGATAATAGAAAGTAAAATTGACGCAAACATAATCAATAGTCTTAACCCCCTCACTGCCAGTGGACACAGAATGCGTTTCTGAAAGTATCGTAAATTTAGTGACACATATCCCAACCGTCACAGGTACGTGGATCCATAAAAAAATGGTTTCAACAAAAGGCATAGATCTTCATGAGTCCCCGCATCTGCGGGGGTTCATGAGGATCTATACATTTTGCAGTTCGGTCTTCAATTTTTCTCGGCAAGGAAAGGGTTACATAATTGACTAAACCAACGATCGGCTGCAGCAAGAGGCATAGATCCTCATGAGCCCCGCAACTGCGGGGGCTCATGAGGATCTATACCTCTTGCAGTCACGGTCAATTCATCTCATAAAATCTTGACACAAAAAGCTGGACAGTGATAGTAACTACAATATGACACAACTAAACTAAGAACCGTTTCTCCCTACATTATTTAACCCTTATAGTCCCACGGGTGCTTTTCCCTTTTTGGAAGTGTTACTGAATGACAATGTACCAGTTGCAGGAGATGGATTGATCGCGATAATTTAACGGTAGTGCTAGATGAGCTTGGCGCCTTCAGAACGAAAAACAGCTAAAAATAGATTGACACGCTTATGGCAGCGCAGAATAATAAGTGCGATTACGCGTATGCATTTGCTGCGTGTCCAGACTGCTGTTAAAGTTCATTAGGTGTGTCGACAAAGGCATAACAAACACAAATGGTTTTGAAATGTGTCTTCCGATTTATGCGTAATGGTACAATATAGTTTATTTTTAAAACGTCGGGTAACAACCTTTTTTTTTCAAAATGGAAATATAGACAGCAATTTTTGATACTCGTATTGTAATTGTCCTTCATATTCGTGTTTCTTTCCTTGTTGCAATTTGTCTTGGTATTTTACACGCTTGGCAGTCACATTTTTCTTCACTGAGATGACTTTAATCATTTCAGTTCATCTGGATCAGTTTCACGTTTTAACTGATTTCAGAGAAGGGGTCTTTGCCCTGGGACATGGACCGGCCGTCTACCATGGCAATTCACGGGTAGAGCCAGATTAGCGTGGCCCCTTTCCATGAACAAGCTAATCTGGCTCTATCATTGAACTATCACAGGCGGCCACTGACTCCCGCTCAGGCTGGCGTCAGTCCCGGGTATGCCTTGGCCGAATGAGTTAAATGAACATCAGAGACATCTGGGTCTTGTTCATTGATTCCCCGCTGCTTGGCCTCCAGTCACCTGAAAATAAAATAAAGACTGAGAGAAAAGTTAAAAACTGAACCGAACTTGTGACCGATACTGACTACAAGGCAAACTGAGTTTTTTCTCTCCAATGCTTGAGTGAAATATTCGGATTTCCTTTAAAGACACGTGTTGTTTTCGCAAAGTTTGATAGTATATTGTGATAGCGGAGAAATAAAAAATAATAAAGAAAATTAAAGGGGGAAAAAAAAATATGCCCCGAGTGAGGATCGAACTCACGACCTTCAGATCGCTCATGCGGACAATGTGATTATGAGACTGACGCGCTACCTACTGCGCTATCGAGGCACTGAGTACGCCGTAATTATAAAATGCTTAAAAACAGTACAAACGAAAATGACACTTTGCAGTCATAAATTCAAACTAGATTTAGTCACTTTCATGTAATCCTGTACTAAATACGTGTACAACACTGACAAAATACATAACATCTTCTTCGAAGCCTGCCGTGATCGTCGGTCTAAATCGGCACTGAGTTTCCGTTGGCCCGATTAAGCGCAGTCGGCGCGCCGAACGCTAAGCCAACGATTGCTCGTGAGGACGGAGACCAGCCGACTCAATTTCGGAGTGCTGATTTTGTTACCCACGGGAACTTGAAGTTTTGTTGGAAAGCGCAGGCGAGGTGTTGCTTCCGATGTTGGTGGTGGTAGTATATCCAGCCGGGACCACCCGGTTCACTCGGTATGCTGAGGATAGGTCGCTACTACTGTCCCCCCTTCCGAGCGGTTTTTTCTGATCCTAGGATAAAAGTCGACCAATCATCCTGATCGCTATTGCTCGAAATAAATGTGACTATTATAATTCAAAGGTGATGCCAGAATAGCTTTGCGCCTCAGGCGCTAAGCTATTCTGTCACCACCCGTCAACTAAAATTGTTGATCTGTCTTGTAACCTGTAATGTAGCCTTCATAGGATAATACTGAAGCAATTTAAAAAAAAAAGGTTGAAATCAGCCTCAGTATGCGATATGGGTTAATATTCTAAACATGACCAGAGAATTTTTCTAAAGGCCGGGGTGGGTGCTAACGTCGTTACAGATCGAGCTTGTCGTACGAGAGATAATTCATAACTATTTTGCAATATATTTCTTACTGTGTAAGTATTGATCATAAAACGGAAATCAGTGAAAAATACCGGCATGCCTGTCTTGCTACAGACACTAAACATAATTAACACCTATATATATATATATATATATATATTATAATTATATACACTGTACCTGAACAGAAGGTACAGGTGAGACAGAAGGGGAGGTACTGAGACCAGCAAGAGAGGACAGATCCCCCCTCTGTAGTGAGCGTCGCTCTTGAAGTCTCTTTAATGCTTGCCTGACCTCAGAGTTGAATGCACAGTGGAACAGGAATATAAAGAAACCCTACAACGGTAGAAAAATTAAATAAAAATTAATAAAGCATCCAATTTTTGTAAGCCTACCTTGGCGTGCAACCAATGGTACTGTTGTAAACAGTATCAGATTAGATGCTGCATGCACAAGGGGATTAACCCTTATCATTCGAAATACACCAGTCTGTGAAATAAGTTCACTAAAAAAGAAAAGGGTAGTGCCAGATTAGCTTAGCGCCAAGCTATTCTGGCACCACCCTTGAACTAAAGTCATTTGTCTATATAAGTCCTTATCCTTATCTGTAAATATATGTATCTGTAAGTACTATAATGTAGCTTGCATATATTATATATATATATATATATATATATATTATATATATATATATATATATATATATATATATATATATATTATATATATATATATATATATATATATATATATATATATATATATGGCAGTGTACAAATTTCAAGCTTTTAGCCTCAGTATGATTTGGGTTAATACAATGCTTTAGTTTTGTGCAAACTGCTCAAAAGTCCTAGGCATGAAATTATGAATTCAACCTGAGTATCAAATTATCAGTTTGTTTTTTTTAATACATACCCTTTCACGTCTATGTCTCAGTTGTAGAGATAGATCAACCATGATAGTGCCAAGCTATTCTGACGCCACACTTAAACTGTCATCATGGTTCATCCACATCTTTTTGTAGCCTATCAGAGCATAATATTACAGTGAGCTGTACTGTCAAATTCTAAAATACATGGGAGTTGTCCTCTGACAACCCCATATCAGTTCAGTATTTAACAACCAAGTTCAAATGCGCCTGAATATGATAGTTCAGTTACATGCACTTTAGGCTTGTGAAGTTCACTAATAAATGTCACTTCCATCACTAAATATTCCCCAGATTGTGTTTGCTCTGTGAGTGTGTGCGGTAAATCAGTGTACCAGATTCTTGTCTGCATGTTGGAGATTATTTTTGTGGGAAAAATCACTAACATCGTGTCAAAACAACATGCTCCTTTTAACTAACTGAAGACATGTCACTTAGGGATACACAGCGAATAGCTGAATATTTCCAAGTACAGCACTAATCCAATTAGTTATGAGTGAAAATGGTTAAAGTCGTCACCAATTTCCAAATGTGTGTTCTGTTTTGCCTTGATTTACTGTGTTACCTGTGATACCACTAGTGATAATCTTTTATGGTTGTTTGTAGTTGTACGCACCTGCAGTGTGTTGAAGAGTGCAAACAGGTATTGGAACACCACAAGGTCTTGATTGACAGCTGCCAGTCCAAAAACCCAGGTCAACCCTAATAGGGGAAGTAGCAGGAAAGCTGCCTTCACTCCTGCTCTGAATCAAATATATCTCTACGTCATGACAACTTAACCCTTATCATTCTGATACACCCATTTTTTGAAATAGATTTGACTGATAGCTCATGGGTGGTGCCAGAATAGCTTGGCGCCTCAGGTGCCAAGCTATTCTGGCACCACCCTTGAACTAAAACAGTTGATCTATCTCCTAATCTGTATTGTAACCTTCATCCTTCATAGGACAATAAGCAATTTTTTTACAAAATCAGCCTCAGGATCTAGTGGATTACTTAACAACCATACATACATCTATAATATGTACAAACACATAAACAAAATACCCTCTATTTCCTTGCATGCTATGAAAATTTGCCTAGGTCTGTGATTTGAACCTTATGGCTTTGTGATGTAAGGTCCGAAATTATTGACCAAAATAAACACAGTTTTAGGGGGTATGTCACCTGGTACGTTATTTACCGCAAAGCGATTGCTGACAAGGGAAACAATCGCTGATAACGGTTTTGGCTAACATAATTTACTTACTCTTGCGTCCCTTGCGAAATAGTCTGACCAGACAGATAATATGCTAACCCACTAACGGCCGAAGCAAGGCGAACGCTAACCAGCTGCATAAAACATGAATCCTCATGAGCCCGCACAGTCGCAGGGGCTCATGGGGATTTTGTCTCTTGTTGGTCCTAAGTTCTTTATGCCTATTTGTGGTCCCATTTAGTTTGTGTATTTCATTACCGGCAAAGTAGGCAGTGATTTCTGACGTGAAATCATTGGCTGATTTAACACCAAATTTTGGAGATGCTACTTCAGGACTATGTACCTGTTGCAGGAGACGGTTCGACCATGATAATTCGAATTATCATGGTCAATCCAACTCCTGCTGCAGGGTGTTGGGGCTAAATGGGTAAAGGGGCTAAACAAGCCATCCTGATACCTGATACGGTCGAAGTCTCCGTGTTTGTCCAGTTTTGCCGACGCCATGACAATCCTGACCACAGCTGCCAGAATGACAAGATTCACCTGCAAGTGCACAGCCACAGCACGTATGCATAACAGAGAGAGGTCATTGGGCTGACGTCAGCCCTTGATGGCATATGCGAAGGGACCGAGGACCCTTTGCTTGCTGGGATATAACCTCAACCAGGCCATAATCAGTTTTAACAGAAATCACCTTACCTACGGGCAATGTGCAGCAGAGTTCAAGATCAGCTGCAATTTATGTATATTTTCTAAAGACAGCATTGACTTTACAATGTATCTATGTGTGGCCACAGATATATCTTTAGCAACAACATTTGGATATAGCAACATCCTTGAAAGAGGTCATGACTACACTTTATGTATGTAAACTACTTCAGCTCTAAAAAAAAACGGATATTAAAACAACAAATTTGGGCTGATGTTCTGTTATTTTTAGAGTTTTCCATACATGGCTATATGCAATATCAATTAAAAAGTAATTATGTATATGATTTAAAACATATATAAACAAAAAGAGAACAATAAATTGTCATTGTTTAATGCTGAATGTGTTGAAGATCTTACAATAATGATGGCCAGCGCAGGCCCCACAAAAGCCCAGATTGTGTTTCTCTGGATCGACAGCCAGCAACTGAAACATGACATCAGTGTTACAATCAGGGACATATTAAGCTTGTACTACATGTATAATGGCACCACAGCTATTCTGGCACCACCCTTGAACTATCATAGTCAAATTTATTTCGAGCAATCGTGTATCAGGATCGTCGTGCTGGGACCATAAAAAATGGCGTTGAGGCTCGTCCGGCCCCTGGGTGGTGGATAGCGGGTCCCTCGCCGGCCGAGAGGGGTGCACCGAATGAAATAAGGTGCCGTGAACCAACATGGTCTAAGGGAAGGAGACCCCGACAGAAAATCCCGGGTCCTCCTAGTAAGGGGGTTGGGCGTGGGGGTAGCTTCCCCACCCTGCAAATAAGGAAATAGCTACGGAAGCGCCGACGAATAGACAAACAGCAATTCCTTTCCTGGAGGAGGAAGGTTCTACCAGAAGATTTATGACGTCGTGTGGTGAAAGCCGGAAGTCTTCGGAAGCCACAGGACCGAGCCGCCTCTCTCTATCCAGAGACACAATCATGGGCACATGGAATGTCAAGACCATGTACCAGAGCGGCAAGGCCGCCCAGATAGCAGCGGAAATGCAAAAGCACAACCTTTCCCTGCTAGGTATCAGTGAAGCCAGATGGACGCAGTCTGGGCAGAAAGGGCTGTTAAGTGGGGAGATGATTCTGCATTCAGGTCATGAAGAGGAGAATGCCCCCCATACAGAAGGTGTAGCACTCATGCTGTCACCAAGCCTTTAGAACCAGGAAAAAGATTAAACTCAACGTCATCCAGTATTATGCGCCCACTAATGACAGTGACTTGGAAGAGAAACAAGAATTCTACGACCGACTCCAGAGTGTTGTGGACAAATGTACGGAGCGAGACATCACCATCATCATGGGCGATTTTAATGCCAGAATAGGGGAGGACAACACCGGATATGAATGGGTGATGGGGAGACAGGGACTAGGGGAGATGAGTGAGAACGGGGAGAGGTTTGTAGACTTTTGTGCTCTAAACAGACTTGTCATTGGAGGCAGCATCTTCCCACACAGAAGAATACACAAAGCAACTTGGGTCTCACCTGACCATACTACAGAGAACCAAATAGACCATATCTGCATTAGCAAGAAATTTAGAAGATCCCTTCTAGATGTTCGAGTGAAGAGGGAGCAGATGTCGCCTCAGACCACCATCTGCTTACCTTAAGAATAAAGCTAAAGTTAAAGAAAAGCCGCACAGAGACAACAAGAAGACAGTGCTATAATGTAGGCCTCCTGAGAGAGACTGGAGTGAGAGAAGAGTTCAAACTGGTGCTGTCCAACAGGTTTTAAGCGCTACAGGAGCTAGTAAACGAAGAGGAGGCGGTCACCACAGAGCAGCAGTGGAAGGCAGTTAGAGAGGCGCTGAACCTGCAAAGACACTGTAGGGTTCAGAAAACACCACCACAAGGACTGGCTGTCGGCACAGACCTTGAAGAAGATAGAAGTGAGGAAGCAGAAGAAAGCAGTTGTCAACAACAGTCGCACGAGAGCAGCCAAAGCATGGGCACAGGAGGAATACTCGGAAGCCAACCGCGAGGTGAAGAGGAGTATCAGGGCAGACAAGAGGGCCTACACAGACAGCCTGGCAGCAGAGGCGGAAAAGGCAGCAGGCAGTGGCAACATGAAACAGCTCTACGACATTACCAGAAAATTGTCAGGCAAGTATGGCCATACAGAAAGACCAGTAAAAGACAAAGAAGGCAAGCCTATTGCAGACAGAGCAGACCAACTCGACAGATGGGCCGAGTATTTTGAAGAGTTACTGAACAGACCCACCCCACCCTACCCCCAAGACATCCAGCCAGCTGAGACTGACCTACCCATCAGCTGTGACAGACCCAGCCGGGAAGAGATCAGAAGAGCAGTGGCATTTTTGAAGAACGACAAAGCAGCAGGGCCAGATGGCATCCCAGCGGAGGCTCTGAAAGCAGACCTATAGACAACAGTAGAGCTGCTGTATCCACTGTTTGGAAAAATCTGGGAAGAGGAGGTGATACCGGCTGACTGGAAGGAGGGGTACCTAATCAAGCTTCCCAAGTGTTCCAACTACAGAGAAATCACCTTGCTGTCAGTACCTGGAAAGGTCTTCAACTGGATCATCCTGGAAAGGATGAAGAGCTCCGTCGACCCCCAGCTGAGAGACCAGCAAGCAGGATTCAGGAAAAGCCGATCATGTACAGACCAGATTGCCACTCTCCGCATCATCGTGGAGCAGTCTCTGGAGTGGAGCTCCCCGCTGTACGTCAACTTTGTGGATTACGAGAAAGCATTTGACAGCATTTGACTTTGTGGAAACTCCTACGACACTACGGTGTACCCACAAAACTCGTCTGATTGGCATGACATGTCGCGTGATCCATGAAGGGCAGTTCACCAGGGAGCTCCAGGTCAGAAACGGCATCAAGCAGGGGTGTTTGCTGTCTCCGTTCATCTTCCTACTGGCCATAGACTGGGTCATGAAGAGGACCACAGAGCAGAGAAGAAGCGGAATACAGTGGACACTGTGGAGACAACTTGACGACCTCGATTTTGCAGACGACTTGGCTTTACTGTCCCACACTCATCAACAAATGCAGGACAAGACCACGAGGCTTCCTGACATCTCGTCCCAAGTGGGCCTCACCATCCACAAACAGAAAACAAAGACAATGAGGCTGAACGCAACCAGAGAAGAACCAGCCTTGCTTGCTGGCACCCCGTTGGAGGAGGTGGAGTCCTTCACTGACCTATCTCGGGAGCATCATCGACAAAAAAGGTGGCACTGATGCAGATGTCAGAGCACGAATCGGTAAAGCCAGAGCAGCCTTTCTCCAGCTGGAAAAAGTGTGGAGTTCCAGAGAGCTGTCACAACACACCAAAGTTCGGATTTTCAACTCAAACGTAAAAGCAGTTCTCCTGTATGGAGCAGAGACTTGGAGGTTGACAAAAACCACAGTCAACAGAGTACAGATCTTCATAAACAGTTGCCTTAGAAGAATCTTGAAAATCCACTGGCCAGAGAAGATCAGCAACGTCAGACTCTGGGAGAGAACAGAGCAGATAACAGCAGAGAATGAAATTGGACGAAGAAGATGGGGATGGATCGGTCACAGTCTGAGAAAGCCAGCTTCCAGTATCACTAGGCAGGCATTGTCAAGGAACCCCCAGGGAAAGAGGAAAAGACGCAGGCCGAGAAACACCTGGCGTCGAGACCTCCAAGCAGACATCAAGAGACTGGGAACCACCTGGAGTAAAATCGAAGGAGAAGCACAGGACAGGAGTCGCTGGAGGTCTCTCGTCGACGGCCTATACCCTGGGAGGGGTGACAGGCGTAAGTAAGTAAGTAAGTAAGTAAGTAAGTAAGTAAGTAAGTAAGTAAGTAAGTGTATCAGGATGAAAAGGGTTAATACTAGTAATAATAACAACAGCGGTTTTTTTCTTCTACATACAATAAGTTTAAAATTCACCAAGAAACAAAACAAACTAAACATGAAAAATATTTTAAAAGATGTGTTCTGGAAAGTGGTTCAGGACATCTACACCATAATATCCACAATTACACACTTTCTGACACCTCTTATGCTCCGATTATGTGCCCGGGTTTAAATCCCACTTTTGACACATACTGTCCCTCTTTTATTTTCAGTTTCATTTAAAATCGATTTAATGTCTAAAATATTTTTTGTTTATTTTAAAATTTATTTATTATTTTGTTGAGAGGGGATGGTGAAGCAGAAATCATGTGTATAGGCCAATTAACCCATTTAGCCCCAACGCCCTACAGCAGGAGATAGTTTGACCATGATAATTCAAGGGCAGTGCCAGATTAGCTTGGCGCCTAAACGCGCCAAGCTAATCTGGCACTACCCTTGAATTATCATAGTCGACTCATCTCCTGCAACTCGGTGGTACAGAGTCATCAAGTGACACCTCCATAATTCGGAAAATGCGGCCATGGGGTTAAAAAGGTTAATGTGGGCTGTAAGTAAGTCCTTTTCTTTTCTTTTGTAAAAAGCAAGACTGTCATTGTGAAAGACAGCAAGTCCATTCAGTTTAATGAAAAGAGAGTTTCCGGCATTGCACTCCGGCCATTCGTCGTTTTCCATCAGACGGCAGTCTTCCTACGAAAATGTCATTTAGGAAAGAATTTTTCAAGATACCTGGTTGGAGTGCCATAACCCTCCCAGTCTATCGCAGCGGAGATTGTCACAAGAACCAAAGGCACACCTGAAATAATAATATAGGCCGTTTGACATAGAGCGCACAACGTTGTTTTTTTTTCAAACTATCTCTGCAAAGAAACACTATTCTGTACCACTTTAAGAACAAACATCATTTAGTGACAATTGACCTAATATGTGCTATTTTTACTTAACTCCTATGATTTGTTGATTTTGCTGTACACTCGTAAAAATGTGTTAACCTACGAAGACAAAAAACAAGCCGGCCAGAGTCAATCCGGTGGGAAACGGGCCAGATTTCAAAATCGAGAGCCGGCCAAGCATGCAGACTTCCTGTATAGTACCTGCACTTTCAGGTTTGAAAACTGGTGGTCAGTTTACTCATTCACGTGAAAATGGGTCATTCCTATACTGGGCTAATTATGTCTGGGGCACATTTGGGATGTAAAATCAGTCATTAATTAATTGTGAAAAGAATTCCAAATGTTAACGACTGCACATGTACAGCAAAGCCGGCTGACGCACTGTTTGAGTTTTTCGAAGCACAACTTGAAAATACGAAGAGAAAAAAATTGCAAACTTGGGGAAAATGTGAAAGTAAATAAGTGCAAAGAAAGGTGAACCAAACTGACGTTAAAACAAACGAATATTTTGGCCAACACATAAAGGCACGCTCTGATTCCAATAAACGAAGGGAAGTAATATAAGCTGACCTGGCGCTTCCCTAATTTGCGCTTCGCTCCCTTGAGCCATAAACGCCTCGCTTCAAATGTAGGTCACACATACAAACACCCTCGGCGTCTCACGCACAAGCAAGTGAATGTATTTTGACTTTCTTAAAACTAGCTATGTCTAATACTTTGAAAATGAACCAAAGAAAAAAGAGAACTGCTGAACAATTGTCAACTTATTTCTCACCTTATATGAGTAATATTTTAGCACACTACTGTCAGTTGTCAGGATGGCCGAGTGGTCTAAGGCGCCAGACTCAAGGTCACAAACCTTCCCGTTGAAGGGACGAGTGTTCTGGTCCACGAATGTGGGCGTGGGTTCAAATCCCACTTCTGACAAATTTTTTTTTCCTTTCAAATTAAGTACAACACATTTCACGTCTAGCATATTTCTCGCTTAGTCTTTAATTATCTTTATCTTTTTTGTTCACTTGTTTTTGTTCTTGAGTTGTGATATTGGGACAGGCCATTACACAATGTGTATATACGATGTTTGATTATAATTCTTTCAGTTGTCAGGATGGCCGAGTGGTCTAAGGCGCCAGACTCAAGGTGGCAAACCTTCCCAATGAAAGGACGAGTGTTCTGGTCCACGAATGTGGGCGTGGGTTCAAATCCCACTTCTGACAAATTTTTCTCGCTTTCTGTCAATCAGTCATATTTCTCCTCTATTGTTTCTTTTCATTTAATTTTTTCTTTATTTTTGTTATTGAGTGGGGATGGGGGGACAGAAGCCGTGTAAATATTGACCGACATTACATGCGGCAATGTTAATTACACAATGTGAATATGATTTTTGAGCACATCTTCATCAGCTGGCTCCGCCAGACTCAAGGTGACAAACTTTCCCAATAAAGGGATGCGTGTTCTGGTCCACGAATGTGGACGGGGATTCAAATCCCACTTTTGACAATTTCTTCTCGCTTACATGATGTCAATCATATTTCTCCTCTATTGTTTCTTTTCTTTGATTTAATTCTTCTGGTCCACGAATGTGGGCTTGGGGTCAAATCCCACTTCTGACAATTTTTTTTTCGCTTACCGTCAATCATGTTTCTCCTTTTATTGTTTCTTTTCTTTTGTTTAATATTTTATTTTTGTTGTTGATTGGGGATGTTGAAATCGTGTAAATACTGATCATGTTGACATTACACCCGGCAATGTCAATTACACCAAGACAATATGATTTTTGAGCACTTCTTCATCAGCTGTCAGGATGGCCGAGTGGTCTAAGGCGCCAGACTCAAGGTGACAAACCTTCCCAATGAAGGGATGAGTGTTCTGGTCCACGAATGTGGGCGTGGGTTCAAATCCCACTTCTGACAATTTTTTTTACTCTCGCTTACATGTAATGTCAATCATATATCTCCTCTATTGTTTCTTTTCTTTGATTTAAATTTTTCTTTATTTTTGTTTTTGAGTGGGGATGGTGGGAGAGAAATCGTGTAAATATTGACCGACATTACACCCAGCAATGTCAATTACAGAATATGAATATCATTGATTTTTGAGCGCATCTTCATTAGCTGTCAGGATGGCCGAGTGGTCTAAGGCGCCAGACTCAAGGTGACAAACCTTCCCAATAAAGGGATGAGTGTTCTGGTCCACGAATGTGGGCGTGGGTTCAAATCCCACTTCTGACAATTTTTTTTTAAACTCTCGATTACATGTAATGTCAATCATATTTCTCCTCTTTTGTTTCTTTTCTTTGATTTAAATTTTTCTTTATTTTTGTTTTTGAGTGGGGATGGTGGGAGAGAAATCGTGTAAATATTGACCGACATTACACCCAGCAATGTCAATTACAGAATGTGAATATCATGATTTTTGAGCACATCATCATTATTAGCTGTCAGGATGGCCGAGTGGTCTAAGGCGCCAGACTCAAGATAACAAACCTTACCAATGAAGGGATGAGTGTTCTGGTCCACGGATGTGGGCGTGGGTTCAAATCCCACTTCTGACAATAAGTGTTTTTTTCGCGCTTACTTCGTAATGTCAATCATAATTCTCCTCTATTGTTCCTTTTGATTTAATTTTTTTCTTTATTTTTGTTGTAGAGTGGGACAGACATCTCGTAAAATTAATATTGACTGACATTACACCTGGCAATGTCAATTACACAATCGGAATATGATTTTTTTTTTTTTTTTTTTTTTGCACATTTTCATCAGTTGCTGTTAAGATGTCCGACTGGCGCCAGACTCATGCCGGTTACAAACCCTCCCCAATGAAGGGATGACTGTTCTGGTCCACTTGCGGGCGTGGGTTCAAATCCCACTCAGCCTCAGTGTTCTGACAAATATTTTTTTCTCTTTCTAAATCACGTACTAAACTGACTTTACAGGTGTAAAACTATTCCTCCTGTTTTTTTTGTTTTTTTTGTTTTGTTTCTCCCTCTCTTAAAACTGATGCTAATCAACAATGCAGAGAAAATCACAATATGTGTGAAACATACGTGGTTTTCAATGATAAAAGCTCGAAACATCGCGATGAGCAAAACGGAAGTAACGTCACTCTGTTGCTGATAAACCGAAAAAAACTTTCGTCAGAAACTACGGTCTGCGAGCCAACATGCGCCGCGGCCAATTGCGTGAATGCCAGGACCCTGTCGGGCGTAAGGCATGGGTTGTAAAATAAACAGATACAACCTCAAAACCCCAAAAACTGTGGGAGTCAGGTCCGCACGACGTCCTGTGTTTCAAACATTTTGAAGACGCGTGCTTTACCGCCATTCGTTTCAACAGGGAGCATGGGCTAAAGTACAAACCGGAGCTTGAGCCCGACGCAGAGACAACGCTTTTACAGCAGCAGACGAAACAGGTGAGAACTTAAAAGTAAAAATTAAAATGTATCTTTTTCATTATAGTCGGTAACTGTGACTGATTTAGCCATAGGTCTGATGTGCTTTTACTTTTCTCCTTTACAAAAAGAATTATTTTATTTTTATCAGTGCTGTTTAGCTTTTGTTGTAGATGTTTGATTCTTACCTCCATTGAATGTTTTTATTTTTTAAACTAATTATGACTGCGGAAGAGCTGTTAGCGGAAGCTTTCCCCCGTATCACTTTGTTATTTAATCTCAATAACTTAGAGGGCATGCTTGCTTTTCCCACACTGATACACTGATATTCATATTTGTTCATGTATATATATATATATATATATATATATATATATATATATATATATATATATATATATATATATATATATATATATATATATATATATATATATTTTGCTGGCAGTGCTTGAGGAACAAGAAGAAGAAGACAGTACGTCAAATGACAGACAGAGACAAGGACAAGCAGACAGATGACCCATCATGGCAGTCAGATGTTTGCCTACGTGTGAAATCAGTACTGCTCATTATTTATTCTTTAAAATCCAAGTAAAATATGTGTGGTTAATTAGCATGTTCTATAATTGTGTTTATATTTGACACATTAAAACTGGAATGGTTGCATCTAGCACTAAAAAGTTCAGAGAAAACAAGTGTATAGTTGTGATGCTGTACATTTGAGAATATACATATATTGCTTACTGTCATATAATATGTGAGCTTGGCAGACTTTTAATGTAATGTAAATGTGTACATTAACACTGATTTCATATTTTCAGAACATGTCTCTGACACAGCAGATATAATTATAACACGTCTCATGCGAATGTCGGATGAGGTGCAGACTGATTCGTGCACATGTGTACATTTCCGCTCCAACTGTACTAGACACATCAGACAGCAAATTGGGTGAATAACTACTTTCTACATCACCTCCTTTTGTGACCAATTTTTTAAAAGATTTTTTTCTTCTTTTCTGACTAAAAACGTTGATATTAGTAACGTAACACCTAGCTATCCATACTATATTCATACATGTATGTATGCAGAAAGTTGTGTGTTTGTGAGTGTTGAATGAATCACTGACACAAATTAACTCTCTTGCACATTGTGCAACCACCAAACTGTTACTAATCTTGCACATGCAGCCACCTAATTGCTAATAGTTTGGTGGCTACATGCACAACAGGGCAACAGCTAGAGGGCAGCCAGCAGTAAGATCATAACCACTTCCTTTCTTTACAAAGGTTTGTTGGGAAATCTGAGGAAGCAGAGTGTGAGGAGAACTAGCAGAAGAGGACTCGGAAAAATCTGTTCTCAACGAAGAAAGGAAAAGCGAAACGCCCACAACATGTAATGACTACATTACATACATACAGTACATGCATTATTACTACTGGCTCATTTTATTTCGAACATGCTGCATTGTGCTTGCAACCCTCATTCAGTTAGTCATGAATAATTCATTTTTGCTTGGGACTGCTTATGTTACATGATTGTGGATTTTATCAGTGTGGCGTTTGGTGGGATGGGGTGGGGGTAGGTTGGGAACCAGTGGAGAGAGTATCTAAAACAGTACAGCACCTTAAACTTGCTATTATTATTAGTTGTCATGTGCATGCAGCCACCGGTACTGAACAAATGCAGAACCAGTCATTACAAGTTTAACTGGCGCTCACAGCCTATTCCTTGCAGCTGCCCCTAGGTATACTGCTTTTGGCAGCAGCAGCCTTTTTTACAGCCTGCTCTCCAAGTCGCCTTATAACACTGCAGGAGTGCAGGCATCGCATGTTTTAACCCATGTCATACTGAGGCTAAAAGCTTCAAATTTGTGCACTGCCATATACAAGCTACATTATAGTACTTACAGATAAGATTAGACCAAAGGCTTTAGTTAAGGATGGTGCCAGAATAGCTTGGCGCCTAGAGGCGCCAAGCTATTCTGGCACTAACCCTTGAACTATTTTAGTCAAACTTATTTCACACACTGGTGTATTCCGAATGATTTAAGGGTTTATCATCAGATCGACAACAGCCTGCAGACTGCCTACATTGTGCCTGCTGTGTGTAATGTAAGGGCACTATGTCAACAAAGAGTATTTGCTGCAAAAACTGGAAGGTCCTCAAACTGGCTGGAGATGGCATGTGTGATTCGCCCGTCGGGACATGGTGCCAAGTATGGCACTTACACTTTCATGGATGCTGAGACTGCTATAATTCTCCAATGTCAACTTGTACAGGTAGGGATAAATGTATTTTGAATCACAGCACATTGCTATCATACTTGTACCTGCAGCCACAAGTACTGTAAGCAGTGCAAATGACTGCATGCACAAGGGAATTAAAGTAGCACACAAGTTGTGATGTATATATGCAGGAACATAACCCTGTCTTGGTGGAGTATAAACCATGTAACATGTGTCATGTTTATTAATGTGAAAAGAAGTCTGGAAATAGACAACACTGCTTACTTTCAATGAACAAAATGAAATAGGGACATTTAGATTCATAAATATGTATTGTTAGAATTGAAAGTTTCTTTTCCCAAATTATGGAGATGTTACCTAACAACTATGTACCAGTTGCAGATGGAATTCAAGGGTAGTGCCAGATGAGCTAGGCACCTTAAGGTGCCAAGCTCATTTGACACTACCCTTGAATTCACGCTATCTTCTGCAACTGGTACATAGTCGTTAGGTAACAACTCCAAAATTTGGCAAATTGCGCTGTGGGGTTGAATGGGTTAAAAGACGACATACAAATCAGACATCTGATCACCAACAGGCATGCCAGCATTAAGAAACATTTCCCGGGAAAGTGAGCCGGAGATAATACATCGCTTTGATGTGTGGCAAGTACATGGCAAAAGGTTAAAACTTCAGTAGTTTGTTCTTATAATGCAAAGCAGAGCTAGGTTATGTGATAACATGTTCAGAAAATCACACACTGTGTGTGTGTGTTGTTTTCTCCCAAATGTTGGAACACGTGAAATGGATGTGTTGATTTCACGTCTTTATGCGACATGCATGCAGAGGCAAAAACACAAATTAAAAAAAAAACACCACCAACTACAGTTAAATTTTTTTTTTTTAATTGTTTTTAACAGGACTGGGAACAAAGGTAGTAGCAGCAAGCAACAAATCCAAAAAGAATGCCTGTCTTTCTCTTTGGTCAAAGAGTGTTTCAAACCACATGTACTTGTGCTCGACGTCTTCAGAAGAGGGACCGGACAGAGTGCAGCTTGTGAAGGACAAGTGGATCTCCATCAGCAACCACATGGCAAACACTCATCAACATAGCAGCTCCTTTACTGAATGTGTGCATGGGGACCTACCTCCACGGTTCTGGTTAAGAAAGGGTAAACAAGAAGAAGTTACAATTTAGAATTAGAGATGAGATACTTTAAAAGTATTGTGCACAGTGTTCATCTCCTCTAACAGACTGTCAAGAAAGGGAAGTTTTATGTGTCATGTTTGTTAAGCGCTGTTAAATTTTTAAGAGTTGATACTGTTTCATGTTAACATTGTAAGTACAAGTTATCTCCACTGGTACTATAGTACATACATAGGGCTAAAGTTTATGAAATCACATCCAACATCTGATGTAATCATTATTGTTAATGCCACTCAATTCATATACTGAGGCTAAAAGCTTCAAATTTGTACACTGCCATATGCAAGCTACATTATAGTACTTACAGATAAGGATATAGACCAATGGCTTTAGTTCAAAGGTAGTGCCTGAAAAGCTTGGTGCCTCTAGGCGCCAAGCTATTCTGGCACTACCCTTCAACTATTTCAGTCACACTTACTTCACACACTGGTGTATTCCGAATGATAAGGGTTAAGCACTGTTAAATTCTTGGAGTTAATACTGTTCGTGTTAACTGTATAAATATAAGTTATCTCCACTGGTACTATAGTACATACATAGGGCTAAAGTTTATAAAATCACATCCAACATCTGATTTAATCATTATTGTTAATGTCACTCACTTAAATCTTTCACTGCTCACAGGCACCCTGCAACATTGGGCTCTTGACAACGTTGTCAGGAACCCTTGGCTTCTGCGAGACGTAGGTATGCTGTCTCCTGACGTCCAACCTGCTTACCTTGAAGCCTATCATGCAGTGGTCAAATACTTCACCGCAAAGATGCATCATTTCACATTTCCAGTAATGCAAGGCAAAGGGAGTAATATTTTAAAATACACTGTTTTCTAGTTCAGCTTTTTCAAGCAAGATTTTAAGTACTAAAAGTCCTATTATGGAGGTGTTACTGTACCTGACGTCTTATGATTACATTTGTGGTGACGTCTCCGCGCTGCAATGCACTTCGATGCAAATGCAGATTGCCATCAAGTCACCATAGCAGGCGGTGAACTGAAAAGCAAAATAATAATATTTGGTATATTTAAAAAAAAAAAAAATTGTGGTTTTAGTTCTAAGTCTTTCCCTGCTTCCTACTGGCAAAACTATTAATTTTTCTATTAAATTTGCTTTTAAACCCAAGCAGGCTATGTCGGTGAG
Organism: Semisulcospira habei; assembly: GCA_036245525.1. NCBI lineage: Eukaryota > Metazoa > Mollusca > Gastropoda > Semisulcospiridae > Semisulcospira > Semisulcospira habei. The sequence continues at coordinate 310,784,055 of BTPG01000002.1, forward strand.
CTGTTCGAAGAAGTCTGTCGTGCTGCAACTGGCCTTCCCCCAGCTACAAAAAAGCCAAGATTGCTCAGCAAGACTATCTGGATACTGTCCCTGAACCCCTGCGTGTGACAGCTGGTGCTGTTAACAAAGCTGACATTGTGTCCAAGCAGCAACATTGACTGAATTAAATCACTAACTCGAACTGATGTACTTATCACAGTTTTCAGTTCATTGTCACATTTCAGTTCATATACTTTATACCTGTAAATTGTACTGAAATGACCAGTGGATAGAATACTATAATTCATAGCTCTAATTACCTACACTGCATACTTAACCCATTTAGCCCCAATGCCCTAGGGTAGTGCCAGATGAGCTTGGAGCCTGCAGGCGCCAAGTTCATCTGGCACTAACCATGAATTATCATGGTCAGTCCATCTCCTGCAGCTGGTACATAGTTGTTAGGTAACATCTCCATAATTTGGGAAATGCGGCTGTGGGCTTAAATGCGGTAACTCCAGCGTACTACTGCAATGGGAACTTGGCCTTGACAGTAGCAATGAGACAGATGGTGATAATCTTTGATTCTTCCTGCCTGTAGTGTGACAAATCCATCGCCTAAAGTTACAGTAGGCAACATGTCGAAAGGTTCTGAAAACAGTCGAGTACACCATTGTAAAGAGCATGATAGCATTTGTATGATACAGAGAGATCGCAAACTGATAAGATAAAATTAGAAATGGTAAATATTCAGTCCTGTGTGCTTGGATGGGGGTGGAGAGGAAGCTCTAGCATGCAAGCGAAAAGATTTTTCAAAATAAATAGAGTTGTAAAAACCTAAAGGAAGAGGGATCCTGACATATCAGGTATGTACACAATTTTGTCCATTTATTTTACTGTATCTGTGTGCAATGTTTTGTACATATTTGCATACAGTATTTTTCAGGTATTTGACAAACATACTTGTGGGGTTCACCCAGACGGAAGAACTCCGCTCTCCATCGCTTTCACAACTCCTGCATGAGGAGTACAATTATTGATTCAGTGTTGTATCTGAAAATGAATAAAGCTGAATTTTTATGTCTTCTGCCTACGACTAAGAGCACATATGAAAAGAAAAGGGGTGACTGCCAGTGCTAATATTTTAGGAAGATTACAAAGTAAAGTAGGCAAAAAGCACTGTCAGGGGAGAGAATTGTGCAGTATCGACCAATGATCATAGATCAGGTTTGATCCCCTTTTCATGTATTACTACAATATTGACAGCAACCCCTTCAGTAACCCTTTTAGTAGGTTCTCTCTTAGGGTGTATGGAAATTTAACTCTAGGTGGAGGCATGGAATGTATGCCCCTGCACACACCACAGTAAAATATGGCTGTCTTTGCAGGTAGGCAAAAGTTCCTGCCTTCCACTAGTATGCCGAATGGTGTGCTGACGAGGTCACCAAGACCGAAACGGCTCAGTGTCCACACTGGATAAACAATCTGGACCCCCCTTGGGGCACCGAGATCTAAATTTCCATGCATCAAGGGGCTGGAAATCTAGTTAAAATGCAATACGCCCCCCTAAGGAGGGGGGGGGGGGGGGGGGGCTTCCATATTCACTACTTCCAGTCACTTAGCGCACCCTTCTTTTCTATCTGTTTTTTTTGTGCTTCGATCAAACTCGATCTATGATTGGTCGATACTGCACAATTCTCTCCCCTGACATTGCTTTTACCTACTTTACTCTGTAATCTTCCTAAAATATTAGCACTGGCAGTCTCCCCTATTCTTTTCATTTATTACTACAATATCGACTGCAACCCCTTCCCTCCCCCCCCCCCCCCCCCCCTCCTTTGTGAAGGTTCTCTCTTAGGGTGCATGGAAATTATTTAGCTCTAGGTGGAGGCATGGAATGTATGCCCCTGCAGACACCACAGTAAGTTTTGAAATGTGGCTGTCTTTGCAGGTAGGCAAAAGATCCTGATTCAGATATATATATATATATAAATTTGAAGAAAGGATCCACATACACCACGTAGTTTAGGAGGAGTTTCACTTTTATTCTTTGCACAAATTTTCGCCCTCTCAACGAGGGCTTCTTCAGGGGAATGCCCAGGGAACAGGTAACCAGGTAACAAAACATAATTTTACGTGTAAAGAAGTACCCAACGGAGAAAGAAACACGCTTAGAAAAGACGGGTACAACACAATTTATTAATATTTCGGGTAAATACCCTTTGTCAAAATAGACAGAGAGATTAGCCCTTATCTTCATTCGCAGAAGGAATGTGGCAACTGAAGGAGGTGACGTAAAATAAAAGAAAAGGAAGAACAAAAATGCAGAAAAAGTAAAAATGACGTCAACGAAAAAATCGTAAGAGAGAGACTCGGAGAGAAACTGAACACGAGAGACAAGAGTGTGTGTAAGCGCGTGCAGGAGCGAGCAAAAGTAAATGCGTGTGTGTGCAGCTCGCGTCATTTTTCAGAAATCAAAAAAAAGATCATGTGTCATCCTTTTTGTACCAACTTCACTGGCTTCCCATCAAAGCTAGGATTGAGTACAAGGTAGCTACTTTCGCCTTTCGTCATTTCGATGGTACACTGCCTCCCTACCTTTCCAGTATGTTAACTACTTGCTTCCCGCACCTTACGTTCTAGCAGTGAAAAACTTTTGAAAGTACCGAAAATAAATACAAAGTCCTTTGGTCAAAGGTTCTTTTGTTTCCAGGCCCCAGTCATTTGGAATTCGCTTCCGAAGCACATTCGTGATGCCCCGACAGTAATTTCTTTCAAAAGTCAGCTTAAAACACATCTTTTCCAGTCTCACTACTCTGTCTTACCAAATTCCAGTCTCTTTTCTGTTTCACAATAACATCATGATGATCCTGTGCCAGTTCTTGTTACGATGATTGTTTGTGCTTTGGGTGTGTTTATGTGCTTTTAATTTTAGAATTTGTATTGTAATATTTGTATTTTGTGTTTTTGCTGTCTATTGATTTGTGTTTAGGTTTTAACTTTGATTTGCATTGTACAGCGATTAGAGCCTGCACCGCAGGGAGTTTGCGCTTTATAAATATAATTATTATTTATTATTATTATTGTCCTTGTCACTTCTTCTCTTGCTCTCTCCCTCCTTCTCTCACACACACACACACACACACACACACACACACACACACACACACACACACACACACACACACACACACACACACAAACAAATACACACAAGCTCACCGTTCCTCTCGATAGCTCACTTTCAAACACATTCTCACTCTTTCTCTTTCTCTGTGCCTCAGTCTATAACTCTGTCTCTCTCTCGCTCTCTCTCTCTCTCTCTCTCTCACCTGTCTCTCACCCTCTCTCTCTAACTTTCTCTCTCTCTCTCTCTCTCTCTCTCTCTCTCTCTCTCTCTCTCTCTCTCTCTCTCATGGTCATATATATAGATAATACCTTCATCTTGAACCGCTGGTCGGAATACTTTCAGGACCTCTTCGGCGCTGAACGCACTGTTCAAGAAACAGTCATCCTCCAAATCCCACACCTTCCACTAAAGGTTGAATTGGACGAACCGCCCACCGCCGAAGAGACCCTCACAGCCATCCACCAGCTCAAGAGTGGCAAAGCAGCAGGCATTGACGGAATCCCGCCAGAGATCTGGAAACATGGAGGCCCAGCACTGCACAACAAGCTCCACGACCTCTTTCTCTGCTGCTGGGAAAAAGGAACACTACCAAAGGATCTCCGTGATGCAGTCATCATCACCCTGTACAAGAACAAAGGAGAGAAGTCTGCCTGCACTAATTATCGTGGAATTACCCTGCTGTCCATTGCCGGGAAAATTCTCGCAAGGTTGCTCCTGAATCGGCTGGTACCTGCCATCGCTGAAGACCACCTCCCAGAGGGTCAGTGTGGCTTCAGAGCCAACAGGAGTACCACCGACATGGTCTTTGTGCTGAGACAGCTTCAGGAGAAGTGCCGCGAGCAGAACAAAGGGCTGTACGTAACGTTTGTCGACCTAACAAAAGCGTTTGACACTGTGAGCAGGCAAGGTATGTGGCAGATCCTGGAGCGACTAGGTTGTCCCCCAAAGTTCCTCAACATGATCGTCCAGCTCCACGAGGACCAGCAAGGCCAGGTCAGACTAAACAGTGACCTCTCAGAACCATTCCCCATTCGCAACGGCGTGAAGCAAGGCTGCGTGCTGGCACCGACCCTCTTCACCATCTTCTTCAGCATGATGTTGAAGCAGGCCACAGTGGACCTCGACGATGACGACGCAGTGTACATCAGGTATCGTCTCGATGGCAGCCTGTTCAACCTCAGACGACTGCAGGCCCACACGAAAACCCTAGACCAACTGATTCGTGAGCTGCTCTTCGCTGATGACGCTGCCCTCGTTGCACACACAGAGAGAGCCTTGCAGCGCATTACGTCCTGCCTCGCAGATGCTGCCCAGCTCTTTGGACTTGAGGTCAGTCTGAAAAAGACAGAGGTCCTTCATCAGCCGGCACCCAAGGAAGAGCATCGCCCTCCCCACATCACCATCGGCGAGTCCGAACTGAAGTCTGTACACCAGTTTACCTACCTTGGCTGCATCATCACGTCAGACGCCAAGCTGGACAAGGAGCTGGACAACAGGCTGGCAAAAGCGAACAGTGCTTTCGGGCGACTATTCAAGCGGGTGTGGCACAATCAACAGCTGAAAAAAGGCACCAAGATCAGCGTGTACAGAGCTGTCGTCCTCACCACCCTGCTGTACGGTTCCGAGTCCTGGGCCCTCTACCGCAGCCAACTACGACTCCTCGAACGCTTTCACCAGCGCTGCCTGCGTACCATCCTGGGCATTCACTGGAGTGACTATGTCACCAACGTCGAGGTCCTTGAACAGGCGGAAACTGTGAGCATCGAGGCTTTGCTGCTGCGGACACAGCTTCGCTGGGCGGGGCACGTCTCCAGGATGGAGGATCATCGCCTACCCAAGATGACTCTGTTCGGCGAGCTCGCCACTGGACACCGAGACAGAGGGGCACCAAAGAAGAGATACAAAGACGGTCTTAAGAAGTCGCTTAGTGCCTGCCAAATCGACCACCGCCAGTGGTCTTCGCTTGCTGCGGACCGTGACACCTGGCGCTCCACCATTCACAAGGCAGCCGTCTCCTTTGAGGACTCTCGCAGAGCTAACCTTAAGGACAAGCGGCTTAGAAGAAAAAACAGAGTTGTCGTAACTCAGAACTCTGACCAGACCTTCCCCTGCAGCCACTGCGGTCGAACCTGCCTGTCCCGGATTGGCCTCCGCAGCCACGAAAATGCCTGCAGACGACGTGGGCAAGCCCTATAGAATCTTCGTTCGCGAAGTCAAGCCAAGAAAAAAAAAAAAAAAAAAAAAAAAATATATATATATATATATATATATATATATATATATATATATATATATATATATATATATATATATATATAATATATATATATATATATATATATATATATATATATATATATATATATATGCTATTGTTTTTCAAAGTAAACCAGCAGACCATAAATAACAGTAATTACAGTTTGTTTCTTTTTCTTCACTGCCTCACACTACCTGAAGAGCACAATCTCACTATACATGACGAATTGTACAAGTATGATTATGTGATAATTGTTGCCTAGCAGTATCTTTATGTAATTACCCCTAGTCAAGAATAACAATTTCATGATCACTGTAACCATTCAACTATGTAGTCAACCAAACGCCCCACAGCAGGAGATGGATTGACCATAATAGTTCAAGGGTAGTGCCAGATTAGCTTGGCGCCTTCAGGCGCCAAGCTAATTTGGCACTACCCTTGAATTATGTCGATCCATTACCTGCAACTGCTACATAGGAGTTAGGTAGCACCTCCAAAATTTGGGACATGTGGCCGTGGGGCTGAATAGGTTAAAGTGCTAGACTGTTGACCAAGTAAGAAAATACCTTGACAGACAGTTCACAAACACGTTCTCATGTGCTGTGACGCAGCAGTGCCCCATCTCGAGTTTTCCCTTCACCTTTTTGTAGAAGTAAGTGGCAGAACCTCTCCCTTTTTGGTCTGCCATGTCCGCAGCTCACACTCATCACATTCACGACATTCTCTTAACCCTTTTTATACTGATGCACCAATCGCTTGAAATACATTTAACTAATAGTTCAAGGGTGGTGCCAGAATAGCTTGGCGGATGAGGCGCCAGGCTCTTCTGGCACCAACCTTGAACAAAAACAGTTGATCTGTCTCCTAATCTGTAATGTAGCCTTCACGGGGCAATACAATTTTTTTTTTTTTTTTTTTTTTTTAAACAAAATCGGCTTCAGAATGTAATGGGTTAAACAAAGAAAGTGAAGATCATAAAGTTTGCTTTTGCCGCTTCTAAACTGTAGCCCCCCCCCCCCCCCACACACACACACACACCCGCCGTGAGATGGCCTTAGTCGCCTGCTCGGCGTTAAACCCAAATAACTAACTACCCCCCCCCCCCCCACACACACACACACACACACACTCGCACACACACATACACGGTAGGAATAAACAGACTTAGAATGGCATTTATTAATTTTGTATACTCGCTGATTTGATGATTACTTTTCTAAAAGTGTTGGATAAACAACGTCCAGAAAGGGGTCAGGAAGGATATAATATCTCCAACCGTCTGAATACCTGCCAGTGTCACAAAAGCCTTTCGAGCACACACCCACACCCACCCACCCACCCACCCAGGTCTGCCCTGGGGGACTTGGGTGGGGTTAGGTACTTTTTAGTTCCCAGGGTCACCCTGGTCAGCCCCACAGGGTGGGTTTCCTTTCTATTCTGGGGCATGTGTTTCTGTCTACCCTTGGTCCATTCACCTGTATTTGTCTTTTTAAAACTCTCCCAACTGTCTGCACTGCCTGTAGCTCTTGATGTTGGATGTACTGTGTGTTGCTAAATGGTCTTAGCTTTATTTAGGCCCCATGTAGGTTTATTTAACGTATTTGACCCGCCGGCTGGCGACATGCATTCAATTTTCTGTTTAGTTTTTTTTTTCACAAGCAGTGCAGGCACGTCCTGAGAAAGCCATGTTGCTGTCGGGACGTTAAGCAATGTACAATCATTCAACACACACACACACACACACACACACACACACACACACACACACACACACACACACACACACACACTTGCAATAATATTTCTACAAATGTTTACCTGGGATCATTCATTGCTTGGCTTCCCCGTGTCCCTCTAGGCTTTCTTCTTCTTCTTGCTCCTCCTCGTCTTCGGAAGAGTTGAGCTCAGCAGCAAGTGGTTCGGACTGATATGGCTCGATGCTATTCATATTGCTATCGGCTTTGGCAATCATTCGCAGAGTGACGTCACATTCCAAACCCTAGGTCACGGTGGACCAGTAAGTCTTGCGGTACAGGAGATATTTGTGGTGGCATATTTGAAACACCAAACTCCATCCCCCACTTCAATCGGAAACTCGAAGTGTTTTGGGCACTGATTCTGGTGCTCAGTAGTGTTATACCAAGCATCGGCAGATAATGTACTAGTACAACATTGAAACGGAGTCTAATCATAGTCATTATTCTGACTTTTTGGTTCGCTGAAACAAGGCTGGAAGCGATTTTGCACGAAAATCAGCCTGTATGGGTCCTTAAAAAACAAACTCGCTCTGATATAAAAATCGGTGTGACGATAATAAAAATCAGTAATCAATGTTGGTGTGTCTCAATTCATCCATCTGATGCGTTACCTATCTGCCAATCATCCACCCCAATTCAGTGATAGGTATGTCAATAGCTAAACTTCATCGAAGGATACTGCTGACACTCGAGGGGTAGACTTATGCAACTGGCGTAAATTTAACCTGAACAACTGAATCTGCCCAGCGGAAAGTTCTCAGCCGTGTGGAAACATCCAGGCACAAATCTACCCAGTGTAGATTGTGCTACTGCTATTCCACCCACATTTTTGTCGGATTTATGCTTTCAGTATACCGTGTAGTCCCAAGCTGAGTTATATGTCTAAATACAAAAGGAACAGAGCAGCGCAACTGAAATTTGCACTGGCGGGTAGATTCATGCCTGAGTGGATTCGTGTTGGGTAGATTTGTGTTGGATAGATTTGCGCTGGGTAGATTTACTGCTACATTATAGCGTAACTTCAGCACTACTAACCCCATCCGAAGCAGACGTAGTACAGCATGCGCGATTTCTCCGTGCCAAACACCCGCACCACTTTGCTGTAGAGATGCAGTCCCTCCACCAGCATCCAGATAAAGATGGCAGTGTAGCAGTAATGAAGCAGTACAGCCACTATCGCACACACCAGCTGTAGATGGTATTAAAAAAAAATTCCAACCAGTAAACAACAGGGCACAGTTGCATAAGAAAGCTTAGTCCTGCGCCAGCCACTAAGCAAGGTGCTCCGCTATAGCGGATCACCTTGCTTGGTGCCGGTGGCCCGGCCTAAGCTCAGTCTCTCATGCAACCAGTCCTTGGGCCTGTCAGCCTCAATTTGCTGCAGATGGCATAAAAATATAATCAAATCTGTCAGCAAATGCATGATGTCCACCTCACGTGGCTGACGTCTGGACCCTAAGGACCTTTCACACTTTGGCTGTCAGCAGGCCTTTAGTCAATGTGATTCTTGCAGGAATCGCCAACTAAAAGCGCTACCCGGCGACGGCCAAAGGGTTAATTTCGCTTTGTGGGGGTTGTGGCGGGGAGGGAGAAAAAAGGAGAATGTACATTTTGAGCACAGATGATTACTGTTCCATTGAAAAAATCATATCACCCAATGCGTCAAACATCACAAGTATTTTTAAGTTTGTTCATCCGTCTGTTATTTTATTTCCCTATTCTTATTTCTTCCAATTTTTTTCTTCTGTCTATTTTTCCACCCATTTTAAATTCCCTTCTATTTATAGAAGGGACGTTTTAGGTCGGGTCGGCCGGCGGTGGGGCGAATTTAATAGCATGTCCATGATGTCGAAGGCGGGCAGGCTAAACCTCTAACAATTGAAGTAACAAGATAAAAATTACGTCATGTCTAGTTACGCTAACTTCGCTGCTGAACGTACATTTGGCGCGAAGCGCCGTATGTGCGTATGTATGTATGTGTGTGTATGTATGTAAACAAGAGAATCTCCGATATTTCTGTACACACACGCTTGAAACTTGGCGAAATACTTTCTTAAGTGGGTGGCTAAGAGAGCCTCCGAGCATATCATGGTGTAATTGAATGTCTCATTGAAGACATAAACAATCGTTTATATGAAGTCGATTGACCCAGATTAGAGTCCATAATTTTAGACGTATTTACTTGAACTTGTGCATATAGCTAGTTTGGAGAAAGACATTGGATGAGTTCGTTAGCCAGCTTTGTATCCTTTCAACTTCTTTAGGAAAAATTAATTCTTTTCAGAAAATAATTAAAACAGTAAAAAAAACTTTGACTTCTAGAGAAAGTGAGACAGTGCCGGTGACGTAAAAGAAGAAACTCCGTCACCAAACAGACATATGACGTAATTCTCCTCTCTCTCTCATCGCTCGCTTTTTCTCACACATATGCGCGCATCTCCAAGAGGCATAGATCCTCATGTGCCCGGAGGGCGCATGAACATCTATGCCTCTTGATGTTTGAAGTGCGCGCATGCGCACACGCATACACACAAATCGACGCGCTTTCAGAAGAGCATGCAGGTGTACTTAGTATAGCATGTAGCTAGGTAAAGTCAACCTGATTTCACACAAATTATAGCAAGACTGAAATTGTACCGTGAAATTCTTGTTTTGTCACCATTTTCGCACCCACCCGGGTCTGCCTTGGGGGACTTGGGGGGTTAGTACTTTTAGTCCCAGGTCACCTGGTCAGCCCACAGGGAGTTTTCTCTCTATTCGGGCATGGTTTCTGTCTACCCGAGGTCCATTCACCTGTATTGCCTTTTAAACTCTCCCTACTGTCTGCACTGCTGTAGCTCTGAATGGAGTGTTGCTAATGGTCTAGCTTTATTAGGCCCATGTGTTAGGTTATTAACGTATTGACGGCTGGCGACATACATTCAATGTTCTGTTTATGTTTTTTTTTTCACAAGCAGTGCAGGCACGTCCTGAGAAAGCCTTGTTGCTGTCGGGACAATCAATCAACCATTTTCGCAAGTCTTGAATCGAAAGCGAAACTCATATCACGATAAAGCTCTCGCCTGGTTTCACTCTTATCTGTCTTCCTGTCAGATCAACGAAGTACCCAACGGAGAAAAAACACGCTTAGAAAAGACGGGTACAACACAATTTATTAATATTTCGGGTAAATACCCTTTGTCAAAATAGACAAACAAACAGAGAGATTAGCCGCTACTTATCTTCATTGGCAGAAGGAATGTGGCAACTGTCAGATCAACGTCTGTGTCAAGAACGTTCTTTCTGGAGCTGCTGCGCTAGAGTTTGGGGTCCCCCACGGCTCTGTCCTGGGCCCCATTCTATTTACGCTGTACACTCAGGTTATCGCCGCATCGCATTCAACCGATCATCACAAGTATGATACACAACTTCGGAAATCTGCACCTCCAAACAGCTCCAGTCAGGCTATTTCAGATGTTCAGAACTGTATCTCAGATGTTAAGTCCTGGATGTGTGAAAATAAACTTCAGTTAAACGAGGGCAAGACAGAAGCTCTTCTTGTCGATGTCGCTCGAATGCTGCCCAATTCTCCTGACTATGCGCATTTGTGACGCAACTATTCCATTTTCTGATTTAGTTCGCAATCCTGGCGTTTTTCTTGATAAAGATCTTCAAATGAAGGAGCCGCATGTAAATCATGTCTGTAAACTTGCTTTTCTGGAATTAAGACGCATTTCTATCCGTCATTACCTCACTACTGAAGCTACCACCAAACTGGTCGTCTCTTTAGTCTTGCCCCGCATTGATTACTGCAATGCCCTCTTAAAGGCCCCGCCACAGTGACATGCCCGATTTTGAGGCCGATTCTCGAGCAGTTTCGAATCGGAGTGTGATCAGACCGGACTACAAAAACGTGTGCACTGCCACACATTCCCCGACTTTTTTTTTAGCCGACCGGTTTGAATCGAAGATCAAGGTCGTACCTGTTCAGCGAAATGGCTGCTAGTTTTGACAGTGATGATGATTTGCTTACATCATCAGCAGTTTTGCATCATATTTGGAAAGAGGTAGACGAAACATCGGCAACGAAGGTGGTACTGATCTTCCGCCATTTTCAAACTGAAACGACATGCTTTGCGAGACGCGCTCTGATTGGTTGAAGCTTACAATCGGGGCCGATTCGGATCGGAAAGAGCAGGTTCAAGACACCCGATTCCTAGCCGATTGGGATCGGATCGGATATATGACGTCATCCGATCGCAATCGGATCGGAATCGGCTTCAAAATCGGGGCACAACCGGCATGTGTGGCGGGGCCTTTAGCTGGCCTCCCTCAGTTTCTCATTCGGAAATCGCAGCGAGTTCAGAACTGATTGTGCGGCTGCACGTCTCATCGTTCGCGCCTCACAGCATCAGGGCCATCACTCCTATTCTGAGACAACTTCATTGGCTGCCAGTTAAACAACCATTCTCGTACAAAATCGCCTGTCTGTGCTACAAAGCTATTAACTACTCTACCCCTGCCTATCTCGCTACCCCTGCCTATCTCGCTGATCTTCTTCAACTATACACTCCCTTCCGCTCCCTCCGTTCAAGTAGTGACATGCGCCTTCTCAGAGTCCCGCTCTTCAAATACAAAACCAGAGGTGACCGTTGTTTTGCGCACGTTGGACCTGTTGTCAGGAATTCTCTACCTATAGACATTAGACATTCTCCCTCATTCACTGCCTTTAAATCTGCCCTAAAGACCCACCTGTTCGATACCCCAGTGTAGCTCAGTTCTTTGTCATTATGTACCTGTGTGTGTGTGTGTGCGCGCGCGTGTGTATTGCAGAATCCGTTGTTTCTCTGGTTGTATGACCCCCTCCACTCCCACTCTTTATTCGTAAAGCGCTTAGAGCTTATTTAAGGATAAGCGCTATATAAGTAGCCATTATTATTATTATTATTATTATTATTATTATAAATATAAAATTAGGTAAAAACAAGAAAGAATACGTCATGACAAATGACGTTTGACAAACCAATGACATGCGCGTATCTCCAAGAGGCATAGATCCTCAAGTGCCCGGAGGGTGCATGAACATCTATGCCTCTTGAGGATGTTTGCAGCGCGCGCATGTACACACGCATAAACACATCGACGCTCTTTCAGAAGAAAATGCAGAAATGCAGGTGTACTTAGTATAGCATGTAGCTAGGTAAAGTCAACCTGATTTCACACAAATTATAGCAAGACTGAAATTGTACCGTGAAATTCTAGTTTTGTCACCATTTTCCCAAGTCTTGAAGCGAAAGCGAATCTCATATCAGGTTAAATATAAAATTACGTAAAAACAACAACAACAAAAAAACGTCATGACAAATGACGTTTGACAAACCAATGACGCGTATGCACTGAGCGCGCCCCTTATAGAGTTAACTATGACGCATTGGCACATCTGAAAGGCTTTTTTCAAAAGGAGATATTTCAAAATCAGAATCAAGTTAAAGTAAAAAAGTAGAGACCTTTGACAGCAGTCGGCTCTCATATAGAAGGGACTTTGTGGGTTATGGTTCATCCCATCTTGTACCCCACCCGGGTCTGCCCTGGGGGACTTGGGTGGGGTTAGGTATTTTTTAGTTCCCAGGGTCACCCTGGTCAGCCCCACAGGGTGGGTTTTTCTCTCTATTCTGGGGCATGTATTTCTGTCTACCCTTTGTCCATTCACCTGTTTTTGCCTTTTTAAAACTCTCCCTACTGTCTGCACTGCCTGTAGCTCTTGATATTGGATGTGTGTTGCTAAATGGTCTTAGCTTTATTTAGGCCCCATGTTGTAGGTTTATTTAACGTATTTGACCGGCTGGCGACATACATTCAATATTCTGGGTTTTTTTTTTTTTTTTTTTTTTTCACAAGCAGTGCAGGCACGTCCTGAGAAAGCCTTGTTGCTGTCGGGACGTTAAGCAATGTACAATCAATCAATCAATCATCCCATCTTGTTTTCTCTTGCATTCGTATCAGGGCAGGTTTTATACCTGTGGCACACTCGCACCCACATCCTCTTTTAAATCCGTCCCTTTCTTTCTTTAGGAGGACAGAACACAAGACACTCTTGTCTTATCCACAGTGGTTGCCTCTCAATTAGCAGTGCATGCTTAGAGCAGCACTGAAGTAGAGAAAAGTAACCAGTGTATGTCTTACCCTGTCCTCCACTGCCTCGATGCCCGCCAGAAATGTAACCTGAGCGCCCACTACGGCAATACACAGGTTACGGTGCACACACACCCGTTCACAGTTCAAAGACCTGTTAAATAAAACAAATTCACTCACAGTTCAAAGTCATGTCAAAACATACAGTCGTAATTTTATCCCTTTCGTCTGTCGTCGGGTTTTTTTGTTACAATAATTCCCTGCAGGACAAAAACTGCTACAACAGCCAAAGGATTAATTGTATCGGCTGGGGAAGAGAAAATATAAAGAAAATCACAGACCAGCTTAGGAAGAATAGCACTGTTGTTCCTACATGTGCTGGTGTGTGATTTTCGAGCTGAGGTCTGTGATTGAATGTGAGCAACTTTCAGGTTGCTCTGCAGTGACAAACTCGGTCTTTTGTTAGAACTGCTAAGGGCTTGCTACAGCAGATCATGTCCTTTACTAGCTGCTGCTGAAGATAGCGTTTGGCAGAAAAGATGTATAGCTACGTGACATTTCCGGTATCTTCAGTAGCACTCACGAGCTTGACCACTATACTGCTGAGGAAAAGAAAACAGTCCAACTGCAATTGACATACATCCGGCCTTAAATGGGGGGGGGGGGGGCAGATGAGGATCTGATGCCATACCGCTTTGCGCTTATGGTTTTTGGATGCTTGGGCCTCTGGTGTTAAATTAACAAAGATTTCAGAAAATAATCTGTGTCCTTGACAGTGAAAGGGTTAATAAATAGAAAGGAAGGCACTATGACTTGAGTGTGCTTAGTCCTGCGCCATCTAGAGCACTTTGCTTAATGACTGGTGCAGGGCTGGGTGTTGCATGAGTGAGCCTAATCCTGCGCCATCCACTAAACACGGTGCTTCGCCGCTATAGCAGAGCACTTTGCTTAATGGCTGGTGCAGCCGGGCTGGGTGTTGCATGAGTGAGCCTAATCCTGCGCCATCCACTAAACACGGTGCTTCGCCGCTATAGCAGAGCACTTTGCTTAATGGCTGGTGCAGGGCTGGGTGTTGCATGAGTGAGCCTAATCCTGCGCCAGCCACTAAACACGGTGCTTCGCCGCTATAGCAGAGCACTTTGCTTAATGGCTGGTGCAGGGCTGGGTGTTGCATGAGTGAGCCTAGTCCTGCGCCAGCCACTAAGGTGCTCCGCTGTAGCGGCGCACCTTGCTTAGTCAAGTTAGTGCCTGGCGCAAGATTAATCTCACTCATGCAACTGGCCTCAGGAATCACTCAAAACGGTGTTTATTTTCTAACTGTAATGTTGAACACTGACCCGACACATGTAAAGACGGTGATAGCCATGAACTGAGTGATTAGAGTGATGCTGCAGCCAATATAGGTGATGATGCTCAATGCTACACGGTGCACCTCGGACAGCTGCAACAAACATTAACCCTTTTCATCCTAATACACTATTGCAACAAATCGGATTTGACTATATTAGTTCAAGGGTGGTGCTAGAAAAGCTTGGCACCTGACTGAGGTGCCAAGCTATTCTGGCACCACCGCCTTGAACTAAAATGGTTGATCTATCTCCTAATTTGTAATGTAGCCTCCATAGCAAAATAAGCAAATTAAAAAACAAATTAGCCTCAGGATGTAATGGTTAAACCATGACAACAACAAACTAACACATACAAAAGCAACACAATCATTTATTGTATCTGGGGAAGAGAAAATAACAAAAAATCACAGACCAGCTTAGGAAGGATAGCACTGTTGTTCATACATGTGCTGGTGTATCTTTAATCACAACGGTTGAGAGGATAGTGTATGTCAGTATTAAGCCTAGTCTTGTGATATAATTATATGTTAACCAGTTTTACGGCCAACTGTGATCGATAAATTGGTGACATAGTTACTCTAAGATATACTGTTTTCATTTTAAATTATATACCTTTAACTAATTTAGACTTCCTAGATTATTATGCGTGTGTGTTAGGTGTGTGGTAGATGAGCGTGGGTGTGTAAATGGACACGTATCGGTTTGTGATATTAGTTGTTTAGTTTTAAAGTTTTTACAGTGTGTGTAGGGCATTGGGTTTGTGTGATAGAGTATTAATTTAGTTCTTATTGTTGACTGTGATGTTTGTAATTGTAACGACACCAACACACATTCCGGCTATGCTTTATGTTTCTTAAGGCAAATGACAATAAACAGTATCTTATCTTATCCTATCCTAATCAGTCAATCAATATCTATCTCATCTATCTATCCTATCTCTCTCTCTCTCTCTCCTCTCTCTCTCTCTATCTCTCTCACTCTCTCTCTCGCTCTCTCTCTCTTCTCTCTCTCTCGCATGTCTGTCTGTCTGTCCATCTATCTATCTATCTATCTATCTATCTTATCTATCTTATCTATCTTATCTTATCTATCTTATCTTATCTTATCTTAACCCCACCCGGGTCTGCCCTGGGGGACTTGGGTGGGGTTAGGTATTTTTTAGTTCCCAGGGTCACCCTGGTCAGCCCCATAGGGTGGGTTTTTCTCTCTATTCTGGGGCATGTGTTTCTGTCTACCCTTTGTCCATTCACCTGTATTTGCCTTTTTAAAACTCTCCCTATTGTCTGCACTGCCTGTAGCTCTTGATATTGGATGTGTGTTGCTAAATGGTCTTAGCTTTATTTAGGCCCCATGTGTTAGGTTTATTTAACGTATTGTACCGGCTGGCGACATACATTCAATGTTCTGTTTATTTAATTTTTTTCACAAGCAGTGCAGGCACGTCCTGAGAAAGCCTTGTTGCTGTTGGGACGTTAAGCAATGTACAATCAATCAATCAATCAATTATCTTATCTTATCTAATCTATTCTATTCTATTCTAATCTCTCTCTCTCTCTCTCTCTCTCTCTCTCTCTCTCTCTCTAGTCTCTCTCTCTTTCTCTCTCTCTCTCTCTCTCTCTCTCTCTCTCTCTCTCTCTCTCTCTCTCTCTCTCTCTCTCTCTCTCTCTCTCTCTCTCTCTCTCTCTCTCTCTCTCTCTCTCTCGTCTTTTAAAACCGCTCTCTTCAAGTACCTCACCTCAGCATCGTAAGATTTTCACAGCAACCTGCACTTGCAGTTTACGATTTTCCCCTTTCTAACTCTTCAATTCAGTTATATCTTCAGTTAATACAAGATGCTAATGCTGCATGTATTGTGTGTGTGTGTGTGTGTGTGTGTGTGTGTGTGTGTGTGTGTGTGTGTGTGTGTGTGTGTGTGTGTGTGTGTTTTGTGCTTGTGCTTGTGTTTATGAATGTATGTATGAAGATTTATACCTTTATAATTGTGTGTATGTGTGAGATTTGTTATGTTTATTTTCACTTTTTCAATGATTTCTTTTTTTTAAAAACTTCATATTTCAATTTTTATTAGTTATATATTTAGTTTTTCCCAATTTAATGATAGTATTTTTGTGATTTGTGCATTATATGTAAAGTAGATTAGCAACGGCAAGTTCGAAAAATGGTTTCACCAAAACTTTCACCGTTGTAAAATAAAGAATCATTGTCATTGTCATTGTCATTGTCATTGTCTCTCTCTCTCTCTCTCTCTCAGTTTTGAATTAGGAAAGGTTCGTGTCTTTTCAATGTGCCGATCATGGTGCGTCCCACTAGTACAGGCCCTAGAAGAAAGCAGGCAACACCCCGTAAAGCTCCAGGAAAAGCTCAACAGACTGAGAGTGGGACTGTGACTGGGAGTCGACGGCCGGGACCCAGTGGTTCAGGTCGCGCAGGTCGTTCTAAATCAAAAGGTCATTGTCCTGAGGGCAAGAAACAGACTCTGGAGTGCAAACAGCGAAGATTCCGACCCGGAACCAGAGCGCTGACGGAAATACGGAAATACCAGAAGACAACGGATCTCTTAATGCGAAAGTTACCATTTGCCAGAGTGGTGCGAGAAGTAGCAATAAACGTCTTCCCACATCACACAGAGCTAAGATGGAAAGCAACTGCCATTATGGCACTTCAAGAGGCAGCAGAAGCATTCCTGGTGCGGATGTTTGAGGATTCGAACCTGTGTGCTATTCACGCCAAGCGAGTCACCATTATTCCCAAAGACATATGGCTAGCGAAACGGATTGGAGGATACGGCATAGCAGAAGACATAAATTGTTAAGAATGGCATAATTTGATTTTGAACGCAAAACTGATTTCAAAGTTGGTAAAGTCAGATGAATCCTTTGTTTTGTTTTTGTTTTGTTTTGTTTTTTCTCTGGGGAAATCAGTCAATATGGGCGACAAGTGCGCAATCGGTTTCACAGTTATTGTAGCGCGACACAGGTACTCGCGACTCGCATCTCGGGGTATGTGGAAGTTGGTTCACCACTTGGGAAAGAAGTCTGTACCACATCGCTCATGGTTTAACTTATATGTATGTAATTGTATTAAACCATGATTGCTGATGATTAACGAGCTGAGTAGCTAGAACTGTGCATCAATTTATTCCCAATTAAGTCTGTTATCCTTTTCAATTATCATTTGGACTACTTAGCTCTGTCTATGTGTGAAGGGGGGTGGGTGGGGTGGGGGGTGTCTGTGAGTCTATGAGTATGTCTGTCTATGTGAATAATGTTGTCATCGCTTTGCAAGTATTATGTTTACTTATATGTATGTATATTTGTAGTTAGTCTTGTAGTTGTTAGCAACGGCAGGTTTGTAAAATGGCTGTGTCGATGACGATGTCAATGCCTAAACCGTTGTAAAATAAAGTTTCATTGATTCATTCTCTCTCTCTCTCTCTCTCTCTCTCTCTCTCTCTCTCTCTCTCTCTCTCTCTCTCTCTCTCTCTCTCTCTCTCTCTCTCTCTCTCTCTCTCTCTCTCTCTGTGTGTGTGTAATTGTGTGTATGTGGGAGATTTTCTATGTTTATTTCTACGTTTTCAATGATTTCTTCTTCTTTTTTAAAACTTTATATTTCAATTTTTTGTTAGTTATATATTTAGTTTTTCCCAATTTAATGATAGTATTTTGTGATTTGTGCATTATATGTAAAGTAGATTAGCAACGGCAAGTTCGAAAAATGGTTTCACCAAAACTTTCACCGTTGTAAAATAAAGAATCATTGTCATTGTCATTGTCATTCTCTCTCTCTCTCTCTCTCGCATGTGGAAAGGGGAGGTCATTGGTCAATTTTGAGACATTTATAATATTTTGCTTTCTAATCATCATGTAAACCCATACCGTTTCTGAAACACAGCAAACAAAAAGCAAGAACTTCTTAAGGTCTCTGAAGAAGCCTAGACCTTTATGAGCAAATTAAAATGCGGGGGTTCATGAAATCGAAAACCGCTTCACAACTGAAGGAGGTGTCGGGTCGGGTGAGGGACTTAAGTTTTGTCTCACGCATGACACCCGTAATAGATGTCCCTCTGAAGTCATCAGGGGAACCTTCACTTACGGGTGCGTGCCTACTTTGAAAGGTATAATCTGTGCCTACCTTGAAAGGTACGATCTGTGCCTACCTTGAAAGGTACAATCTGCATTAGGATGGCAAAGTTACTGGTGTGGTTGCATCGACACTCCATCACACCATTGTCCTCTCTTGCTGCCAATACACAGCCGTAGGTTGACCACAGTCTGTCGAACATTTACAGGCATAGGTTTGAGGAAATTCAGAATGTATGACTTGCACATCAGTCAAGGCATTAGCCCTTATCATCCTGATACACCCCTTGCTTGAAATGAATTTGACTGATAGTTGAAGGGTGGTGCCAGAATAGCTCGGCGCCTCCGGCGCGAAGCTATTCTGGCACCACCCTTGAACTAAGACGGTTGATCTATCTCCTAATCTTTAATGTAGCCTTCATAGGACAATAAGCAAATGTTGCAAAATCAGCCTCAGGATGTATGGGTTAGAGATATGCTGCATGCAGATAGGTGACAAAAAGCCTCGTATACCTACAAGGCACATCTCAAATGAGCTGTCTGTAAGTTTTTTTTTTTTTTTAAAATCACAATGATTCCTACAGGAATCTTCGCAACAAAAGCACAGTAAACAAGATGAGGATTTTATCCCAAAGTCTACCTTACTGTTTGGAGCTCACAGGCGTTTATCTTTTAGGAACATTCAGAGTTGTTCATACTTTTATGCTTATTATGCTGATCCATTTCCCTCCTCTCTAAGCCAACACCTGATCAACACACACGTCGGCGTACACAAATAAATACGGACACACGGCGCTTCCCGCCATTAGTATGCTCTGTGGGCTTGTGTATCCACAGGAGTCCAACTCCATCTACTCTAACCCACCCTCTGATCCACACACTGGCACACAGAAATAAAGACGGACACACGGCGATTCCCGTCACTTGTACGCTCTGTGGACTGACGTAGCATAGCTATTCTGAAGAAGCTTAGAGATACTTTTAGAATAAGCGCTTAACAAATCTCCTTTATTATTATTATTATTATTATTATTATTATTATTATTAGGACGAGCAGCGAAATGACGTCACTTCAAGCTTCACGTTAGTCCCACGACGCTGTGTTCATTGTGACGACTCGATGTTATACGTCACTCATCGCAGTACTAACATTTGACGTATCAGAAAATCAACTTTGCAATTTTCTTGCTGATTTTCACGCATAGGGCTTACAGGTCACAATCTGACCTAATGCTATCCCAGGGCCGGGACAAACAGCAGGCTTATGCAAACACTGTTTATGAAACATCATGCGGGTATTAAATTAATGAGAAGATAGCTTTTTTCGTAAAAGAAAAATTAAGTTATGTTAGCTGTTTTACAAATGACTCCTAAAAAGTGGTGCAGAAATTGTCTGATTTTCACACCTTTGGCAGTGGGTCAAATGGTTGTTGTGACGCGTCTAGTGTGGTAGTGTAGCGTCTATGCTTGTCGCTCTCGCTTTCACCTCCCACCGCTGGCTAGCAGTTTTGCGAAAAGGGGAGCAGAGTATGTCAGTCTCTCCCTGCCAGTACGCAGCCTTTCCAACAACAAGCCTCATGTAGTGCCTCCTTTTGGCGACTCACGGTAACCGAGGACCTTACGGACTCGGGTTGAACTACAGAGGACTCGGAGGAGGTCTGTCCCCCAGACATACGGCATGCAGGCCCATTGATGTGTGGACAAGCCCTGATGTCTATGAACCAGATCCCCAGCTATGGGTAAATAGCCCCACTGCCTTGTGGGTGCCTTGGGAGAGGCAAAGGCTAGGGGAGTAAACCCTATACAAATCCGGGCAGGAATGCTCGATAGCCTTGGTTGGTAGATCTTCGAGAAGAAGGAAAACTCCGAAGAAAAACCTGAGTAGATCGGACCCAAAAGCCTTGTTCGGCAACCCATCTAGGAGAAGGACACTCCAAAACCAAACCATCATGTGCTCCCAGGAAAGGCCTTTTGACCAGGAGTTAAGGGTGAGGTAACCCCGACAGAAACCCCGAGTGCTGAAGACGGAGGTACTGGGCTGCACTCTAATAAACCACAGTACCACGCATATACAGCCATATGACACTCGGAGATGGATTCAACAGAAGGTCACCCTGGAAGAAGAAGGGAAAGCACTGACTGGTAGGAAAGCTGCAAACGTGTTCGAACAGATTTATGCAAAAGAAAGTAACATCACTGTCCCACGAATGCTTGAGAAAGAAATCAGACAGGAAGAAAGAGAGAGAACAAGAGATGCAAACATCCATG
Source organism: Semisulcospira habei (assembly GCA_036245525.1). Classification (NCBI taxonomy): domain Eukaryota; kingdom Metazoa; phylum Mollusca; class Gastropoda; family Semisulcospiridae; genus Semisulcospira; species Semisulcospira habei. The sequence continues at coordinate 310,804,985 of BTPG01000002.1, forward strand.
ATGCAATGAAGATGGCCATCAAACAACTGAAGAAGAAAAAATCTCCAGGTCCAGACAGCATCTCAAACGAGATGATACAACACCTTGGCAACACTGCCTTAATGAAGCTACTGAACATCTTTAAGCACAGCTGGAGAGGAGGACAGGTACCCCAGTGCTGGAAGAAAGCCAGGATGTTCCAAATTTTGAAGAAAGGGAAGAATAAGTCCAAAGCCCTGAGTTATCGCCCCATCAGCCTGACAAGTTGTGTGCGCAAGACCATGGAGCGCATCATCAACAAGCGCCTGCAGTGGTACATGGATTCACGAGAGCATTATCGTGTCAGAGCAAGCTGGCTTCAGAAGCTACAAGAGTACAGAAGACCAGACAACACACCTTGCACAGGTCATAGAAGATGCCTTTCAAGATCAGAAGGTGACATTAGGCTGCCTTCATTGACCTACAGAAGGCTTTCGACAAGGTGTGGAAGGATGGTCTCCTTGTGAAGCTCCTTCGCAGTGGCATCCAAGGGAACATGTACCGGTGGACCAAGTCATACCTGCACAATCGCAGAGCCCGTGTGACAGTGGATGGGTACTGTGGCCAAAAAGTGCTGCTGTGTTAGGGGGTGCCACAGGGGGGAGTCCTGTCACCGACCCTGTTCATACTCTTCATCAACGACCTTGTGCCAGAGCTACCAAAAGGAGTCCACGCAGCCCTGTACGCAGATGACCTGGTACTCTGGTGCACAGAAGAGTATGCAACAATCGCTACATACAGGATGCAGCTAGCTCTGGACCAACAACTGGTGTGTGACCATCAACACAGAAAAATCATCAGCCACACTCTTCTCTCTCTCCAACAAAGCGAAGGCTGGCAACCTAACACTGTGCAACACCCCGCTGCGGTATGAAGACCAACAGACATACCTGGGAGTCACCCTTGACAAGAGGCTGACGTGGAAGCCGCACATCTGGAACGCAGAAGCGAAAGCTATAAGAAAGCTGAACATCATGAAGAAGCTGTCTGGAACACAATGGGGAGCCAATGGAAAGATCCTCAAAAATGTATATCAAGGCACAGTGAGACCACACCTTGAGTACAGATCCAATGCATGGTTGACGGCAGCCCAGTGACACCAGCAGACCATTGACAGAGTTCAGAACCAGGCACTGCGTATCATCACCGGCGCAAGAGACAACAAGCACCTTACCCCTGCGCATGAGAAGAGATTGCAAAGCCTTGATACAGTCCACAAAAGTCAAGTCTTCCAAAGACCATCCTATGAACGCCAGGATGAAACGACCAACCTCAGGGAGACTGAAAAGATCAAGATTTGTGAAGGAGACGAGAGCACTGCAGAGAAAACACAGGCAAAGCTCTCTGCGCAGGTAGAGGCTCTCAATCCTGCCAGCGACCTTCCACCCTGGGAAAGTATGCCAGAAAACATCACCATCTCTTCCACTGTACCCTAAGTCACCACCAAAGATGAGCACAGCACTGTGAGCAAAGAAAGCCCTGAAACTGGCCATGCTCGAAAGAAAGTATCCCCAGGAAGCATGGATACGGGCATACACCGATGGATCAGCCACAGATGCAGTTCAGAATGGAGGGGCTGGGGTGTACATTCAGTACCCAAACGGAAAATGGCAGGCAGAGGCAGTACCAACAGGCCTTCACTGCACAAATTACAGAGCTGATGTGGAAGCCGTGGTCCGCGCTGCAAACACCCTTAGTGGCACTGCAGACCCTGATGCCCAGATTGTCTTCCTGACTGGAGTCATGTCTGTCCTTGAGGCAGCAACAGCAAGCAAACTGCCACGTCTACAAGAGGCACTGCAAAACATCAAATGCACCAGACTGGTGCTGCAGTGGATCCCTTCACACGGCAATAAAGCTTACAGAATGGCAAAAGTGGGCGCAGAGGAAGAAAAAGATGAAAATGGAGTCAGATTCACAGAGATGAAGACAATCATTAAGTCTGTGTACAGACCACCACAACGGCACCTAGACAGTTACCATCAGCTGTCCAGACAAGAGCAGGTGACCATCTTCCGTCTGAGGACCGGGCACAACCGACTCAATTTCCACCTGCACAGACGCTTCCACCTCGTGCCATCTCCCCTGTGCCCTTGTGGAGAAGCAGAGCAGACCACATTGCACATCCTCCAGGACTGTGGGAACCACCAGCTTCTGAGGGAGGAGATATGGCCGAAGCCCGCCACTCTACAAGAGAAACTGTACGGGCCTGTGGAGGCGTTACAGAAGACCACAGATTTCATTTTGAGAGCCAAACTCCAAGTGTGACGGCGTTCGAGAAGAAGAAGAAGACACCTAGGGCATACAGGTCACAATTGACCTAATCGTACCTGACAGCCGAGACAAACTGTAGGCTTAGGTAAATACCATATACGAAAAATCATGCGATTATTAATGAAAAGATTAGTTTTTATCGTAAAAAAAAGATTCAATTGTTTTAAGATTAACCATATAATTCGTGAAATTAATCCCAAAACGTGAAAATATTTTTTTTTTCAAAAATATTTAATTATCACTCAATAAGTTCTAGAGGTACAATGCTGGTTAACGAACTCATTCAGTATCTCTCTTTTATCTAGCTATATGCAGATTATCTAGTAAAAATAAGAAAAATTACGGACTTCAGTGTGGATCAACCGGTTTTTGTGAAACTTCCATTTTCTCGCCAATGAGCATCTTGATAAAAAAAAATCGAGAAAAAGATCCCGAGATAATTTTTGTAGGGACAATACTCTAAAATTTCAAGCTTGTCCGTCCTCAAACGCGGGCTCTAGTCGCTGTCACACACACACACACACACACACACACACACACACACACACACACACACACACACACACACACACACACACACACACACAAACACGCGTCGCTTTGGCGTCAAAAAGACGTTCTCTAGAAAGGTTTGAGTAGCTAGACGTGACGTCATTTTTATCTTGTTACTTCTTCGCCAGAATTACTGCCCCGCACGCCATAAACGTCATGTGCATGCTCCGGAATGCGCTCCGACGAGCCCCATTTCAAAGTCTACCGTATTTTTAAATACGGTAGACAACAAACAGCAAACATGTTCAGAACTGCTTTAAATGTTCATAATTTTTTTAATGGTCTTTCATATGTAAATTTTCTCTCATTTGCATACATAGTGTATCAATTAACTGTTAATATTTTACTTCTTGTTTTTGAAAGGCAAATCCTGGAAAGCAAGAAGGAGCCCACAGGTTTGAATTGCAAAATTCCAGTCTGAGAGAAAATATCTTAAGAGAAAAGAAAAGGGGAGACTGCTAGTGCTAATATTTTAGGAAGAGTACAAAGTAAAGTAGGTAAAAGCAGTGTCAGGGGAGAGAAGTGTTCATGATCGACCAGAGATCATCGATCTACTTTGGTCAAAGCACACAACAAAAAATTCCATGCATCCTAAGAGAGAACCTACTAAAAGGGTAGTCTTTCCTATCTTTTTTTGTGCTTTGACCAAAGTAGATCTATGATCACTGGTCGATCATGCACACGTCTCTCCCCTGACAGTGCTTTTACCTACTTTACTTTGTAATCTTCCTAAAATATTAGCACTGGCAGTCTCCCCTTTTCTTTCATTTATTACTACAATATCGACTGCAATCCCTTCCCCCCTTTTAGTAGGTTCTCTCTTAGGGTGCATGGAAATTTAACTTTCGACCCCCCTTGGGGAACCTAGGTTTAAATTTCCATGCACCGAGTGGCTGGAACAGAACAGTGGGATGTGTGATACGTCCCCCTTCGGGGGCGGCCTCCATATGCATTGCTTCCAGTCACCTTTTTAGCGCACTCCCTCTTTCCTATTTTCCTATTTTTTTTTAATTTTTTTTTGTGCTTTGACCAAAGTAGATCTATGATTAGCGCACCCCCTCTTTCCTTTTTTTTTGTGCTTTGACCAAAGAAAATCTATGATCACTGGTCGATCATGCACACTTCTCTCCCCTGACAGTGCTTTTACCTATCTTAAGAGAACTTAATTGACTACGAAGTTGGGATACAAAATGTGTGTGTATTCAGTGTTTAGACACTAAACTCACCGATTCTGTGTATCCAGATACACGCAACGGGGCTCAAAGCTGTTGTTTGCTGATGAATACTGAAACACAAACGCAAGAAAACAGTTTATTATATGGTTGGGGGAAAAAGTAAGACAATTACAATGAGCATCAATGGCAGCCTGGAAGCAAGGTCTATTTTCGGGGAGGCCTTTAGTAAGAGGTTGAAGGTCCCAAACACTCGCGGGGGCTCATGAGAATCTATACCTCTTGCAGTTTGGTGGTGTTCACATCAGTTTTCTCGGCAATAGAAAGGTTAAAGACTAAATGAAGGTCTTTAAAGACAGGTGACCTGACATAAGGGTCGTCCGTCAAAACAGGTTCTGCTGTACAAGAAAGGTTCATTACAATTTACAAAAACTGATAATTAAATGAGTTACCAATCGGCACATTTCGTTATTCTGTACTAAGCATAACATACTGTTCATCTCTGTGCAATTCCAGGAATTGGCTTGAAGTAGCATAAATCATCAAAATTTCCTGCTGACGGCCGTATGTACGCTGGGCGGTCATTTTGGACCTTATCAGGGGCGGATCAGTTACCTCGAGGGGGGGGGGGGTAGGTTCCAACTTTTTGTTTGGGACCTTCAACCTCTTAATGAAAGGCCTCCTCGAAGATAGACCTTGCTTCCAGCAGCCGAAAAATGGAAATGATACGAGAGGAGTGTATGCGTAGGGGGGGGGGGGGGGGGGCCGACAAGGCGCGTGCGTGTTAAGACTCTTAGACTCTTCCCATTCGCCAAAATATCAAACAGCGGGCTGGGGGGGGGGGGAGGGGGAGATTGGCTTTATTATGGCATTTTAAAGAATTTGGGTCGGGGGAACCCCTGCACTGGAACACCCCTCTCCTCCTGCGGGGTTGGAGCCGTAAAGTGCAAAAGCACAGTCCAGCACACAATCTGAAAGTCCTCTTGCTGTGGAGTCTGCATACCTCAAATAGATCATCTCGGAGGCTTCTGGGCGGCGGCCGTCTCAGTGAGGAACTATAACTTTGGTCAGTAACAGATCGGTCAAAGAAGTAAACCGGCCTGGAGAAACTGACTTGGTACACAGAGTTCACAGAGCTACCTACGCCAGCTAGGCAGGTGAATTTTTACTTGACATATAGCTCTATGAATTCTGCGATGACAACTGACAGCACGACTTTCAAGTCCACGTTCCCTGTATCCGTATGGGTAGTGCTTCATAATATTTAGTTCGTCACTTCACTCCGGGCAACACCTGGACAGGCGACGATCCGCGAGCTGTTTAACCCTTTTCATCCTGATAACCCATTGCTTCAAATAAATGTGACTGATAGTTCAAGGGTGGTGCCAGAATATTATGGCACCACCCTTGAACTAAAACAGTTGATCTATCTCCTAATCTATAATGTATCCTTCAAAGGACAACAAGCAAATTTCACAAAATCAGCCTCAGGATGTATTGTAATGGGTTCAACAAACAAATGAATGTTCAATCCCTAAACTTACGGTCGTTCTATACCCTATGATTTCATTAACACATTCCGAGTAGCCTACCGGAGACACGTCAGTAACACGGAACCACTTGGCTCTGGAAAAGGGACCTTGTGGGAACCACATCTACGTACAAGACTTCGGTCGGTCAATGACAGACTGAAAACGTGTGAGAATACCAAGACGGGTACAAGCGCAATCGGCACAACACGTCCAGCACACTTTGTGCGGACCAGTCATTGACTTGACGGCCCGAAGACCATTTGCTAACTGGGACGAAGAAAACTACTGAAACCGAGAGGGTGCCAGGCGAGGCCGGGAATGGGGGTTTAGGGTGGTGGGAGCGGGGAAGGGGGTGTGGAGGGTGGGGTGGGATTAGAGCTAGGGTAAATGCCAGTATGAGGAGGTGTAGATGTGTTATACGCTATATGTACACATTAACCCATTCAGCCCCGACGCACTACAGCAGGAGATAGATCGACCATGATAATTCAAGGTATGCCTGATTAGAATGGCGCCAAGCTAATCTGGCGCTACCCTTGAATTATCACGGTCGATCCATCTCCTGCAACTTTTTTTGTTTTTTGGGAGGGGTTGGGTTCAGGTTGAGACTCAGGTCCGTCAGTGCAGCGGTGTGAAGATCGACCATGCTAGCTCAAGGGTACTTTCTGGCACCACCATGATCAGCACGTCTGGAATGAGTTAATTTAATGTGAGGGTTACTTTGGCGTTGTCGAAGCGTTGCCGAAGCCTGAAGGAGTGTCTCAGATTGCGTCGCCGTCCGTTGACAAAGCCCGAGAACAGCAACACGGGACTGGAGACCACACCTTCATCCACCGTGGCACTCAAATAGCATAAATTTGAATAAATAAATAAAGATACAATAAAACAATAAGATAAATCAAGGTGTCATAAATTCAATTCAATTTAAGAGTAAATCACGTCACGTCACGTCAGATCACATCACATGAACTTAGCCTAAAATCTTGTAATTTAGCAAAGATGTATTTAAATCACAGGCAGTAGTCATAAAAACGCGTCTTTCACTATATAAATCAACATACTGATTTACTAATCAGCCTCTTGTTCTATTGTCATATCTATCGAAAGGTTGATATACTGACACTGTCAATCGGAACACATAAAACATATTTTCTACCGAACCCTGTGTCGTGAACCAGTAATCACATAGTGTCTTTAACTCATTTGAGACGTGCCGCCTCCGGACACGCGGCTTATGCCGCGTATCTGGAGGCGGCACGTCTCGAATGAGTTAATATAAAGCGGAACCTAAGTTTGGCCCTTATCTCTGTTGCGTTTCGTTTTAAGTAGATGCGTATGGTAAACAGTAAAGTGTTACCCGTGTTGCAGCAACACCCTCCGGTCGGGAATATGCATCAAGACGGACACTAGCACAGCCTTTCCTGGCGGGAAATAAAATTAAAATAAAATGACGATCAACGCGTACTTAGTAACAAAACGTATTGAAATGTTCAGATTCACTGCGGACTCTCAGACGTAAATGATAGGCCTGTCTTTACCTGGAAACATACGACACGACCTGGGAAAAAAAAAGTAAATTATTTTAGACGTGCCGCATACGGACACAAAGTTAGCGTTCGAGATATGCCGCAAAATGTCTCCAATTCGAACGTCATTTGCCGCGTATCTACGTGCGCGACACGTCTCGACCCACAAGTCATACTTTATTTTCACCAGTCCGCCTCACGATCGGTACATATTCCCTCGATCCGACTATTTGTTTTTCCAGCGCTAACCCCTTCCCTGCCGGCGGATGCAGAATGTGTTTTCGAAAGCTCTGTTAAGTTAGCGTCAAAGATCCCCAGTCGTCGAAGGAACATGGAGACGACGTGATTTCAGCAAGAGACATTGATCCTCATGAAGATCTATGTCTCGTGCAGTTGGATCGCGTTCACTTTTTTCTCTGTAGTGGAAGGGTTAAACCGTAGCGAATTTGATGTGAGAGCCATTCAGTTCAAGCGGTTAATTTTCTCACGGCGTGCATGTTTTTACTATTAAAAAAAACAACAAGTGTTTGACGGTGTCAATACTTCCACTATAAGGGTCAAGTTGATACTTGTAGGGAAAAACTTACGCCGTCAGGCAGTGGTCACTTAAGCCATATCATACTGAGGCTAAAAGCTTCAAATTTGTACACTGCCATATGCAAGCTACATTATAGTACTTACAGATACGGATATATTCCAATGGCTTTAGTTCAAGGGTGGTGCCAGAATAGCTTGGCGCCTAGAGGTGCCAAGCTATTCTGGCACTACCCTTGAACTAGTTTAGTCAAACTTATTTCACACACTGGTGCCACGGTATTCCGAATGATAAGGGCTAACCTTAGAATAGATCTAGACGTCTATGGTCAAACAGTATAGGCCTAGCTGACGAAAGACATACCATACTTCTTGCGTCCTTCAGTTGTGAAGTCCACGCGACTAATATTGCACGCAGCCGAGCTGTCACAGCACCTGAACCTTGATAGCTCAGACCTTGATGAACTGATCATCTGAAACTCTGTAATATCGAGAGATATTTTGATACGGGAAACTTGAATGTTTTTACAGTGCACGCGATATTGGAAAAGATCAGCGCTGGATAAACATCGAACAGTTACGTCCCTTAATTGATCCCTTTCTTATTGCACCCAATCGCCAGCCCACTTGGGCCGGCGATTGGGCGCAATAAGGAAGGGATCAGGGAACCTAACTGTTCGTCGGTCCAACGCTGAGCGTTTGCCTTAGTATGTGTACGTACGTATACCGTACACCTCATATACCGATTTTGTGATTAACCTATTCAACCCCACACTCGCATTTCCCAAATTTTGGAGGTGTCACCTATCGACTGTGTAGCAGCTGCAGAAGATGGAGCGACTATGTTAAATTAAGGGTAGTGCCAGATTAGCCTGACGCCATCAGGCGCCAAGCCTTGAATTATTGAGGTCAATCGATCTACTGCTGTAGTGTGTCGAAGCTAAATGGATAAAAGTGAATTCATGTCTTAGAAAAGAAACCTGATTTCTGCCTCATTGCTTTGAAACCAATGGATACATTGAACATCGGTTTTGTGCCCCAGGATAGTCTGCCCGGAGAGTAAACACTCAACTCATCCAGCCCGGACACACCACAATAAGACATGGGTGGAGCATGATAGTTCAAAGATGGTGCCAGAATAGCTTGGCGCCAAGCTATGCTGGCACCACCCTTAAACTATCATGCGCGATCTGTCTCTAGAATTGTAATGCAGTCCTTCAGAGGGCAACTTCAGAATTTGGGGATTTCGGTCCTCGGGTAGAATGTGTTAAAATGAGAAGAAGTACCCAACGGAGAAAGAAACACGCTTAGAAAAAACAAACTGTTTGTTTGTTTGTCTATTTTGACAAAGGGTATTTACCCGAAATATTAATAAATTGTGTTGTACCCGTCTTTTCTAAGCGTGTTTCTTTCTCCGTTGGGTACTTCTTTGCATATTACACGCTTGGCAGTCACCTTTTTGGTCTGGATTGTGTTAAAATGGATTTACTGAATCAAAAATGAGTGCCCCAAACCTAGATAGGAATAGCTGCCCTTCAGAGTCTCGTTGAGGCTGACCAGGCGGACAATCTCGCCCAGAAACGTGTCCAGGTTGAATAGGACTTCTTCCAGTGTCTGAAACACCATCGAAAATAAATAAATAATAAATAAACAAATAAATGGCGGTAAATAATTAAATAAATAAATAAGCGAGCGAGCTAATGAATGAATAAACGAAGAAGGGAAGGAACGAATGAATAAAAACCCACACAGGCATGCAAAACTGATAGGTCATAACTTACCACGTATGACTAAGAAGTATGTTTACTGCAGGAGCCCACTGCGTGTACCCCAGTCCCAGTGAGCATAAGGTCCTCGGACCGACGTGGGCCGTGCGCCGGCCAACTCAGACTGACGTCGGCCCGAGAACCGTTTAGCTTACTGTTATCACTTTTTGCCAACAATAATTGTCGGCGAAGTTACGCCGCAAACTTTGGTCGAATGAATCGTTTGTCTGGAACGAGTCAGTTAGTTAGTTATTTGGGTTTAACGCCGAGCAGGCAGCTAAGGCCATCTCACGGCGGTGTCTCAGTGGAACGAAAGACGTGACGGTACTTCGACGCTCTCTTAACCCGTTCAGTGCCGAGAAAATGGGAACACCACTCAACCGCGAGAGGTGTAGATTCTCAGGAGCCCCCGCAGTTGTTGGGGCTCATGAGGATCTATGCCTCTTGCTGATGTCACTTTGAGCCTATGTTCCTGGGACAGCCAGGGCTTTTAGGTGCTGAATCTATAAAGATTGCGGCCCCACCCGGGTCTGCCCTGGGGGACTTGGGTGGGGTTAACTACTTTTAGTTTCCAGGGTCACCCTGGTCAGCCCCACAGGGTGCGTTTTCCCCTCTATTCTGGGGCATGTGTTTCTGTCTACCCTTGGTCCATTCACCTGTATTTTCCTTTTTTAAACTCTCTCTACTGTCTGCGCTGTCTGTAGCTCTTGATATTGGATGTGTGTTGCTAAATGGTCTTAGCTTTATTCAGGCCCCATGTCGTAGGTTTATTTAACGTATTGGACCGGCTGGCGACATACATTCAATATTCTGTTTAGCTTTTTTTTTTTTCACATGCAGTGCAGGCACGTCCTGAGAAAGCCTTGTTGCTGTCGGGACGTTAAGCAATGTACAATCAATCAATATAAAGATTGCGGAAACGCAAACGCCGTCAGCTGGCACATAACTGGTTAACTCATTCTACCCCAGACACACCACAGCAAGATATGGATCGACCATGATAGTTCAAAGGTGATGCCAGAATAGCTTGGCGCCTATGGGCGCCAAGCTATTCTGGCATCACCCTTGAACTATCATGGTCGATCTGTGTCCTGCACTGCACTGCAGTCTTCAGAGGACAACGGCAAAATTGGGAGATTTCGGTCTTGGGGTACAATGAGTTAAATATTTGACCGTGACGATGGAACATGTACATTTAAGTATAAGTAATAAATGGTGGTAAATAAATAAATAAATAAATAAATGAGCGAGCGTAAAGCCGGGGCATCCGAATACAGCACGTCTAGAACGTTTCACGTGAACCCTCTTAACCCCACGTCCCCACCCGGGTCTGCCGTGGGGGACTTGGGTGGGGTTAACTACTTCTTAGTTCCCAGGGTCACCCTGGTCAGCCCCACAGGGTGGGTTTTCCCCTCTATTCTGGGGCATGTGTTTCTGTCTACCCTTGGTCCATTCACCTGTATTTGCCTTTTGTTAAACTCTCCCTACTGTCTGCGCTGCCTGTAGCTCTTGATATTGGATGCGTGTTGCTAAATGGTCTTAGCTTTATTTAGCCTGTTAGACCGACTGGCGACATACGTTCAATATTCTGTTTAGTTTGTTTTTTTCACAAGCAGTGCAGGCACGTCCTGAAAATGTCGTGTTGCTGTCGGGACGTTAAGCAACGTAAAAGAAAAAAAAAATCTTAACCCAACGGCCGCATTTCCTAACTTTTGGAGGCGTTGTCTAACGACTATGTTCCAGTTGTAGCAGATAAGATTGATCATGATAATTCAAGGGTAGTGTCAGATGAGCTTGGCGCCTTAAGGCGTAAAGCTCATCTGGCACTACCCTTGAATTATCATGATCTGTCCATCTCCTGCTGCAGGGTCCCGGGGTCTAAATGGGTTAAATTGTTCTTACCCGGTTTGCACGTCCACTGTGAGTTCTCTCGATGTATCGATTGAGAACCCAAAAGTAGTACTGAAATGCAAGAATGTAAAACACTTATTTAGTCAGTGAAATGGGGTGAGTTGGGAGAAATGAACCTTTTCAAGAAAATTAAATTTAATGACATTAACTAATTGTAGCCCAAGACCGAAATCCCCAAATTTTACCGTTGTCCTCTGAAAACTGAATTGGAGTGCAGGACACAAGATCGACCATGATCGTTCAAGGGTGATGCCAGAATAGCTTGGCGCCCATAGGCGCCAAGCTATTCTGGCATCACCCTTGAACTATCATGGTCGATCCATATCTTGCTGTGGTGTGTCTGGGGTAGAATGAGGTAGCGTGTGTCTGAGAGAGAGGGTGTGCTGTTGTTCATGCGCAGTGAGTCCAGTGTTTTCCTGGAGAACAGCGCTATACAAGAACTATGTATTATTATTATTAACAGATTCGGAAAGTTTGAAGTAGCTTACGTGCAAACGTGTTTTAAATGCTCGCTGCCTGACTTGCTTGTTTAATAACTTGTTTATTACTTTGGACGTTTGTATTATATAGACCTACGTGTATTCTTCTTCTCCAGTCATAACCGTCATCTTCAGTTGAATTCTGGTTGTCGTAACCGGAAAGGAAAGGTACCGATGTGGTAGAATAATGGTTGTCGCCATTCCAGGAAGCCAGACCAAGAGACAGTAGTCCGATTCTCTCCTCCAGGCTCAGTCCAGGGTCCAGCAACATGTCAGCACAGTCCAGAGACAGAGGGCACTGCACACAGCATTATGATGTGCGACTTCATGTGTGGCCGGCTGTCATTCACGACTGGGCTGTCATTATCTTAATCTTTGTAAAATATATGTTGGCCTGACATTTTGGACCTTACGGCCTTGAGCCGTAAAGTTAAAAAAAAAATCAGAGATCAGCACACTGCATACGTCGGCTATTTGTTTCATCATTATAAGCAACCCCCTGCCGAAACTGCAAGAGATGTAGATCCATCTGCAAGAAACAAAGATCCTCATGAGCCCCCGCAGTTGCGGGGGCTCATGAGGATCTCTGTCTCTTGCTGAGACCAATTTGTATCTATGTGCCTTGGACGGCTGTGGCTTTCGGTTTTTGAATGAACACAGATTTCAGAAACACACTATGCGTCCAGTGGCAGGGAATGGTTAACCCATTCAGCCCTGACGCACTACAGCGGGAGTCGACCATGATAATTCAAGGGTAGTGTCAGATTAGCATGGCGCCCTTTCGGCGCCAAGCTAATCTGGCACTACCCTTTAATTATCATGGTCGATCCATCTCCTGCAACAGGTGCATAGTCGTTAGATGACGCCTCCAAAATTTGGGAAATACTTGCGTCGGGCTGAATGAGTTAAAGAGATTACAATCCAGACCAAAAAGGTGACTGCCACGCGTGTAATATGCAAAGAAGTACCCAACGGAGAAAGAAACACGCTTAGAAAAGACGGGTACAACACAATTTATTAATATTTCGGGTAAATACCCTTTGTCAAAATAGACAAACAAACAAACAGAGAGATTAGCCGCTACTTATCTTCATTGGCAGAAAGAATGTGGAGTTGAAAGAAGAGTTGCCACATTCTTTCTGCCAATGAAGATAAGTAGCGGCTAATCTCTCTGTTTGTTTGTTTGTCTATTTTGACAAAGAGTATTTACCCGAAATATTAATAAATTGTGTTGTACCCGTCTTTTCTAAGCGTGTTTCTTTCTCCGTTGGGTACTTCTTTTCTTTTAAAGAGATTACAGACTTACAGGAGAAGCGATGCTAGCTACAGTATCCTCATCTTGGGTTGTGGAGTAGCCGTCAGACACATCCGTCGATGTACCAACAGTGGAAGGAAACAGCGACCCCGTATCTGGAGTGTCTCCATCGTTTAACGTCATCGCCTCTGATGCCAAAGTTGTTAACTGCGTTTCTGTTGGTTCGGTGACGACATCTTTTGACGTCAGCTCAGCGGCTTGCGTCTCGGTCTGTGGTGAGATTGGTGTTGAGGTCGGTAGGGACACGGTTGACGGATCCGTCGTCAGAGTGCTTGCTAGAGTGTTTAGAGTTGAAGAGGTCGAAATCGTAACAGAAGAGGTCAATGTCACTCCTGCAGAGGTCAAGGTCACCACCGCAGAGGTCGACGTCATCCCTGAAGAGAAGGTCGAGGTCACGCCTGTTGTGGTCGAACTCACTGATAATGGAGACACGACAGTCGATGCTGTAGTCAGTGTAGATTCTGTAAGAGTAAACACATAGAAAGGTGAGACCTGCTTCTTGCAGATGGGTGATATTCCGTTTTCCCTAAGAATGAAGAGTTAAAAAAATCCACACTCACCTTGGTTGTCGACCCTCATGCACAACGGGTAGAGGTAGGTGAGGCTGCACAGTCGGAGCTTCCAGTCCAGAAAACTGTGGGTCCCGTTACCCGCTACCGCCACGCTGCCGCATTGATCACTGCACACAGCACAGGCAGAGGATGACGCAGGAGTGATCTCAAACAGAGAGTGATTTGAAACAGGTTATTCCTAAACGAGAAGAAGACCAAAGTTTGCACTGATAGACTGTATACATTACGTAGATTCGTTCGCTAAAATCTGTTTGCAATAGGCGTACATTCTCATGTGACCTTTCAGCTGCAGGAGGAGCTCGCGACACTATGAAATGAGCGACTGGTGAGGTATTAACGAAAGAACCACATTCAAGTCTAGAGATAAGACAAAAGACGGAGGAGATGTTGACGAAAGGAACAATGTTTCTTACCTGGAGTTAAGCGGAAAGCGTGCACCGGAATCTGGCGACCCGTCTAGCCACCCGGACTGACCAGAGCCGGACTGGTACCCGACCCAGTAGGGACTGGCTACGCTGTGACGAATAAAAAGAGTCGGGACAAACTCACGCTAAACAATAAAATGACAATATGCTGACCAAAAGACGATAGGTGTGACGGACTGACGAGAACAAGAGTGGTGTTTATCCCTTTAGCCCATATACCCTGCCACATTAGAGTCCGTAATTTTTATTATATGCACTTAAAATTTTGGACATAGAGAGTTTAGAGAAAGACATTGAATGAGTTTGTTAGATAACTTTTTTTTTTTTACAATAAAAATTCATTGCAAAAAAGACTTTCTGTAAATGGTCACCCAGAGTTGGGTACCAAAATCATTCAAAACAGTGTCGGCTGTCTAATCCCCATAAAGCTATGAAATTTGGCAGAGTGATAGCAGAAATGTGGTACTTTAGTGTGATAACAATTATTTAAACCTGCTCATTGATTTAGATGCCCAAAAAATTAAATATTTGAAAATATGCTTTTATCATATAGCGAAAAATGCCTGGCAGTGTCAAACTCACCAGTGCACAACAAAAAGAGATTGAGCCACAACTCTTTTACAGCAGAATATATGTATGTAGGACTATAGTATGAACCTCAATGTTTATTCTTGTGTCAATAGTTTGTCAGTTATGGCATTTGCAAATTTACGTTAAAATTTTCGTAAAAATACAGCACACACTCCCACATAAATTTGTTCAGAATCAGTTTAGTCCAATAATCCTGCTTCATGCCAAAGCAGCAGCACCCAGCAGCATTTGTGCAAAATTTGAAGAAAATCCATCCACAAATGTGGAAATTATCTGGAATAAAGTGTGCATATATAGCGTATTCAGCAAACTTTCGGCATGCAAAAATCTGGTGTTTTCCTAACTTTGTACAGTCAATAACCCCCAGCCTGGTATGGATGACCTTCTCTGACTGCTTGGTCTTCATCTATACCCAGTCTTCTGCGTCTTCTGGCCTGACGGAGCTCCTTTGAAGCTAGTTTAGCCTGCCATTGTGCATTTTTGACGCGGAATACATCTGCTTCCTCACAATATGCACGACAGAACTGTCCCGGAGTAATGTCCATGGTTTGCAGGATAGCCATCAAGGCAGAGCACCCATCATTGAACAAACAGACTGCCACTGCCACAGCTGTTTCTACTGTTCTCAGACCATGATTTTTTTTCTTGGGGCACAATCTCCATATTAGGCTATTCAGTGACTCATTTTGGTTTTGGGTGTAGCCTTTGAGGCATTTACTTAGGAGTTCTGTCTTGCACAGATCTTTCCATATAGGTTTGATTGCCTCCATGACTGCAGGGGGAAGATAATGATTTGAGCTGTGAGTGTAGGGCTTGTTTTCCCTCTCAGATTTTAGAAAGGGACACCAACTCACATCACAGAAGTTGTGAATATGGTTATCATCTGATGACCCCTTGTGGAAGAACACAGCCCAAGCTGCTCTACGCATCTCTACAATGTTATTTGTGTTTGCACGTATAGCATTCCCATAATAAGACTGCAGCTTGTCAATTGATGCATCTGTCAGTCTTCCTTTTCCACCTATACCCTTTCCATCAGACAAAGCTCCCTTGTTAGTCTTTTTAAAGTTTCTGAGACGCGTACCGACTCTCTTCTGTACATGTCCTAAACATTCTAGTTTGTCAATCTTTATGTCATCATACGGGTTTTGTTCACAAACTTTCTTGTAAGTATTTGTGTCCCCATCCCCCACAAACCCTGTGTATCTAAGCCTGTATTGTGTCACTGATCTATTAAAAATGCCACATGCACCTGCCGCCTCCATGGAGCCACTTGACCCTTCATGTGTCAGTGTGCAGTCCCTTTCATGCTCAGCATTCCAATTCCCTGGGCAGTGGGCAGATGTTCACATCTGCACGGGACATAGACGACCCCGCCCTCCACGAGTCGCCTGCTGCCTTGCAGGCCTGGCCGCTTGGCTGCGGAAAGGCTAAGGGAGGAAACCCCTGACATCAAAGCCCCCGTGTCTCCGGGGAAGGCTTTTGAGCCAGAGACTAGGACAAGGACAGTCTGATATAAAACCTACGACCCGAGGACCTCGATGCCATCGTCCCAGCTTGCTAGGCCATGGCAGTTGAACCAAGGGTTTAAAGGGTGGGGCCAGTACTGCGCACACTGCACTCCACCAAAAAGCTCCACCGCGCAGGCTTTAGGAAACGTCCACGGACTATGACACTGACCATTCCAAGTCCTGTAGCGACGGGCGAGGGGCGAAACGGCAGGTGAAAGATGTCACTGGAAGCCGCAGTCTCAAACCTGCATGCAGGCGGTTCAGGATATTGGTCGCCTGATGTTGACCTGGGGATGACAACATCACTCGGCACACCCTGAACGACCAAGCAGCCTTCTCTAGGGACAGCACTGCTTGCTCCACACGGAGAGGGGCCTAGAAAAGGTGGCCTAACCAAAGCTCGTCCCCTCGCAACCCCAGTTGGCTAGCCGCGGTCAACGGGCATCTTCTCCTGCGGTCAAAAAGCAAGAAAGAATAACGGATCCACTCTCATGACGACCACGACCGGACTCAACGTAGCATGCTGGAACGTCCGAACCATGCTCGACAAAGCAGACAGCGGACGCCCTGAACGTCGCTCCGCCCTCATTGCCCATGAATTGCGGAGGTTAAACATCGACATCGCCGCGCTCAGCGAAGTACGCCTTCCGGACGAAGGCAGCCTCCAAGAACTTGGTGCTGGGTACACCCTCTACTGGTCAGGCAGGCCTGCATCAGAAAGACGGCTTTCAGGCGTGGGTTTCATGGTCAAGACATCCATTGCGACTAAGCTGGAAAACCTACCAACGGGCAACTCCGACCGCATCATGTCCATGCGCCTCCCACTGAGACACCAGCAGCACGTCACCCTTCTCAGTGTGTACTCCCCAACCCTCCTGGCAGAGTCTGCTGAAAAGGACAAGTTTTACACTGACCTGCGAAGCCTCCTACAGAGTACCCCTGCAGACGACAAAGTCATCATCCTTGGCGACTTCAACGCCAGAGTGGGCCAGGACTCTGAAGCCTGGAAAGGAGTCCTCGGCAAGCATGGCGTGGGGAACTGCAATGACAATGGCCGCCTACTGTTGGAGTTCTGTGCAGAGCAGCAACTGGTCATCACCAACACTACTTTTCAGCAAAAGGACAGTCGAAAGACCACCTGGATGCATCCTCGCTCCAAACACTGGCACCTTATCGACTATGTCCTAGTGCGTCAGAGGGACCGCAGTGACGTCCTCCTCACCAGAGTGATGCCCAGCGCAGAGTGCCACACTGACCACCGCCTTGTCCGCTGCAAACTCAGGCTCCACTTCAAGCCAAAACCCAAGAAATGGGGGCCCCCCAAGAAAAAGCTTGATGTTGCCAGCCTTCAGCGTGACGATGTGAAAGCTGCCTTTCAGACAGATTTACAGCGCAGGCTCAAAGACACAGCGGACCCAGTAGACTCCTCCCCTGAAACACTTTGGGAACAACTGAAAACTGCTATTGCAAAATCCTCTGCAGAAGTCTTGGGTTTCGCCAGAAAGAAGAACAAAGACTGGTTTGACGAAAACGATGTAGAGATCCAGGAACACCTAGCAAAAAAAAGAGCTGCCCATCAGGCCCACCTAGCCCAGCCTTCCTGCCCTGTGAAGAAGTCTGCCTTCCGCCTCGTCTGCAGCAGTCTCCAGCGCAAGCTCAGAGATCTCCAGAATGAGTGGTGGACCAGACTTGCACAGAGGACCCAGCTTTGTGCTGACAATGGTGACTACAGGGGCTTCTACGAAGCACTGAAAGCAGTGTATGGCCCCAGGCACCTGGTACAAAGTCCCCTGCGAAGCGCGAATGGCCAGGCACTCCTCACATATACCCTGCAGCAGGAGATGGATTGATCATGATAATTTCGTAATGCCTGATGAGCTTGGCGCCTTCATGATAATTCAAGGGTAGTGCCAGATGAGCTTGGCGCCTGAAGGCGCCAAGCTCATCTGGCACTAACTTTGAATTATCATGAGCAATCCATCTCCTACAACTGGTACAGAGTCGTTAGGCAACATCTCCAACATTTGAGAAATGGGACCTTGGGGCTAAACGGGTTAAAGGTAAAAGACGCCAAGTCCATTTTTTGGGGTAAAAAGCAAGATATTAATTGTATTACAATGAAAATCTCGATTTTTACACACAAAAAAACGGAATTACTGTCTTTTGCCTTCACAGGACAGAAGACTGATAACCTACCCGATACGGACTGACCACACAGTAAAGCTCAGCAGTTCATGGCCACTATGGTAAGATGTGTGGGGTGGTGGTGGGGGGGGGGGGGGGGGGAGGTGAAACATGGTCCAGTGTATACCGATTATCCTACGTACGAAATGTGTATTCAATTCCATTCAGTTAACTTTATTTACCCCGCTAGGGGCAATTTAAGTGGTCCGAGAGCTCAGTGACTTAGTGACACAAAACCCACATTAAAATATGCACACAATAATGATATTAACAATCAATTCAATTAAAATCTTATGTATTTAAGAAAAGCACAACATTAATAAATAAAATTTATAGTAAAAAAAAAAACCCAAAAAACGTGCACATATCAGCTCATATAACCACACAATGCACAGCAGTAAAAAAAAAAGGTTTTAAAAAAGTAATTAATTTAAGACAATAACAATAACACAATTATTCTAAAATGAAATTACATAAAATAATATGGACTTCAGGGCTCAGCTGCACGAGTGAGAATAGTCCTGCGCAAACCTCACAAGCGCAGGTGCTGGCGCGCACGAGGACCTGTGTCTCTAGTTGAACCCAAGTTGTGTTCGAGTCGTGTTCCGTGGACGACTGGCGCTCTTTGGATCTGAACTAACCCCTTCCGTGCCACTGCACGTAGTTATTGTTTCTGAAATCTGTGTTCACTCGATGACCCAAAGCTAAAACCGTTTTACTCCTTCTACCCCAGACACACCACAACAAGATAAGGATCGACCATGACCGTTCAAGGGTGATGCCAGAATAGCTTGGCGCCTATGGGCGCCAAGCTATTCCGGCATCACCCTTGAACGATCTTGTGTCCTGCACTCCAATTCAGTTTTCAGAGAACAACGGTAAAATTTGGGCATTTCGGTGTTGGGGTAGATTGAGTTAAGAAACGTGGTTACAAATTGGTCTCAGCAAGAGGCATAGATCCTCATGAGCGAATGCGGGGGCTCAATAGGATCTATGTCTCTTGCAGCTGGATCGTGTTAATTTTTTCTCGGCAGTCAAGGAGTTAACAAAGTTCCGGAAACAGAACCTGCGACCAGTGGCAGTGAAGGTTTCACGTTTTTTACGGGGAATAAGCTATGCCAGTTTAACACGCAAAGGGAATTATTTGACAAAGGGAATTAATGGACAGATTGGCCTTTACCTGAGTTTGGATAGGAGGTTCTCCGTGTGGACAGTGGCGGGGAGAGAAGCCAGATCAGAGTCAAGTCCCCTGCACACCTCGCGCGCCTCGGTCCAGTTCCTGCTGATATCACCCAGCATCAGGCACATGTCACCCAGAGTCACCCAATGGTCGGACGGACCACATGACGCAGGAACGGCAGCAGGGCCAGTTGCTTGTCCATCTGGTGAAAGGCAAATGGCTATCTATGAGACGGTAAGGCTGTGTTGTCATACAGCTAAGCGACAGCGGCGCGGTAGGTGACAAGGCAAAAAACAGCAGGCGGAAATTCGCGTTGTGTGTTTCCATTTCTTACACACCTCCTTTGCTGCCTTTGAGCGGAAAAGCTGTATCACACACGTGTGATACAGCTTGGCTGTATCACTACACACGTGATACAGCTTGGCTGTATCACACGTGTGAGATACAGCCCTAGTGCGTGAACGGACATGCGTGCACACATTGTCTTGTAGAAAATCTAGGTCAACAAAAAGGTACAGGCACGCACGATGTTGAAACTTCATCTTTATTCAGCTCACGTGCAATGCGTCATTTCACAGTGACAACTGGCACTCTGGCGTCATGTATTGCAATATTACGTCTTCACGTAGAAACATTTGACATCCGAAATATCCACGTCACATTGCAAAGTAAAGGACGTCATACTTTTGTCAAAGACACAATGGCAGCTGTGTTGTGGTTAGGCGTGTGCCGAAAACCAGCTCACATCGGACTTATCCTGCCAAGAAAAAGGTGAGTAAGAAACAGATTCTTACATCGGTGTTTAGGTGATACTGAGAACATCATTCTCGTGGTCTTAAAACCTTATCCTAATCGCTTTCGCTCGTAGGATAAGGTTTCAAAACCACTCGAGTGAGATTCTCAGTATCACCTAAACACCGACGTGAGACGCTATGTATAGCATTGCGCCCTTATATAAGTTGTTTAGAATTGTTGCGATTTTGTTGTCGCGTACTGAAAACAACGCTCCCTTCACAGGGAATTCGCGGCTGAATCGCTGTTGAATGGCTCCATGAGGCGATACTTTTTTGCCACGCCGCTGTTGCCTGTCGCACACTCTTTTTTTAATTTCTATTTTCTCGATTCATGTCGTTGTCGCCAACGCTTTCGCGTCGACGTCGCTGTCTCGACATAATATGGAAATACTCCTTAAGGGTTCATCTTTGCTAATTGCGTGAGTTTAGACTGTACTGTACAATACCGTGCTCTGACCAACAAAAACAAAATCAAAAACAAATTGTCAATCAGTCTCTTAACTCATTGTGCCCGAGGTACGAAATACATATACGTACATTTTGGAGTTATCCTCTGAGGATTGCATTACGATTCAGGAGACAGATCGAATAATATAGGCGCCAAGCTATTCTGCCACCACCCTTGAACTATCATGGTCGAGCCACATCTTGCTGTGGTGTGTCGCGGGCAGAATGAGTTAAAACAGGATAAGGAATACAAGCATATGCACATATTTACACTCACATACGCACACACACACACATAACGTGAAAGGACGCACACAGCACAACTATATGTACACATGCTGACCTGCCTCCATCCGATCCCTCACCAGAAAGTAAATCGTCAGCAGCATCTGGGTAAAGATACGAACAACACCATTACACAAGACCACACAGCCTAGATCTTGTTGTTGTAGTAAAAGCAAGATGGGATGAACCATAACCCACAAAGTCTCTTCTATATGAGAGCTGTCCTCGCTGTCAATGGTCTCTACCTTTTGTCTTTGACCTGATTGTGATGTTGAATTATCTCCTATTGAAAAAGTCTCGCAGATCTGCCAATGCGTCCGTGAGTTTTATAAGGGGCGCAGGACATACGCGTCATTGATTTGTCAAATGTCGTCATTTGTCATGACGTAAGTTTTAGTTTTTACGTAATTTTATATTTTACGTGATACGAGTTTCACTTTCGCTTCATAGGCTTGAGAAAATGGTGACAAAACTAGAACTTCATGGTACAATTTCAATCTTGCTATAATTTGTGTGAAAGCAGGTTGACTTAGCTATATGATATACTAAGTACAAGGGTCACCTGCATGCTCTTCTGAAAGCCGAGCGCGTCGATGTGTGTGTGTGCGTGTTAGTGCGTGCGTGCGCGCGCGCTCCAAACATCTCCAAGAGGCATAGATCCTCATGCGCCTGGAGGGCGCATGAGGATCTATTCCTCCTGGAGATGCGCGCATGTTTGTGAGAGAGAGAGTAGAGAGAGCCGCGCGCGCGAGAGAGAATGACGTCATATTTAGAGTATTATGTCAGTGTCAGCGTGGTGACGGAGTTGCCTCTTTTACGTCACCGCCACTGTCTGACTTTCTCTAGAAGTAAAGTTTTTTTTTTTTTTTTTTTTTTTTTAGTGTTTTAATTCTTTTCTGAAAAGAATTAATTTTTACTAAAGAAGTTGAAAGGATACAAAGCTGGCTAACAAACATATCCAATGTCTTTCTCCAAACTAGCTATATGCAAAAGTTCAAGTAAATATAACAAAAATTACGGACTCTAATCTGGGTCAACCGACTTCCTATAAACGTTTGTTTATGTCTTCAATGAGACATTCAGTTACAATATGCTCGGAGACTTTCTTAGCCACCCACCTAAGAGTATTTCGCCAAGTTTCAAGCTTGTGTGTACAGAAATATTGGAGATTCTTTTGTTTACATACATACGCACGCACATACATACATACATACGCACATACGGCGCTTCGCGCCAAATGTACGTTCAGCAGCGAGGTTAGAGTAACTAGACATGATGGACGTAATTTTTATCTTGTTACTTCAATTGTTAGAGGTTTAACCTGCCCGCCTTTGACATCATGGACATGCTATTAAATTCGCCCCACCGCGACCCGTCCTATAAAGTCCCTTCTATAAATAGAAGGGACTTAAAAAGATGCATGAAATAAAGACATCAGATTATTTTTTTCCCGGTTTTTTTTTTCCTGTGTATTTTTCTCTTTCTATTTCTGATTCGGCTTACCTTGATCTTTCTTTGTTTCATGACTGTTTGGTTGGTTGCTTGCTTGCTAATTGGTTTTTGTACTTGACAGTGAAAAACAGACTACTTTGTTTTCGTCCATACGACGGTCACACGACCACTCCCTTTAGCGCAAACTGCACCACATAACCGAGCTACAAAAACCCTTGTAGCGACAAATGGCGGACTTCTTGCAGCCGGCTTTGTGACGCATCTCGGATGCGAGTTTTGTTCTATAAATGATCACCAAAACGTTGTAAAGTAAAAAAGTTACTTAGTGTTGTTCGAAACGGCAGGCACACTACTGGAGACGGCAACGTCATGAAAGATTTTAAATTACGTCATAAGTCTATTATGTATAAATGTTTATTCCTTTGACGTCACTCACGTCTGGCGTGATCCAGGTCGGAAGATTTCTTTTTGATTGCTTTCAAGAAAATAGTGGAGGAATGAAACAAATACGTTATTGGTAGCACGGGCTTGCTGCACGGACCCTTGTAGGCCTTCGGGAGGTCAAAGGAACCATTGTACCCCCCGGGCTTTCGGCATTCGAGGTACAATGGTTCCTTTGACCTCCCGAAGGCCTACAAGGGTCCGTGTAGCAAATCCCTGCTACCAGTAACTTATAGTATACTCACCCATAACGTCCTCATGCTGGTGAAAGGTTCCTACGGTAAGCAGTGCGAAACAAAACCTTCACAGCCATTGGCGCTTGATGAAATCAGTGATCAAACTGCGTCTGCTTTATCCGGCAGTATCTAGCAAACTGGCGGCGAGCAGTGGCGATAGCCGCGTAGCACTGTCTCAGCATTTGTGTGCAGGTCTGTGATTTTCGACCTTACGGTCACAGCTGTGAGGTCCAAAATCACGCACCAGCACACGACCGCTGGGCATCGATGAAGTGACTCGTAGCAACACATCGTTCAACCCTTTCCCTGCCGCTGGACGCATATTTTGTGTTTCTGAAGTCTTTGCTCGTTCAACGACCAAAAAGCCACAACCGTTCGAGGAACATGCGCGTAAATCGGCCTTAGCAAGAGATATAGATCCTCGTGAGCCCCCGCGGCTGCGAGAGCGCATGACGATCTATGTCTCTTGCAGTTGGATCGCGTTCGGCGTTCGTCTTTTCTCGGCAGTGAAGGGGTTAGTTCTCCGAACGGGTTTCTATAGAAGGCATTCAAATGAAACGTAACAACCTAGTCCACTAGCCCAGGAAACAACGTATTCAGTTTACTGTGGACGGATCAGGCTTTAGCCTATAAAGCCCTGACATGACATGGCAGGATGTGAATAGACCATGATAGTTCAAGGGTGGTGCCAGAATAGCTTGGCGCCTGTAGGCGCCAAGCTATTCCGACACCACCCTTGAACTACCATAGTCGATCTCTCTCCAGAACAGTAATCTAGACCCCAAAAAGGATATCTAAACAATTGATAATGTCATTTTCAGGTTGTAATGAGTTAGTCTAGATCTGGTTGTCCACAATTTATGTCATTATTTGGACCGGTTTTATGTCTTCGTGTGAATGATTGTGAATAAAGAAGTGTATGGAAAATCGTATCAAGCACCTACTTCTACTTCTCATCTTCATTTGTCTGGTTTATTTGAATAGGAGCTATTCCTAAATCAGGTTTAACCCTTTCACTGCCGGGGCAAGACAAAAGATACCCGGCTGCAAGAGATATAAACCAAATACAGACAGTCGCGGGGGTTTGTGATGGTTTATGTCTCTTGTTAATCCTATTTTCTGTACGCTTTTTTTTTTTTTTTTTTTTGGGGGGGGGGGGTGTGGGGGGGGGAGGGGGGGGGGGGGAGGGGGGGGGGAGAGTATCGTTAGCACTACGAGTCACGAGAACTAGGTGTAGGACTACGCCCTAACACTACGTGTCGATAGCTCTACGGTCGCTAGCCCTACGTGTCGATAGCACTACGATCGCTAATAATTATTACCTATCGATAGCACTATGTGTCGATAGCACTGCATAGGTACCATTCACATCTGTGTTCTTCGCACGAATGTCGGTCAGTGTGCAGTCGTTTCAGACGCGAAATTGGTGGTCACTGGCAGTGAAGGGATTAATGCAGTACGTTTAATGTACGAAATCACAGCAGGTTGCGCCCTTTTTTTTTTTTTTTTTTTTTTTTTTTTTTTTTTTTTGCGTATTGGGTTAATGCCCTGGATGTAAATGTGGCAACTCCTTGCAAGCAATAGGTACGTATTTTCATGGGCATCTGCTGCAGGGACTCATGAAAATATACGCCTCTTGCAGATGGATCGATCAGGACGAATTCAGGGAATGTTTGAAGTCCGTGTAGTGTTTGACACACTTTTGGCCACCTCCATTAATGCAGTGAAAACGTCTGATAGGTAGATTGAAACTATGGTGCTATGCCACATTGTTCTGGGAAATTGCTCTAACTAAAGAATCTTCAGATGATCCAGATGAGTTTGATGACGGGAAAACTTCACCATTTGTAAAGCCCAGTCATGTTGTCCAGCAACCAGAATTCTTGTATAAATCACAGGTGTAAACGATAATGAGATCCTCCCACTGAGAAACAGGGATGTATTATGTGAGCGCCTTCTGCTCGGAAAAGACACACATTTTCATGAGAATGAATCTATCCCTTTTGCAGACGTAACGAACTGAAGTAAACTCTTATAGCGCGTGCACAGATGTTGGAGTCCGTATCCCAGAGACCAGCCAATCAGGGACCGGAGATCCGCACGCGCACACAAGCATAGAAATTGGCGAGATGAAGAGGACCAATGAAAATGAATGACACTTGTATTGTTTGATGATAAGGAAGTCGCTTGAACCACAGAAACGGACACGATATGAAATAATAAACACGGTTATAAACAGGGTGATAATCATGTCATATTTTGCTTGAATTTCGCACAGTTTCCAATAACATGATTATAAATAAAGTTATAAGCTATTTCATTATAGGATAAAGGCCATATTTATTATCAGAAACTGTATTTGTTGAAGCAGGGTCCATTTGTTGAAGCAGGGTCCATATGATTCAAGCTTCAGGGTATATGATGTTTGCCAGATTTTGCTGGAAAACTGTATTAACTCATTGTGTCCCAGGTACGAAACACCCATATTTTTGGAGTTGTCCTCTGAGGACTGCATTACGATTTAGGATACAAATCGACCATGATAGTTCAAGGGTCGTGTCAGAGTAGCTTGGCGCCTATAGGCGCCATCCTATTCTGGGCCTTCTGGCACCACCCTTGAACTATCATGGTCGAGCCATATATTGCTGTGGTGCGTCTGGACTGAAAGAGTCAGATGTACAGTGAATTGTTCCAAGAATCCTCACTTTTTCAATTTTAGTTACTATATAATTGTAAAAAAAATAAGGGTTGGGACAATCTTACTATTAATGGTTCGAACACAGCTATCACACATACACGCACGTCAAGTTGGCACGCACCGTCTCTCACACACACACACACACACACACACACACACACACACACACACACACACACACACACACACACACACACACACACACACACACACACATACTGTGGCGAGTTGAGCTGAGAGAGGTTGACAACCCCATACATGCGTTGCCAAGTGAAAAGCAAGACCGCTGGTTTCTGATTCCACCAACAACGCTGCTGAGCTCTCAGAACTGTGGGCAAACTGACCTCTAGAGCAAAACTGTGTTGCACACATCACTTTCTGAGCCACATTAACCCATTTAGCTCCGACGCGCTACAGCAGGAGATGGATCGACTATGATAATTCAAGAGTAGTGTCAGGGTCGATGCAGCTCCAGTAATTGGTAAATAATTGTTAGGTGATCACCTTAAAATGTGAAATGCGGTCTTGGGGTTAAATGGGTTACACCACTTGTGCATGCAGCCACCGGCTCTGTTCCGTGTTTACAGTACCGGTGGCTGCATGCCCAAGAGGGTTAATCTTGTGTGCTGGTCTGTGATTTCGGAACTTACGGCTTCCAGCCGTGATAAAGAATGGTCACCGCTTGGTCACGGTAGCGCAAGTTCATAACTTACCACCCTTTTAATTTTTTTTAAAAAGTATCAGCACGGCCTGTGCATCTGCTGATAAGGGGGGATTGTGCAACCGCGGTGACTGATGCACATGATTCAAAGACGGTCCCAGTCTCCAGGAAAGACTTGAAAGGCTTGAAATAAAGCCTATAAGAGACTCTGCCTTCAGCCATCACTGATCAGTCCCAGTACAGGCACTAGAATGCTGATTACGACATTGGTCACATCTTAACGCAATCAAGACGTGCCGCCTCCGGATACGCGGCAATAGCCGCGTATCCGGAGGCGGCACGTCTCAAATGAGTTAACACGGGTAGTAGTAAATAGAAACATTAGCGCTGCTGTAGTCCGATTTATTGTCACCACGACTTAATACTAAGTATGGGGGAGATTAGCGCTGTTTAGTAGGCCCTACTACTACCCGTGTTATATTCAGAGTTGACCAGCCGGTGACGCACCGATCCCGTGCCTGTGGTCAGTCCATTTCCGCTGCTTGCACCATAAGTGATACAGCCGCTCGAAACAGACATTTCTTGGTCCAGGAACAAACGGCTGACATTTTGAACACTTTATCGTGCATTGCAGTTGCTCTTTTGATCTCTCTGATAGTGACTCGCGCTTTCGTGATTGCCGCGGTACTGTACACCCCAGCAACCTGAAATGTGTGTGTCCTCTTTGGAGAGACCATTTGCAAGCACACACTTCCCCAATGCGCAAGAGAGCATCGAGCGGTCGTCGGCCCGATGGCCTCTTGGGCATTGGGTCTGAGTTTGTCCTTATAGTGAGCAGCAGGACAGTTGGTTGGTTGGTTGAATAGTCGGTAGTGATCGATATTATTAGTTGTATTACGAGTAAAGGCCGCACCCATAAACACGAATCATCCGATCTGAATCCGAAGCGGGTCCGAAACAAACAGGTTCCTGTCGCCTCGAGAGTCCGATCAGGGTGTTCAGTGTCGGAGGTAATCGTTGAGGGGTTTAGCCCGAGACTGACTTTTACGTCCGGCGACATTGAACTCCATTATTACATAATCGGACCGAGAGGCGACACTGAAGAACCACTGGCAAAGCCTAACTCAAAATACGACGATTTTGTCTTTAAAATAAAAGCGCGAAGTACCCCCGCGGCTTGAAAGAACCAATGTTAACGTGTGACGTAGAAATTCAGGGGACAATACTTCGACTGCCCGTCAACAACCATATGCGAACTGCATTCGCCTGAAATTTCTCTCTAAGGTATTTTTAATTAAACACATTTTCAGTCATTCTTTTGTATAAAATTGGTCCGATAGACTCAACACAACGCGTGCATATAGTTATTTTGTTGCACAACCTCCTCAATGTTTATTTATCCAGGTTTTTGTTTCTTCGCCGTTTCGACTACGGTCAGTACAGCCATAGGACCTTCGCTTGGATTTTTTCTGCCGTTGATATTATCTACCTTATCCAATTATTCACTTACTTTTTTTGTATGAAATTAGTGCCAACGTTATCACATAACAAGAACTACAGCTCTTTTTGTTGTGTAATCCCGTAAATTGTTTATTATCATTGTTTTGCCTTGAGGTTTGACTGAATGAGGATTAGTTGGTCTTAAGAAAACTGAAGTGATTGGCCAAAGACGTATTTGGGGGGAAACGTTTTGCTCAGTGAGTACGTTGTCATCGTAACATGTAATTAAGTGAGTCTACTTATCACATGTTAGCACATTTGCTATGAATACTTCTGTTGCCTTGGGAACGGGCGACAAGGGGAAAAATCGAACAGAACTAGGCCAATGGGAAAAAATGTAAAGAGTCTGAAAGAATTCAAGAACGTTTATTTCGGTACGAACTATACATTGTTAGAAAATGTCTTGAACGAGAGTCGACATCAAAAAAAGAAACACACACACGCACGCACAAACGCACGCACGTACGCACGCACGCAAATTTCTACGTCACATGTTAATAACGTGGGGTTCTTTCAAAGGGGTCAGACTTCGCGCTTATACGCAGTTTTTACAGTTGAAGACAAAATCGTCGCATCGTGAGTTAGGCACACACGCACACACGGCACACACACACACACACACACACACACACACACACACACACACACACACACGGCAGACACACACACACACACACACACGGCACACACACACACACACACACACTTATACACACACACACACACACACACACGGCACACTGGCACACACGGGCGCACGCACGCATAGCATGGACACGCTGACACGCACACGCCGCACGCACCCGGCGCACGCACGCACTCAGACACTGACACACACATTCACACACACACACACTGGCAAACGTACGCACGCACACACGTGTGCGCACCTCATGACTGAAACAGGCTGTGACATCATCACCTACGTATAAACACTACAGCAGTTCCACCCACACATTTTTACCGCCAGAACATCATCAGGCCACGCTGCAATGCCGGAGTGATGATAGGTATAGATTCTCATGAGCCCCTGCAGCTGCAGGGGCTCATGAGAATCTAAACCTATTGCATTTATAGATATCAGTCTCACTTCACGTATTTCCCTCTGCTTCTCAAAGGAAGCAAACCTTGATGAGAAGCGTCTGTGCCGCTGAGTTTTCACGCACACCTATTGTTCTGTTTTGCTCCAGTACTGAGATCTCTTCTTAGTTTCTCAAGCATAGGTCCTGCGTAGATTGCAGACTGACTATTGGCAGAATCACCGTCCCCCCATTGCCCTCGGCCAGCCACACCCGCACCCACAAATAGAAGTCATGCACAATGACGACATCATCGGTTTCGATGGTCTACCCATTAGTATATAACTTCATAGTCATTTTATTAAAGCCGCCAATAGTACTGAGTAGAACTACAGCACTAACGCGGTGAAAGCAGTCGCATGCCAAAATGGTTTCTGAAAGAGTACACACATCACCGTGGCACGCTGTTGTAAGAAACACAGTCACTAATGGCAGTCAAGGCTGGTGAGCACTCGCAACTAACTGAGATATTGTCCCCCTAAATTGATATGTTAATTCTCCTGTTTGTGCGGCCCGGGCTCAGTGCCGCACGGTAATAAAAATACTAAACAGAAGCACAAATAATTATATCTGGTTACAGTGACAAGAAATAAACACATTTCAAAACAACTGACAGCTCAAGGGAAGTAATTGCAACAAACACCTATGTGTGGGTAATAATAGAGGTAGTAAATTATTTTTTAAAACAAATCAGAAATCTACTATCAACGGCAAAATAATCATCATTCAGCAGAACATGTGTGCGTGCATGCATGACTGCCTGCATGCGTGTGTGCATGTGTGTGTGTGTGCGCGCGCGCCCGTGTGTCTGTGTGTGTTAATTAACACCAAATTTTTCCATCACTGAGTCGGTTTTATCATCCATAAAAGGGGGGGGGGGGGGGGGCGTAGTGTTTGTGTTCCACAAATCGTTGTCTGACTTAGTGATTGCACAGTATCAAGTTTCTCTTGACAGATCCTGGCATGACTCGTGCCAAAACGATGTTTTTCATGATACACTTGTTTTACCGATTTGGCCCTGACACACTACAGAAAGAAGCTAATCTGGTACTACCCTTGAATTATCATAGTCGATCGGCCATCTCCTGCAGCTGATACATAGTTGTTAGGTCAGTGACAGCTCCAAAATTTGGGAGAGCGCAGCCGTGACAGAAGCCCCTTATGAATCCCTACCATAGGAAGTGTTCGGAAAGAAAGGAAAAAGTTCAGCAAGTCGGCTTCACCTATTATGTTGCTGTGTACACACAGCGCTTCTAAGCAGAGCAGCCGCCTAGTCAGTCTTATTCGTGAAGAGGAGGCTTCAACTCAGCTCTCTACCCACCCCCCCCCCCACCCCCCTCTCCCCCTCCCTCTTTCCCGCCTCTCACCCCAGTCTTTCATTCAGACCCTCACTCTTCCATCTACGGGAGGCAAAGATTCTCATGCGGACCCCTGCATCTGCACTGATGACTGAAAGTCCATTGCTTTTGGTTTCCAAGGTTATGTGAGCTACGCCCTCCCTCAACCTGGGGAAGTTGCTTTAAGTAAAGTATACACCGTGCAAAAAAAGGTCACCGCGTTGCATGCATTGTCCCAGTTTCGTCCTACTGACTAGTCAGTACCCGGCCAAATAGCAAAAGATCTTCGGGCGACGGCGGCCGCAGTTGGCCCGCGCACAGCCGTGCGCGTGCCAAATGAGGCCGACGTCGGCCAGAGAACCTTTTCCTCACTGGGTAGTTCTATTTGCGCGCCACCCTTTAACTCATTCTACCCCAGACACGCCACAGCAAGATAAGGATCGACATGAGGTTCAAGGTGATGCCAGAATAGCTGGCGCCTATGGCGCCAAGCTATCTGGCATCACCTTGAACTATCATGGTCGATCGTGTCCTGCATGCTAATGCAGTCTCAGGACAACGGCAAATTGGGATTCGTGATGGGTAGAATGAGTTAAACCACAGACTTAAAAAGTCTGCGCTTGAAACCGCTGCATCAGTACCGGTACCGACCTCATGCCGTGCGTGCGTTTGGCGCCCCACACAGACATACTCCTCGGCATTGCGTTGCCAGTACGTGCTCCAGAGCTTAGCGCTATCAAATAGTGACTAGTCTGATATTGTGAGTGTGGCGAAGTGACAAAACATTTTCATCTGAAGGGAGAACGTTATTAGCGGAGACTGATCGTAGTGAGAAACGCGGAACACAGCAATAATAATGGCTTTCGGGAGTTGCTTTTCGTGCATCAAGTACTCAGTGTTTCTCTTCAACTTTCTGATGTGGGTAAGTTGATTTCATATTAGATGATTCTTTTTTAAAAAGACGAATTAATCTATACACTGTCAGAAAAGCGCGCACATCCCCCCCCCCCCCCCCCAACTTAAAAGAAAGAAAGGTTCTAGGCCCATCGCCCATGCTGTGCCCCCCCCCCCGGCCCCCTCATCCCCCCCCCCACACACACACACACCCCGGGCCTGAGTCAGTTCAAACTCAAGTTTTTGAAAGTGGTTTAAGTGACTGACTTATTGACGTTAAAACTTCTTTAACCCGGTCTCTGCAAGTGGACGTATATTTCGTCGGTTTCCGACTAAATCTTTGTCAGTACTGACCAAAGGACATGGATACTGTTTTACAAATTGGTCTCAGCATGAGGAATAGATCCTTATGAGCCCCCGCATTCGCGGGGGCTCATAAGGATCTATTCCTCATGCTGTGATCATCAGTGATCATCTATGCCTCTTGCAGTTTGAGCGCGTTTACTTTTCTCGGCAGTGAAGGAGTTAAATTGTTGACGGGGAGTAGCAGGCTAGTCAATGTTGTCTTGAACTTGAGAGATACTGAGGGAGATAGTAAAATGTACTGATAATTCATGGACTACATAATATCAATGTGGTTGACTGGAATTATTATGTAAGACTGCCCCGCAAGATATATTTTACTGTTATAAACTTATACTCAAATTTTTACCGCGACTCAGTCGGACTGTGTCAGTTCCTAAATTGGCGGGAACGACAGTCGGCTAAGTCGCCAAACGTCTATCTGGCGAATCCACTTTTAGGCGGTTTGAAATTGCTTTTAGGATAGGGTGGAGGGCTAGAGGAGAGGGGCGGGGGTATAGGGAGAAGCACATGAACTATAAAATTAAGGATTGCGCTCCGTCCCCCCCCCCCCCCCCCCCCCAAAAAAAAAAAAAAAAAAAAAAAAAAAAAAAAAAAAACAACAACAACAACAAAACAAACCAAAA
Source organism: Semisulcospira habei (assembly GCA_036245525.1). Taxonomy (NCBI): domain Eukaryota; kingdom Metazoa; phylum Mollusca; class Gastropoda; family Semisulcospiridae; genus Semisulcospira; species Semisulcospira habei. Next base: position 310,837,340 of record BTPG01000002.1, read on the forward strand.
AAAAACCACACACACACACAAAAACACAAACAAACAAAAACAATAGCATGTTTCTATCTGAAGTACTCCCTAAGTTTTCTTTCTCATATCGAATTTGGTTTTGTGCATTCGAAATACATCAGTCACACCATACTGACACTGCTGGAGTCAGTTGCATGAATGAACTTAGTCCTGCGCCAGCCATTGAGCAAGATGCTCCGCTGTCGCTACTGAAGCTCATTCATGCAACTGGTCTCTGGGGCCCTACTGCTGAATGACTCATATCATGACCAACTTTATGCAATGTGCCTCTCTGCCACCCCACCCACCAGTCAACCCCACCCACCAGTCAACCCCACCCACCAGTCAACCCCACCCAGCCTATTTCCACACAGTCCACAACTGCGGGGCTCTTGAGGATCTATACCTATTGCAGCTGGTTTTCCGCGTTTACAGCAGCGTAGGAAGATTTTATGTGGACGTATCCAAACCTCATAGAAAATCAAATTAGAGAGGTGGGGGGGGGGGGTGCCGGGGGGCGGGGGGTGGGGGGGGGGTCAGTGGGGGTCAGTTTTATTGGGTTAAGGGAGGTTAATCAATATGTGACCAATACGTTATTGTGCAGGAATGCAGCATATGATTTGTATTTACATTTTGTGTCTTGATTAGCCTCGATTTTTTCTTCTTCTCGTACAGATTGCATGATATTGTACCTATTATGTACTTGCAACGTAAGCTTGCTGAGGGTCGTGACAGTTGGGGTGGGAGGAGGTATGGTATGCGGGCCACGGAGTTGCACGAGTGGGCTTAGCCCTCTAGCCACAAAGCAATGTGCCGTGTTATAGTAGAGCATCTTGCATGTGTGCAGGACTAAGCTCACTCGTGCAAATGACCCCATGTACACATGTATATAGCCTAGGGCCAGTATTAAAAGGTATGGTCCAAGTGAAAAAGGAGGTACCTGTGCATGACCAAAGGCTACTCTGACCATACCAATGTCAAGAGAAGGCATGGCGTTGCCTTACCTGGGTCTGCGGGTTCCTACGCCACAGATTTACATCTGTGCCCGTCTTAAGGTTATGCGTTGATGAATCGTGTTTAGACAGGTGGCCCTCATCCCATGCAGAATGGAGACAGATCGCGAGAGGGTTCCACCTAGACTCCGCCGGTACCTAGTAAGCAAAGGTCCTTGGGACTACGACAGCCGCGATGGGCCTGTGCACGGCTGTGCACGGGCCCACAGCAGCCGCCGTGGGCCTGAAGACCTTTTGCTACATAACAGGGGTAAGCTTATTGTGTGAAGACCGCCGCCGGTGAAGGCAGCACTGGTGTAAATGAGTATAAACTTTGTTGGTAAAGTTGCTTATCTCATTCTACCCCAGACACACCACAGCAAGAGATGGATCGACCCTGATAGTTCAAGGGTGATGCCAAAATAGCTTGGCGCCTGTGGGCGCCAAGCTATTCTGGCATCACCCTTGAACTATCATGGTCGATGTGTGTCCTGCAGTCTTCAGAGAACAACGGCAACATTTGGGGATTTCGGTCTTGGGGTAGAATGAGTTATGCGACAGTAAACCATCAGGGGTTTATGTGGATCTAGGCCTCTTTCAGATATAGCAGGGATCAGTGTGATATATTCTCTTGGTGACTAGTTGTGTATACCTTCTTTGGACATACATGTGTTACATTGAGGTGTGTTCTTTCTTATTACGGTTGAACCTGTTTTGAGTGACCACCTTTTTGGGCTCACGTTTGATGAGTGAGTCTATGTAATGGGCCGTCTGTCGTCTGTCGTCCGTGCGGACGGTAAACTTTAACGTTGGCATTTTCTTGGAGACTGTTCAAGCCTCAGACTTCAAACATGGCCCAAGGGTACTCAAGTTTGTGGTAAAACTTTTCTAAACAGTCCAATTTCGGTGCCGGATCTCTCTCAAAGGTCAAGGTCACAGGGGGTCCAGAAAGGGGTAAACAATAGCTATATTTCGACACAAAATGTTGTTCCACAAATACTGGGTTTTTTTTTTCAACTTCAAACCCAAACTTGGTACACCTGGTGGTAAGACCCTTCTCTGCATACTAAAAGTTCAAGGGTCACAGGAGTTCAGCAAATATGTGAAAATTGACAGAATTGTAGTTTTTTGGCCAACTTTTCAGTCAGATTTGGCACTAAGGTAGCTGATGATAAGACCTTTCTATGCATACTAATTTAGTGGTCCACTCGCAAAGGTCAAGGGTCATGGGGTCCAGAAACAGATCTAAAATAGCCATATTCTGACAAAACAATTTTTTTCTCAAATACTATTTTCAACTTCAAGCCCAAACTTTTTATAGAGATACCTGGTGATAAGGCCTTTCTATGCATTCTAATTTTGATGATCCCTCTGAAAGGTCAAGGTTCACAAGAGGTCAGCAAGTGTGTGAAAAATGACAGTTTTTGTAGTTTTTATCAAAGTTTTTGCAAAACTTTCAATCAAACTTGGCATAAAGGTAGCTGATGATAACACCTTTCTGTGCATGCTAATTTAGTCCCTCCCTCACAAAGGTCAAGTGGATGACTGTCAAAAATGCATACATTTTGAGAAAACCCGGATTTCACTGGTAAAAAAGCCAACCCTTTACTTAATGTTTAGACACTTGAACACTTGTTCATTTGAGTGACCTGTTGGAAAGGTCAAGGTCACAAAGGTCACACTTACTAGGTGGATTTGTCATACATGTGAGTCATGAATGCTTTGCCTTTCTTGTTTGCAAGAAAAATGGCCCTTTAAAAGACAGGTACTGTCATAAGAGATGTCTTGAAGTACAAATAGTGTTACCCGTCATGAAAGACCATCATTTATGTGGCTACAGCTACGCGTGTAATGATGGTCTTTAAATTAGGGTGATTTCTCATAAGGCCGGTCGCTCAAAAAAGTTCTCCTGTAGGTATGACTCAGAACGGCTAACCCTTTTAACCCCAAGGTCCCATTTCTCACATTTTGGAGGTGTTGCCTAACATTTTGGAGGTGTTGCCTAACATTTTGGAGGTGTTGCCTAACATTTTGGAGGTGTTGCCTAACATTTTGGAGGTGTTGCCTTCAGGCGCCAAGCTAATCTGGCACTACCCTTGAATTATCATGGTCAAGCCATCTCCTGCTTTAGGGATCCGGGGCTAAAAGGGTTAAATGAATTGCAGCCTACTTCGCTTATAACAAGGTCGGATATAACCAAAGTTGGATATAACAACACTTTTTCTGTAGTCCCGACAGCACTCTTTCGGCGCCGCTAGTGTAAATTACTTCGGGTCATAACAAACTTCGAATGTAACAAGAAAAAAATGGATCCCCTGGCGATTTGTTATGTCCAAAGTTTACTGTACTTGCATACATAAAGAGATTTCATCTGACTAGCACCTGACATAACTCATAAACCATAAACGTGCCGGTGTAAATCAAATATATACTGACGAGCAAAAGAAAAGCCACGTGGACTGATCATCGGAAACACACACATTGATGTCGCATTTCTTTTGCTGGTCAGTATATACACTGAACAGCAGACTATTCCAGCCGAGGGCGAAGGTGGGGTTGCTTTTTTACGTCTACCAGTTTTCTGTCCAGCATTTTGTTCAACTGACAAATCAAGTTATGTTCCCCATTTTTCCCTCAAGTCAGAAACTCCCCAAATGAAACCGTCGGCGTGTACTTGTTTCACTTTACATCTTCGTTTCCTTGCCACATCATGATGCTGGCATTTCCACTGACCTTGCTGCTGTCACGAGGAAATGCCAAATCAATCAAATGACATCATCTGTGCAGAGCTGTATCAACCCTCATTTTTACAATTCAACCCTTATCACTCTTGTGTGAGAGATTCTTTTAACTCATTCGCGGCCAGCCGCATCAGCAGATGCGGCTTTCCACGAATGAGTTAATCTGCACTGTTGGTGCATCAAAGATTAACCTATGCCGGCGCCGTTGACTGTCAGTAGCGGTATTTGTCGCGATGATTCCTGCTGGAATCACATCGAAAAGACTAAAATCATTATCGACAGCCAGAGGGTTAGTACAGAAGACTTCGGATGTAACAAACGGGTCCCATCCAAAGTTCTTTTACGCGAAATATGTTTTCTTACAAAAAGTGTTGACCGACTGCCGGAAAAGAGTTGCGATTTCAATATTTCGTTATACCTGAGCTTGTTATGAGCTAAGTTTATTGCAGTAAGACTTGAGGCTTGACGGAGACTGACTGATTAGCCGTTGATTGACCGACTGACAGACTAAATGAAGTCTAATTGACTGACTCACTGACTGATTTATTGATTGACTCGGACTAGCTGCTTCGTTCTTGCTTGCTTGACCAATCAATCGATCGATCGATTGACGGATTGATTGAGAGAGAGAGAACTTGACGTCGCCTCGCACGGTCGTCCCGGCCTTCACTTACCACTTATACCGAAATGTCCGGCAGTTTTTGGTGGATGAGTGTGACAGTGTGTGTTTGTGTGTGTGTGTGTGTGTGTGTGTGTGTGTGTGTGTGTGTGTGTGTGTGTGTGTGTGTGCGTGCGTGCGCGCATGCGCGCGTGTGATCATGTTGTGTGTGGAAGGTGGGCGGGGTGGGGCCAGTCAGTATTGTCATGCCCTCACCAGGTCCACAGATGTGCACTGTAGGCCTAGTCAATTTTGGCGCCAACAAGACCCCACCCAAGCCTACGTTGTATCATACCCTTGTGCTGGATTACTAACAACATAATAGAACCCGGCATTGACAAAACTGACACTGAGTACAAATCGCACATGAGATGCCATTGGCGGGGTTCGCCAAGTATGTGCCACTGACGGCCTCAGTCAAGGCGGGTAGTGTCTGATTAGCGGCGGCTTGACGCCTGGGACAGGCGCCAAGCTAATCAGACACTCTTGCACTGTCACGGCATTGAATCCATCTCAGTCCCGCAGCCACACCCGACCTACACAACCGAGGTTGCATCATGATCACACCCAGGGTGTTGGCGAGGGCATCGTCGTTCCTATTTATAGGCGTCTATTAATAGAAAACTGTAGGTTTTCCATAATAAGAGAAGCATCTATTTAACCCCTTCACTACCGAGAAAAATTGTTGAACATGATCCAACGGCACTGAAGAGACATAGATCCTCATGAGCCCCCGCGACTGCGGGGGCTCATGAGGCTCTGTGCCTCTTGGACAGTGTTCAGTCTTGGGGCCGGTTTGGTCGTTGAACATATATTCTGAGCCAAGCGGATTTAAAAAAAAATGTACCGTTTACGCACAGCGGCCCGAAAGGAATTAGACATCTTCTATTTATAACTGAAATGTGTTGGGGAGAAAAGTTTCTGATATCGGGCGGCAACATTCTCACATGATGCATCAGTCCTGCCGTCACCCGCTGTTGGCTTCCTAGTACCACTGCACACACACACACACAAAAAGAATAATTGAAAAAGCAAACACGCACATTTCAGTCCCAGCCCCACATGTTAAATCCCCCCTTGCTAAATTTTATCTTTTAAATTTTACAGCTAAATTTTGTCTTTTAAATTTTACAGTCATCATATACATTTCGAACCAGGATTGACTAGCACCGACTCGGTCAGTGCTGCATTAGTACTGAGTGTCCATCAAATACCAACAAGAATGCCCTCCCCATGTGCGCACCATTTCCCTGGCTTCCTGCTAGACGGCACCAAGCATAAATACACCACAGACCACGGCGAAGAACAGTACACAAGCAATTGATGCGGAAACTGTGACTATGCATTTATTACCTCCATCACGGATTCAGTCGGGGCAAAATGTAAACAAGTGCCTATATACTTTCTCAGATCTAACGCATATGTAAACTTATTCATGCTCAACCCCATTACTGGCAGTGCCTGGGCGCATAATTGTTAACCCTCTGGCTGTCGGTAGTCCACGTTTTTTTTTTTCTTCTCTCGAGTTGATTCCTGCCTAGTTTGAGAGACAAACTGCTACCAACAATCAAAGGGTTAATGCAGAGCCAAAGAGCCCCAGCTGTTCTAAGCCGAACATGGTCAATGGAAAGTGGTGTCATCAAGAGGCATAGATCCTCATGAGCCTCCGCATCTGCGGTGGCTCATGAGGATCAAAGTCTCTTGCAGTTGGATCATGTTCACTGTTTTCTCGGCAGATAAAGGGTTAATAATCCTATGTCATGACACTGTGACATATTTGATATTGGATGGATGGATGGACGGATGAGAACTGAGGGATGGATGAACGGAAGGGAGGTAAGTGGGTGCCGGGATGTCTGTCTGGCTGGCAGGCTGGATGGATGGATGGATGGAAGTGATGGACGGACGGAAGGGATGGTGAGTGGTTGGATGGATCAGTGGATGGGTTATTTATTATTTGGTTGCATGCTCGACCAAAAGATTGAGTTACTGATATTGTGTGTACGTGAGCTGATTCGTGAGACTGAAAACACAATTTACCCATGACTTGTCGACCAAACTTTTCATGCCATCTCCAGTTGCTGGGCTGCTCCCTTCTAGCAGTAGGGGTCTGGCTACTCCTAGACGACAACGCTGGCCGCTACGTTGAGCAGCTAACCACCTCCCCAAAGACAGGCGCCGATGACTTTATGATCGTCAGCTACAGTCAGGTGACGGGGAGCAACCTGACCAACACTCTAGCTTACCTCTTCATCGCCTTCGGCTGCATCATCGTTTTTGTTGCCTTTATAGGATGCTGCGGTGCTGTGAGGGAGAGTCAGTGTATGCTTGGATCGGTAAGTGCTTTGCGTGATGCTGTGCCTTTAAAGTTTTGACCAAGGATTGATTGATTGACAAATGAAGCACTGCCGTTCTACGACAGGATGCGGATCAACCATGATAGTTCAAGGGTGGTGTCAGAATAGCTTGGCGCCTGTAGGTGCTAAGCTGTTCTGACACCACCCTTGAGCTATCATGGTCGATCTGTCTCCAGAACTGTGATGAAGACCTCAAAGGACATTTACAAAAATGGATACGTTCATCCGCAGAATGTAATGAGTTAATAGATCACGGAGTTACATAACCCCTTCACAGTTGTAGCATAATGAACAACAACCCACTGCGAGGGGCAAAGATCATCATGAGCCCCAGATGCTGCGGGGGCTCATGAGAATTTGTGCCTCTTGCATACCTGTATCTCAACCGGACGAAGTCAGTTATATCCGGCAATGACATTAATATGAGTTGACTCATGTGAACTGTGTCGCATCAGGACACATGGCATAAAGCCTCTGTCCGGATGCACCATGTCTCGATTGTGTTTAGTGCTTGAGTTTAGCAGGGATAGGCATCTTGGAGTGCATACATTCATGCATCTCCTCCACCCACTCATCCATCCATCCCTCCGTCCACCCACCCACCCACCCAGCATCCAGCCAGCCACCTATCCATCCATGCAGGCCTCCACCCATCCATCCATCACGGGCACTTCCTTCCTTATTCATCCATCTCTCCGACAGTTCACTTGTGATATGAAATCTCAGTCGTTATTTCTCATCTTACATGTATTTATTTGTGTTGGTGTTCGTCTGCACAGTTTTTCATCCTGCTGTTTGTCCTGTTCGCCATCTTGCTGGGTATCGGGATCTGGGCTTTGGTGGAAAGAAACGAAGTAGATGCACACACGGTGAGTCATTAACACAGACCGATTTAACCCATTTAGCCCCGACACCCCAGAGCAGGAGATGGATTGACCATGCATCTCCTGCAACAGGTACATAGTTATGAGCTGACAATACCAAAATTTGGGAAATGTGGCCATGGTGTTAAACGTGCTGAACACTAATATGTGGCCTATCTGTGTGGTGCAGCACGTTTCAAAAGAGTTAACTGAAACGGCTGCTTGTCCTCTATTCATGATCACTAATTTTGTTGTTTGTTTTTTACTAACTGGCCATGACGTTTGAATGTAACTTTCATGTGCTGGTCTTTGATTCTGGATCTAGGACTCTAGAACCATAAGGTCCAAACTTAAAGACCTGCACACGTCATTTCTGTTCTCTCTCCCGCCAGACCCAGCTTCAGGTTCTGACAACCCGGATGGTGAAGGATGCTGTACGTAACTACTACACAGACCCCGAGTCGGCCAAATTCATGGACACCTTACAGCAGCGGGTATATTACAGGATTGAGACTGATCGACCTAACTGGTAGCTCAATGATATTGCCAAATTAGTCGAGCTGGCCAAAGCCCTGGCAAAAACAGTCGTCACAAGCCCATTATATATTATAGTACACACAAGGGCTTAAGTTACAGGCATCTGAGAGAGATACAAAGGTTTCACTAAAACCGTTCACTGACTGTCACAGTGAGGTCAGCTGTTACCCCATGACTGCTACCGAAGGCAATGCATATAATTATATGATGTATAGGCTTTGCTGCTACTGATGATACCACGCAGCGGAAAAGACACGGCAGTGACTGAATGGTTCAAGGGTAGTTCCAGATTAGCTCGCTGCCTGAGTGATTGAATGAACCTCTTAATGGTGATGATGTTGGTGTTGATTTTTAACGTACTCACGTGTACATATTTTCTCAGTTCCGATGTTGTGGTGCGGATAACGCTGGTGGTGACTACATGAGGGGGAACTTACAGCAACCCCCACCCTCATGTCAAATCGCCCACCAGCGATGGGTAAGGACACTTTTTGAAATACAATACAAACACTTGCATGCACGCATGCGCACTTCAAACTCGGCATCTATCCATCTATCCTGCAATGACTAACATACCAGAAAACAGTGTACGTCTCGTCTAGCAGTAAGAAAAGTGAAATGAAAATGTCTTTTATCAACCACAAGCCCCCCCCCCCCCCCCCCCCCCGGCCCAACCTCTGTTCCACAAAGAAGAAAAAACAACAAAACAAAAACAGAAAGGGGGGAGGGGGCTTCCTCGGCCACCCTTCTAGACAGAAAAATAAAATTAAGCAGAATACATGCAACAATTAAGCTCTTAGAATTCTGCAAAATAATGAGGTCCTTTTGCTGTGTTACATAGTCGCATTGTGTTTTTACGTGTGCCTGTGTATGTGTTTATTCTCATGCCTGCTATGCGATGGTAACTCTCGAAGCACTTGTACCTTTGTTTTCAGTCATGTCTGCCAGTGTACTTCCGTCACGTTGGCAACAACTTTGAACATTTCATGCGGGACAGGCTGACAGTCATTGGAGCTATGGCGATTGCAATTGCTGGATGTCTGGTTAGCTCATCACTTTATTTTTGACACTGTCTTTGCATTTCAATTTGTTTTGTCAATTTTGTTGTAATTGTTGTTCATGTATTTATTGTCGATATTTGATGTTTAGTGCTAGACATTTTAATGGACACTTTTGGGTAAACAAAAATCTGCCCCCATAATTCTGAAAAGAAGATTTAAAAAAATAAAACTCATTCGAGACGTGTTCAACGGGGTATGCAGCTTTAAGTCGCATATCTGTATGCAGCGTGTCTTGAATGTGTAAAAACACCCGGCACAGTGGGAAACTGATCGACCAAGATACTTCAAAGGTATTTTACTTACATGGCTGATTCATATCCGACGGCTTGTACACGGTCTGTATTGACACCTCCCAAATACAGCAAAACCTGCTTTGACTGACCACCCTGATGATAGATCACCTGTCATTAAAGGCCATCGTTTAGGTGGCTGTATATGTAGCCACCTTTAAAGATCTGTATAAATGATGTTTATTAATGACAGATGATGCTTCTATGAACTTTTTCAACCTTATACACTTTTAAAATAAATCTACTGGTATGACAGTTCAAGGATGATGCCATGATAGCTTGGCGCCTGAGGCACCAAGCTGTTCTGGCACCACCCTTGAACTGCAATGGTTGACCTGTCTCCAGTCCTAATCTGTGATCGTTGCTTTCATAGGACAATAATTATGCAGATAGAAAAAATTCAGCCTCGGGATGTTATGGGTTTAAATAATACCTGTATGGTTGTTCAAAACAGCGTATACTGTAGTAGGTGTAGATAATGCGTGTTGACGGAGTCAGTCTCTTACTTTTTAACCCTTTTAGCCCCGAGTCCTTACAGCAGGAGATTGATTGACCATGATAATTCATGGGTAGTGCCAGATTAGCTTGGCACCTGCAACTGGTACATAGTCATTAGGCAACATCTCAAAATTTGAGAAATGAGACCTTGGGGCTAAAAGGATTAATGTACTGTTACTCGATTCCTGTTCAGTGAAAACTGTGACACCCGCCAGTATACTGTACATTGGTGATTATATCATTTCCATGGGAGACTATAGAATAAATCATTAGAGTTGTTGTGGTGTCATCTGACATGTCTACTTCATGAACTTTCGGTCATGGAGCAATTTCTTTAGGCTAGCGCACACAAATTCCAAATGCATAATACGATGGTCGAAAAACCAAAGCTGGAAAGGGAAAGAATCACATGGAAACAAGTCAGTACAAATGAAGGGGAATGATAGTCTCCCTTAGCAAAACAAGATGATCAACAACAAAAGAATAAAATGTAATAGACATCTAAAGATTCCTGGGAAATGCTATAGTCACCTATATACTGTATACGGGGGGCTTTGATTGCATTCTGTTTTCATGATATTGTTAGATTCTGGGGATGGTTGCAACGCTTCTTCTGTGTTGTGCTGTCAGAGAACGCATTTGGAACACAAACGCCTGATTGCTGGACAGTAGCGAGGATTTTGAGAGGGCAGAACTGCTATACTTATCAGTAAGTATACTAAGGTGTTCAGAATACTGTTGCCACCTCCCCCCAAACACACACATGTAATGAAACAGTCATGTATAATTGCTGGTTTCTGATCAATTTTCCTGCTACATTTTTGAAGATGGTTACAAAAGCTGTGTGAAACTGATAAGTATGAAGCTAATTTTCTCTGTTGGTGAACACCTCTCACTATCACAGGTTTGTATCAAAGACAGGGACACTGTATGAACATGATCTACATAAGCATTGCCCCACTAGGAAACAAGACTGATTTTACCTCTTGGGATTTAGCCCCGACGCCCTCGAGCAGGTGATGGACCAACAATGATAATTCAAGGGTAGTGCCAGATTAGCTTGGCACCACTAGGTGCCAGGCTAATCTGGCACTACCCTTAAATTATCATGGTTGATCCATCAGCTGGAACAGGTACATAGTTGTTATTTGAAACCTCTGAAATTTGGTGATCTGTAATGGGTGAAGCAGCTGTGGTGTTTCATGGGTTAACTCGTTCGAGATGTGCAGCATGCTGGTACATGGCAAACAGCCGCATATCAATATGCATATCAGTATGAGGCACATCCTAAATGTGTTAACTCATTCAGCCCATCGCACGCATTTCCCAAATTTTGGAGGCGTCATCTAACGACTATGCACCTGTTGCAGGAGATGGATCGACCATGATAATTCAAGCTAATCTGGCACTACCCTTGAATTAACATGGTCGACCCATCTCCTGCTGTGGTGTGTCAGGGCTGAATGGGTTAAAACAATGACCTTTTAAACGTACACTTGTACACTCAAGTAGCAACTGACATTGGCCAAATTGTATACATGTACATTTTTCTTTTCAGAAGTAAAATGCAGCTTGAAAATAACACGAGCTGCGGAGCTGTGTTCGTGTTTGTTGACAACTGAAGACTGGAACATGAAAAGATAACTGTTTGCTGGTCTGTGATTTTGGGCATAGAATGACTGTCATAAGGTTAAGAGTCACAGACCAGCACACAACTGCTGACAGTGTGCTTGAATTGTGTGATATTATGTCACTGGTAGATTGTGGGTTGTACAATTTTTGTGCCAAATTTATTTTGTTTTGTAGGTAGCCATATAAACCTCATTAATTAAAAATCGCTCATTTTGCAGAGATTTCATGACTAAGTGCCTTGCTGACATTTCTGTTTCATGTTTAGGTGTAAAAAATACAGTCAATTCCCTTATTGATTCTAAATACAAAGGTTTTTTATCCTCCCTCTTATATTATGAATGTTCTGTTTTAGCGCATTTTAAGTTCAGTTTTGTTGTAGCATTACTGAACACTTTTATGGGCAAAATGCATACCAGACGACGACGCGGTTGATAATTTTTGTTTGTGTCAGATCTTTGATATGTGAAAACTGCACTGAAAAAGGAATTGCAAAACCTGTTTTTGAGCAATCACCCTTATGAGATCACCTGCAATTGAAGACCATCAGTTACCCAGTAAGCAAAGATCCTGGGCCCCACGACGGCGACAGTGGGCCCGGGTCCGGATGTGCGTGGGCCCACTGCAGCCTTCATGGGGCCGAAGACATTTTGCTACTGGGGTAAGTAGCCACCTAATGATTGCAATGGCAGCTGACACATTTGCCCTTCAAGACTTCTCATGAGAAAGCACGTGCCTTGCCAAAAAAGATGGTTGCTCAACACACATTCTGCTGTTTGTTATTATTCAGCATGTCCTTCTTTCTGGTCACACTTTCATTAGTTGCTTGCATGGCAGGACTTTACATGCCATTTATTTTCTTGTTTTATGGTATTTCTGTGTAATTTTAATAAGCTGGTAAGGATATTGTGTGTTGAAAACATGGTAGGGTGTCAGTGGGTGTGTGTGTGTGTATGTGAGAGAGAGAGAGAGAGAGAGAGAGAGAGAGAGAGAGAGAGAGAGAGAGAGAGAGAGAGAGAGAGAGGTGTAATCTGAAATAACCATAACAAAAGTGTACTTTAACAATTTAATCATCACAGCTAAATATTTATAAAATCTCTCATTTATGAACTGTGTGGCATTTTACTTTGGAAGTGTGAACATTTACCTTTGAATGTGAACAGGCAGGTGTGCAGATTTCTCTCTAAAATGAATATACATGTACACACATACTTTCCACATGACCTGCTGTCAGCTTGTACATTTAGATGTATTCCACTTGCAGTGTAAGAAATCTGCTTGGCAATAAACATTACTGCCATGAAAGCTAGCATGCGTTTTCTTTCCTGTGATTTAGCTTTGTCTCTGAGCCTCTTAATTTTTAGTTTAATTTTGGATGATAATGTACCCACTGCAGTATTGACCATGATAGTTTAAGGGTAGTGCCAGATTAGCTTGGCACCTGTAGGTGCCAAGCAAATCTGGCATTACCCTTGAACTATCATGGTTGATCCACTTCCTACTGTAAGCAGTCAGGGGCAATAAAAGTAGTGACTGATTCACAGCACACACACGCATTAATCCCTAAACAGCTGGGGCAAGGCAAATGCTAACCATCTGCAAGAGACATAAATCCTTATGAGCCCTAGCAGTTTTGCTCCCATTTTAATTGTGTTCTTCACATGTTGGTGAGTTTGCAGTGTGAAAACTGTGTCCACTGGCAGTCAAGGGGTTAAGACGCAAAATATTAGTGAGATCAGTCCATGTCCTCATCTTTTAATGCCAAAATAAATACTGTACATCAGAACAAACCCAAGCATACATTTCTCACGTTACTCTCATCAATTTCAGCTCCAGCATCCAAATAGTCATAAACAGAAATCAACAGAATACTGTATACAATCAGCTGTAAACTTTCACTCATCATAGACATTGCAAACATAACCTAACACATCCCCCCCCCCCCCCCCCCTTTGCACCCTTGCCAATATCCACACACACTGATATCCATGCATACATGCAAACACATCCATAGTTTTTGTTGAAGCATATGAATCCTTAAAGTTTAACATTAACTGACACTGATCTCTACACATGCATATAGGACCAGCCTTCCGCAAATATTACTTTTATGTCACAAGTTAAACATAGAACAAACACAGCAATACTGCAATAATCCTCATCCCAAAAACTTAAAGTCGCTGCAACAACTGACAACAAGAAAGGCAAAGCCATTATGGCTCACGTGTATGACTGACGTGTGACCTTTGTGATAAGGGCTGGCTTCTGCAGCAGCAAATCCATGTTTTCTGAAAATGTACGCACTTTTCACCAATCTGTCAACCTGCCCTGTGACCCATGATCTTTGTGACGAGTCAATTAAAATAGTATGCATAGGAATGTCTTATCGTCAGCTATCTTTTTAACAAATTTGGTTGAAAAATTTGCAAAAATTTGGGAATACCTACAATTTTATAAAAATCAGCATTTTACACACATTTACCAGCCTCTTGTGACCCATGACCTTTACAAGGGGTCATCCAAATTAGTATGCATAGATAGGTCTTACCATCAGGTATCTCTGTAGCACGTTTGGATTTAAAGTTGTGAATAGTATTCGAGAAAAAAAACATCTTTTGTCAAAATATGGCTATTTCGGACCTATTTCCTGAGCCTGTGAGACCCTTGACCTTTCTGAGGAGTCATCCAAATTAGTATGCATAGATAGGTCTTAAAATCTCTGTACCAAGTTTGGGTTTGAAGTTGTGAATAGTATTTGAGAAAAAACATCTTTTGTCCAAATATGGCTATTTTTCACCTATTTCCTGAGTTCTTGTGACACTTGACCTTTCCGAGGGATCAACCAAATTAGTACATATAGAAAGGTCTTACCATCAGGTATCTTTGTACCAAGTTTGGGTTTTAAGTTGTCAATAGGGTTCGGGAAGTTCACCGCGTTGCCTAGCAGCGTCTGCGCAACAGCCGCCATCTTAAGAGGATACCATAGTCATGAGATAGTAGCAAAATAGTGTTTCAACACATTTTTCTTCCTCTTTGGAAACAAACAAAAACAGATTCTGGCGAGTGGTTTCCTACAGTGATGGCAAGACTTGCTGTTATTGCTTATGTAGTACGTCAGGACTTTCCTGACATTACAAAAACAGCGATTTCCCTATGAGTGCTTAGTCCCGTATCCTCACAAGATGGCCGCCACGACTGGCATGATGATGTCAGCTTCACGAGCCCTATAATATTTGAGAAAAAATAAATTATGTCAAAATATAGTTATTTTGGACCTATTTCCTGATCCCCTGTGACCATGATCTTTGTGAGAGGTCACTCAAATTGGTATGTTTAGAAAGGTCTTACCACAAAGTATCCTTGGGCCAAGTTTGAAGAATGTGGCTTGAATAGTCTCCCAGAAAATGCCAACGTTAAAGTTTACCACGGACGACGGCGAACGGACGACAGACGACCGACGGATGACCACTGGCCCAAAACATAGACTCACTTTTGCTTCGCACATGAGCCAAAAATGTTGCTGTTAAAACATTTAGCCCCAAGTCCCTACAGCAGGAGATTGATTGACCATGATAATTCAAGGGTAGTGCCAGATTAGCTTGGCGCCTTCAGGCGCCAAGCTAATCTGGCACTACCCTTGAATTATCATGGTCAATCAGTCTCCTGCAACTGGCACATAGTCATTGATTAAGGAACACCTCCAAAATTTGAGAAATGGGACCTTGGGGCTTAAAGGGTTAAACTGTACAGTTGTAGCAAAGACAAGAATTATCTGTCCTGATGTTAGCTGCAGCAGTCAAGAACAGTGCAGCGCAAAACCTGTTCTGAGCAACCACCCTTTTTTGCGAGCAACAGATGGTCTACAAAGGCAGGCGCTCTGTCAAGAGAAGTGCTGAAAAGCAAACAGTGTCGCCTGTCACTAACCCATATCATACTGAGGCTAAAAGCTTCAAATGTGTTCACATGCAAGCTACATTACAGTACTTACAGATAAGGATATAAGACCAATGGCTTTACTTCAAGGGTGGTGCCAGAATAGCTTGGCGCTCTGACACTACCCTTGAACTATTTTAGTCAAACTTATTTCACACACTGGTGTATTCCGAATGATAAGGGTTAAAGACCATCATTTTGGTGGCTACAACAAATGATGTTCTTCAACGACAGGTGAGCTCTCACATGGGTGGTTGCCCCCCCCCCCCCCCCCCCACCCAATTAAAAAAAAAACTCACAAATGTGATGCTCAGTAGCCTAATCTGTGTCAGAAGCCCACATTTTAATGTCAATACAGGCATGGATTCTCAAGAGCCCCTCCATGCTGCACGTTTCCATAAAAATCCCCCCATCTTCTCATTTATTTTTTATTTTGTTCCTGGGCTTTTAATCTCACATGATGTAAGCTAATCTAAAGGTACAGAAATATTTGAAATAAAGTTTCAGTATAATAGTCTTGTTCAAACTGGCAGCTTGTAAAAAAAGAGGAAAAAAAAAACTGCTGTGGAAAAACTCCAGGCAAAACGACGGGCTTGTTCAGATAGCATGTCCGTTATAAGGTCCTGGTAAATCAAAGTGGCACAGTTGCAGTGTGGCCGAATTGATCAGTGTTCAGGTCGTACCCCATAAGTAATAGCTGTCCCTGTTACACATAACCTGCCTGCTAGGGCCGTCCATTATCACTTTGGTGCTGTGGACATTAAACCCCGAACTAAAGGCCCCGCCACACATGCCAGTTGTGCCCCGATTTTGAAGCCGATTCCGATCCGATTGCGATCAGATGACGTCATATATCCGATCCGATCCCAATCGGCTGGGAATCGGGTGTCTAGAACCTGCTCTATTTTTCCGATCTGAATCGGCCCCGATTGTAAGCTTCAACCAATCAGAGCACGTCTCGCAAAGCATGTCGTTTCAGTTTGAAAATGGCGGAAGATCAGTACCACCTTCGTTGCCGATGTTTCGCCCGCCTCTTCCCGATTATGATGCAAAACTGCTGATAATGCAAGCACATCATCATCACTTTCAAAACTAGCAGCCATTTCGCTGAACAGGTACGACCTTGATCTTCGATTCAAACCGGTCGGCTAAAAAAAAAAAATCGGCCTCAAAATCGGGCATGTGTGGCGGGGCCTTAAGACATGCTAGGGGTTCCAAGAGACAGTGGCATGTGGCATACAATACATACAGTATCATGAACAACTCACCCAGTAGTTTCTTGAGGTGAAACGATTGATTGATTGATTGTACATTGCTTAACGTCCTGACAACAACAAGGCTTTCTCAGGACGTGCCTGCACTGCTTGTGAAAAAAAAAATAAACAGAACATTGAATGTATGTCGCCAGCCGGTCAAATACATTAAATAAACCTAACACATGGGGCCTAAATAAAGCTAAGACCATTTAGCAACACACATCCAATATCAAGAGCTACAGGCAGTGCAGACAGTAGGGAGAGTTTTAAAAAGGCAAATACAGGTGAATGGACCAAGGGTAGACAGAAACACATGCCCCAGAATAGAGAGAAAAACTCACCCTGTGGGGCTGACCAGGGTGACCCTGGGAACTAAAAAGTACCTAACCCCACCCAAGTCCCCCAGGGCAGACCCGGGTGTGGGTTGAGGTGAAACGAAAATCGATGACAGTTTTCAAAAGCCCCAAGAATTTACATACCTACCATTCGTTGGTAACAAAAGAACCAAGGTGAAACCAAATTATTCATCGAATCCACTAGCAAACATTGAATAAAAGTCAAAGAAAATGACAATTAATACAGCAAAATCTGTTCTGAACAGTCACTCTCATGAGAGATCACCTGTCAGTAAAGACCATCTTCTGTTGCTACCTGAACGATGGCCTTTAACTCTTTTAGCCCTGGGACCCTGCAGCAGGAGGTGGATTGATCATGATACAGACATGAGACCAGGTTGAGATCAAATCGTAGGAAAGCAAAGAGTCCAGGACTCGCAACTGGGTCACTCTCCTGAAAACTGCTCAGAATTGTGACACGGGGATCAAAAATGAACGTGCTAGTACTTTTTTTCTGTCAACTGCCCCCACTATTCCTCATTAAAGTTTAGGAAACTTGCGTGCAGTTTACAGTCTGTGAACAGCATATTGTAAAAATATCTCAGAAGATGATAGCAGCTTAGTAAAGTTACTTACTTACGCACGCATCATGCCTCACACGTAACACGCTGCTCCGGGGTTCACACAAAGCGGTACACGCATGCTCGATAAACCAGAATCAACCGAGGCACCCAAAATAGCTTGCGAATCGCACAGCCCCACTGTGGTGTGTATATATTCATCCATGCAAGTAGAACAAAATCGTTATTTATCCGCGAAAGAGTTCTCGAAGTATACCCATACGTAACTCAATTCCGATCACACCAGACGGGTTTCTTACGATTGTCTTCATAGACAAGCTTCATTTGTTCTTTATTTCACCAGGGCTAAGTTGTAAAGGTTAAAAAATAGACCCTATTTTCGTATGTGTTGGTACACACGTCTCTACACAGCGTGTTGTTGTACAACGCAGCGTTGAGGGGAGTGCTTGTTGTGTTTACACCATGTTACGTGTGGGACAGCAATTTTACTGATGTATCGTCGCACAAAAGCCTCATTGAGTCATTCTGTCAAATCCAACCTAAATCTACTGTACGAAAATCAGGTGCTGGGAAAAAAAGCTGAAAGTAGACCTTACTTCCGGGGACCGATAAATCAAACAGCAGAGGGGGGAGGGGGCCGGGTCCTTAGTTCCAGGGGCCATAAAATCAAACAGCAGGGAGTGGGGGGGGGGGGGGGGGGAGCGAGGGGTGTAGGCACGAGACCTTGGGGGCAGAAAAATCAAACAACGGTACACAATGTTGGCGGGGCAAAGCTTGTCGGGTCCCAACTAACGACACAACCCAACATCGGAATCGGTGACATAGTACACAGTACACATCAAATCCTCGCATCAGATGACGTCGTACTCATACTATTGTGCACTTTGAGTACAAGACTTTTGTGACATTTTGAAGATGCGAAACAGAGCAACTCTTGGGGCCCAACCTTGGATACAACGAAGTGTATGGAGCGGAAGTAATTTTCATATATGTATATATTATGCATAACTGTGCAGGAAAGGCACTATTGTTTGCATTTTACTACGCAGCCAATGCTCATTAAAAGTCTTAGTTTCACACATGAACTTAGCCTGACATTTTGTACGCGCCGAGTGTAAACAAGGGATTGGTCAGGCTGGTCTATTATCATTAAAACTGGCTTTGGATGGCTGGAATAGATCGCTCCGATATAAGTCAGTCATTATCCTAAATATCAGCCATTGTGGTTGGTTGTTCCGAGGTTTGGCATCCAAAGTTAGATACTAACAAGACAATGCTACATCCGTCTTTAGTTGGGCTTGGGCTCAACGTTCCACTCGCGCAAAAGGTAAAGGTAATTCTTATTTAGGCCGGATATTATAAACGCCATAATGTGTGTATACGTCCTATCCATTCTTTGTTGGGGTTGGAACCCGACAAAGCTCACATCCAGCGATTCCAGCTGAACTTAACTTCCGAATGTGCTCTCCTATCCGTTCAAACATGTCAGGGTTGGACTTAACTTTCATCGATTTTTCGCACCACTCCCATCTCCATTTGTTTCTCATTCCCGTTTCTTTAAAAGTTTTGCAGCGAGCAACAATGTGTGCTGCGTCGCCAGACACCATCTTGGAAAAACGAAGCTTACCGAAAGTTAACGATAAACGATTGATTGATTGATTGTACATTGCTTAACGTCCCGACAGCAACAAGGCTTTCTCAGGACGTCCTGCACTGCTTGTGAAAAAAACAACCACTAAACAGAACATTGATGTATGTCGCCAGCGGTCAAACACATTAATAAACCTAACACATGGGCCTAAATAAGCTAAGACCATTTAGCAACACACTCCAATATCAGAGCTACAGGCAGTGCAGACAGTAGGGAGTTTAAAAAGGAAATACAGGTGAATGGACCTCGGTAGACAGAAACACATGCCCAGAATAGAGAGAAAACCCACCTGTGGGGCTGACCAGGGTGACCTGGAACTAAAAAGTACCTAACCCCACCCAAGTCCCCAAGGGCAGACCCGGGTGGGGTTTAACGATAAACGAATCTGACAACTTGTGGACCTGCACCGTTTAAGAACCACGACCGTTTCAAAACTTCTGATCAAGTGCAGTGCTTTGTGGTAGGTTCTTTAAGACCACCGTAGCCATGTCACACACCAAGGTGCCGGAAAACAGACCTGTGAGGGAAAACGCACTTTAAAAAATAGTGTTAAATGCACAAACGGAGTCAGTACCATTACTCTAATTAGTTTATTCATAGTAAAGTCAAACAGTAGCAAAACCGTTGTGAAAACTATAACAACAGCATTGGTTTTTGTGTTTGAAGAACATGCACTGCAGCTGAGCAGTTTTCAGAAGAGTGACCCAACTCGCAACCAGTATATTTTCATGTGGGGGAACTTCACAAAACACCTACATTCATCTTATAGTGTAAGCAATGAGTTCAAGAAAAATAAAAAGTGTTTGCTTTTTCTCAACGAATCTAAAAAAAATAACCCAAATGCAGGAAAAATATTCGGATTTCCGCAAAAAAATTGGAGAAGTCCCATGTCTGATGATAATTCAAGGGTAGTGCCAGATGAGCTTGGCGCCTGAAGGCACCAAACTCAACTGGCACTACCCTTGAATTATCGTGATCAATCCATCTCCTACAACTGGTACATAGTTGTTAGGCAACACCTCCAAAATGTGAGAAATGGGACCTTGGGGCTGAAAGGGTTAAAAACACGCGACACTTTTTCCCCTTCAAGACTCCTCTTGACAATGCATCTGTTTTTTTTTAAATCCATTTAACCCCACTGCCCATATCTCTGTGGTATTACTTGAAGATTATGTACCAGTTGCAGGAGATGGATGGACCATGATACTTCAAGGGTAGTGCCAGATTAGCCTGGCGCCTGATGGTGCCAAGCTAATCTGGCACTACCCTTGAAGAATCATGTTCCATCCATCTCCTGCTTTAGTGCATTGAGGCTAAATGGGTTGTTTTTTTCTTGTCAAAAAAAAAAGTGGTCGCTCAAAACAGGCCCTACTGTACACGGACGCGGCAGTACAAATTTAGATGCATGAACTGGTCCACAGTTGGTGCAGAAGAAGGATATCCCTTTTAGCCCCAAGGTCCCATTTCTCACATTTTGGAGGTGTTGCAGCAGGGGATGGATTGACCGATAATAATTCAAGGGTAGTGCCAGATTAGCTTGGCACCTGAAGGTGCCAAGCTAATCCGGCACTACCCTTGAATTATCATGGTCAATCAATCTCCTGCTGTAGGGACTTGGGGCTAAATGGGATACACATGTAACTGCTTTATCATGGGAGTATAGGGGAAAACACAACAAAAATCACGTATCGAACAGGGTATTGTTAGCTTGTGCTGTACATATAGCTACATACCGTATCAATGAAATTAATAAATAAACCATGAGATTCTTCTAAGGAAAAACATCCTGATGGCTCATAACAATACGGTAATGGGGGGTTTTGGTGGGAATGGGGTGGGGGGGGGGGGGGATATGACCCGTGACTGGATAAGGAAAACATTTACGCATGAACAAGGGTTTCAAATCATTGATACATTTGCTCTGATGACATACAATAGACGATTTCTGTTAAAGGAGGTAAGGCAAAATTGCACTTTTTGACGCATGCAGTGGATTAACGCAATCTCAGCCAGCCGCATCCGGATGAGTGGCTTATGCTGCGTATCCGGATGCGGCTGGCCGTGAACGAGTTAATCCACTGTCTTCCTCGAAAGACGTGCAGTTCTGACATACTTCTAATTTCCAAACGTCTATTGTAATGATAATATTAATAACATCATTGTCTGTGTTGTCTAATCAGCATGGGTACTCTACACAATGACATTTAACGAAGAACAAAAACAAGACTCGCACTGCAGCTGAAACAAGCTGATGCTGATATTGTGGGCTGGTCTGTGATTTTGGATGACTGGAGGCCTTAAGGTTTAAAATCATGGACCAGCACACACTTGAATGACACCTGCATTCTAAGATGATGCTGGTCAAAGCAGTGACCACACTGTCAGGAATGCATCCATGGTAATACTCCTGATAATCAAGGAATCCATTTACACGAGGTTAGACCACTTTCATACGATTTACCGGCGATTTTAAAGGGCTCAAGATAATTCATATATCTTGTGTAGAAAACATGATGCTCGATGCATTTGTTGTATGTAGTGTACCGATGGATTTCAGTGTGCACATTATAAAAGAAACCTAAACTGCTGGAGCATACCAGCAACACTATTAACTCATTCAGTCCGATGGCCGTATTTCCCAAATTTGGGAGGCATCATCTAATGACTATGCACGAGTTGCAGGAGATGGATCGACCATGATAATTCAAGGGCAGTGCCAGATTAGCTTGGCGCCGACATCTAATCTGGCACTACTCTTGAATTATCATGGTCGATCCATCCCTTGCTGTACTGCATCAGGGCTAAATGGGTTAAATAGCAAGACATAGATCCTCATGGGGGCCCGCAGACATGGGGGCTCATGAGAATCGTTTACCCCTGATGGCCTTATTCAAAAGCCTTCTTGGAACAGCTGGGTGGGTCAATGAAATAAACTTAGTAATGTGTATAAACGGGATATAACATAACTCATTGAACACACTGTACTGGTATATCATGGCACACACACACTAGAGGCAGCAAAACAAATACGATACTATAAAGATAAATGATAGACGTTCACAGCAAGACTGGGGGAACAAACTGAAACATAAACAAGATGGGATAAACCATAACCCACAAAGTCCCTTCTGTATGAGAGCTGTCCTCGCTGTCAATGGTCTCTACCTTTTGTCCTTGACCCGATTCTGATTGATTGATTGTACATTGCTTAACGTCCCGACAGCAACAAGGCTTTCTCAGGACCTGCCTGCACTGCTAGTGAAAAAAAACTAAACAGAATATTGAATGTATGTTGCCAGCCGGTCCAATACGTTAAATAAACCTACGACATGGGGCCTAAATAAAGCCAAGACCATTTAGCAACACACGTCCAATATCAAGAGTAACAGTCAGCGCAGACAGTAGGGAGAGTTTAAAAAAGGCAAATACAGGTGAACGGACCAAGGGTAGACAGAAACACATGCCCCAGAATAGAGGGTAAAACCCACCCTGTGGGGCTGACCAGGGTGACCCTGGGAACTAAAAAGTAGTTAACCCCACCCAAGTCCCCCAGGGCAGACCCGGATGGGGGCCGATTCGTCAGTGAGTTTTATATGGGGCACAGGACATATGCGTCATTGATTTGTCAAATGTCATTTGTCATGACGTAAGTTGTAGTTTTTACGTAATTTTATATTTTACATGATGCAAGTTTCACTTTCGCTTCATAGGCTTGAGAAAATGTTGACAAAACTAGAACTTCATGGTACAATTTCAGTCTTGCTATAATTTGTGTGGAAGCAAGTTGACTTTACCTAGCTCACCTGCATGCTTTTCTGAAAGCGTGTCGATGTGTGTGTGCATGTTAGTACGTGCGTGCGCGCTCAGAATATCTCCAAGAGCCATAGATCTCTCCGGGCGCATGAGGATCTATTTCTCCTGGAGATGCGCGCATGTTTGTGTGAGAGAGAGAGCTGCCCGCACGTGAGAGAATGACGCCATATTCAGAGTATTATATCAGTGTCTGTGTGGTGACGGAGTTGCCTCTTTTACGTCACTGCCACTGTCTGACTTTCTCTAGAAGTAAAGTTTTTTTTTAGTGTTTTAATTCTTTTCTGAAAAGAAATAATTTTTACTAAGTTGAAAGGATACAAAGCTGGCTAACGAACTCATCCAATGTCTTTCTCCAAACTAGATATATGCAAAACTTGAAGTAAATATGACAAAACTTACGGACTCTAATCTGGGTCAACCGACTTCCTATAAACGGCTGTTTATGTCTTCAATGAGACATTCAATTACAATATGCTCGGAGGCTTTCTTAGTCACCCACTTAAAAAAGTATTTTGCCAAGTTTCAAGCTTGTTTGTACAGAAATAGCGGAGATTCTCTTGTTCACATACATACGCACACACATACATATGGCGCTTCCCGTGAAATGTACTTTCAGCAGCGAGGTTAGTGTAACTAGAAATGACGTAATTTTTATCTTGTTACTTTAATTGTACATCATGGACATGCTATTAAATTTGCCCCACCGTGACCCGTCCTAAAAAGTTCCTTCTATAAATAGAGGGGACTTAAAAAGGCAACAGACTTGCATGCATCATACGCGCACCTCAATTAATCCCTTTGTGCATGCACCCACAAGTATGGTACACTGTTTTGGAGGCTAAATGCGCAAGGTTAATAATAATTTGATGTAAACAAATAATCGGAATTTCCTACCTTGTGACCTTGACCTTTGAGTGAGGTCAATGAAACTGATATGTTTAGAAAATAAATTGTATTTCTGAAATCTTCGTTTATTTAACGACCAAAAGCCAAAACCGTCCAAAGATCGTGGACACAAATTGGTCAAGAGACACAGATCTTCATGAGCCCTACAACTGCGGGGGCTCATGAGGATCTATGTCTTCTGCAGTTGGATCGCATTCACTTTTTTTCGGCAGTCAAGGTGTCAATAGTATCTGAAAAAATGCCAAAGTTAAAGTTTACCACGGACGACGGACAGACAACCACTGGCCTATGCATGTGAGCCAAAAAGCTACAACAAACAAAAGTTAATGCTGACTGATCAAGTATGACCCCTATGTACATGCAGCTGTCAGTAACGTAAACAGTACCAGTCGCAAAATGCACCAGCAGTTGAGGGCAAAATCAATACCTGTACAGATGCTGACACTGACAAAGTGATACACACTCAAACATTGACTCACAACCTAACTGCCTATGGAGTAAACAATTTAACTCTCTGGCTGTCATTAACAGTTTGTGTCACAATGATTGTGACAAAAACTGCTATTGACCGCCAAAGGGTTAAAGTAATGCATGTTGCAAGAGGTACCTCATAACAAGTTATCTTGAAATGCTAATATGCAGGACACGTACAGTGAATCACAGAATTAGCTTATAACACACACACTGAGCGGGTTTAGAATAAATCAATAAAGTAAATTGGAAGCATAAGAATGAAAAGGTCTCAAGTCCCTGTAATGGACCAGCCAGAAGAACACAGATGGAAATGGGGACTGCAAGAAGCAAAGATCCTCAAGAGATCCTGATGCCTACAGTGGCTCATAAGGATCTATGCCTCTTGCAAACTGTCAACATTGGCTGCAGGAACAAAAGCGTAATAGCTATCACAGCATTAGCCCCCTTGAGCATGCAGACATTGGAAATGTAAACCATACTGATGGCTGCATGCACAAGGCGGTTAACACAAAGAGTTAACTCAAGATGCCCCACATCAATAGCTGCAGAAGTGTCCAATTGTGGGGCTCCTTGAATGAGTTAACCCTCTTGTGCTTGTGCATGCAGCCACCAAACATAGTACTGGTGGCTCCATGCACAAGGGGTTAACAAAAACAGTTAACCCAAAAGCTACATTATCATGGCATCCAGTTGAACATGTTGTGGAAACGATTCCGTTCTTTGTGGATCTGGTTGGGGTCTCCTGGTATTTGGAAGCAATCTACAGGGAATGCCCCGATTGTCTTATTGTACAGGTTGAGGCTCATGTCCGTGCAGCCCAGGATCTGAGTCTGGTGGGCGTTGTGTTCATTCACTTTAAACGTCAAGTTGAAGAAGTGCAGGCAGATGTGGGCCACTTTTGGGAAGGAGCCGATGCAGAGTAAGGGAGGTTTGTCAGCTGCAACATAGAAAGTGATGAGACTTTTCAGTGAAAAACACACCCACTGAGCAAAAAGTTTCTTGGGCCGTACACAGGCAAGCTGCGGCCAACATCAGCCCAAGGCCCTTTCGCTTACTGGGCACACATAAAGAGAGTCCAGCTCGTTTGATTTTTACTGGCACACAAAATTAGACTCTTTTTCGACTTAACCCTCTGGCTGTCAGTAGCACTTTTTGTTGCATGGATTCCTGTATGAATCATCACGACAGAGTCTACTACTGGCAGACAAAGGCGTAATAACCATCACACTGCAAGGGCAGCCAAATGCGAGACCCACTTACGTCAAATGTACTGCCTCAAGTGTGATTAAACTTTACTGCAAGTAACCTAACAATTCAACATTTTCTCACTATAATAATAGTCTTTGGAAACCACAGGACCTAGCCGCCTCTCTCTATCCAGGGACACAATCATGGGTCATGGAATGTCAAGACCATGTACCAGAGCAGGAAGTCCGCCCAGATAGCAGCGGAAATGCAAAAGTACAACCTTTCCCTGCTAGGTATCAGTGAAGCCAGATGGACGCAGTCTGGCCAGAAAAGGCTGTTAAGTGTGGAAATGATTCTGTATTCAGGTCATGAAGAGGAGAATGCCCCCCATACAGAAGGTGTAGCATTCATGCTGTCACCAGTGGCACAGAGAGCGCTGATTGGCTGGGAACCTCTTGGGCCAAGAATTATCACAGCAGCCTTTAGAACTAGAAGAAAGATCAAGTTGAACGTCATCCAGTGTTATGCGCCCACCAATGACAGTGACGAGGAAGAGAAACAAGAGTTCTACGACCGACTCCAGAGTGCTGTGGACAAATGTGCGGAGCGAGAAATCACCATCGTCATGGGTGATTTTAATGCCAAAATAGGGGAGGACAACACCGGATATGAAGAGGTGATGGGGAGACAGGGACTAGGGGAGATGAGTGAGAACGGAGAGAGGTTCGCAGACTTTTGTGCTCTAAACAGACTTGTCATTGGAGGCAGCATCTTCCCACACAGAAGACTACACAAAGCAACGTGGGTCTCACCTGACCATACTACAGAGAACCAAAGAGACCATAATTCTATCTGCATTAGCAAAACATTTAGAAGATCCCTTCAAGATGTTCGAGTGAGGAGGGGAGCAGATGTCGCCTCAGACCATCATCTGCTTACCTTAAGAATAAAGCGCAAGTTAAAGAAAAGCAGCACAGGGACAAGAAGAAGACAGCGCTATAATGTAGGCCTCCTGAGAGAGACTGGTGTGAGAGAGGAGTTCAAACTGGTGCTGTCCAACCGGTTTCAAGCGCTAAAGGAGCTAGTAAATGAAGAGGAGGTGGTCACCACAGAGCAGCAGTGGAAGGCAGTTAGAGAGGCATGGAACTCAACCTGCAAGGGGATCAAGAAACACCATCACAAGGACTGGCTGTCGGCACAGACCTTGAAGAAGATAGAAGTGAGGAAGCAGAAGAAAACAGTTGTCAACAAGTAACAACAGTCGCACGAGAGCGGCCAAAGCAAGGGCATATGAGGAATACTCGGAAGCCAACCGCGAGGTGAAGAGGAGTATCAGGGCAGACAAGAGGGCCTACACAGACAGCCTGGCAGCAGAGGCGGAAAAGGCAGCAGGCAGTGGCAACATGAAACAGCTCTACGACATTACCAGAAAATTGTCAGGCAAGTATGGCCATACAGAAAGATCAGTAAAAGACAAAGAAGGCAAGCCTATCGCAGACAGAGCAGACCAACTTGACAGATGAAGAGTTACTGAACAAACCCAGCCCACCCGACCCCCCAGACATCCAGCCAGCAGAGACTGACCTACCCATCAGCTGTGACAGACCCAGCCGGGAAGAGATCAGAACAGCAGTGGCATTTTTGAAGAACGGCAAAACAGCAGGGCCAGATGGCATCCCAGCGGAGGCTCTGAAAGCAGACCTAGAAACAACAGTAGAGATGCTGTACCCACTGTTTGGAAAGATCTGGGAAGAGGAGGTGATGCCGGCTGACTGGAAGGAGGGGTACCTAAGCAAGCTTCCCAAGAAAGGCGACCTCAGCAAGTGTTCCAACTACAGAGGAATCACGTTGCTGTCAGTACCAGGAAAGATCTTCAACAGGATCATCCTGGAGAAATGAAGAGCTCCATCGACCCCCAGCTGAGAGACCAGCAAGCAAGATTCCAGAAAAACCAATCATGTACAGACCAGATTGCCACTCTCCGCATCATCGTGGAGCAGTCTCTGGAGTGGAGCTCCCGCTGTACGTCAACTTTGTGGATTACGAGAAAGCATTTGACAGCGTGGACCGAGAGACTTTGTGGAAACTCCTACAACATTACAGTGTACCCACAAAGCTCGTCTGCCTGATCACGAGCAGCTATGATGGCATGACATGTCGCGTGATCCATGAAGGGCAGTTCACCATGGAGCTCCAGGTCAGAACCGGCGTCAGGCAGGGGTGTTTACTGTTTCCGTTCCTCTTCCTACTGGCCATAGACTGGGTCATGAAGAGGACCACAGAGCAGAGAAGAAGCGGAATACAGTGGACACTGTGGACACAGCTTGACGACCTTGATTTTGCAGACGACTTGGCGTTACTGTCCCACACTCATCAACAAATGCAGGACAAGACCACGAGGCTTGCTGACATCTCGTCCCAGATGGGCCTCACCATCCACAAACAGAAAACAAAGACAATTAGGCTGAACGCAACCAGGCAAAAAAGGTGGCACTGATGCAGATATCAGAGCACGAATCGGTAAATCCAGAGCAGCCTTTCTCCAGCTGAAAAAAGTGTGGAGTTCCAGAGAGCTGTTACAACACACCAAAGTCCGGATTTTCAACTCAAACGTAAAAGCAGTTCTCCTATATGGAGCAGAGACTTGGAAGTTGACAAAAACCACAGTCAACAGAGTACAGCTCTTCATTAACAGTTGCCTTAGAAGAATCTTGAAAATCCACTGGCCAGAGAAGATCAGCAACATCAGACTCTGGGAGAGAACAGAGCAGATAACAGCAGAGAATGAAATTGGGCAAAGAAGATGGGGATGGATTGGTCACAGTCTGAGAAAGCCAGTTTCCAGTATTACTAGGCAGGCATTGTCATGGAACCCCCAGGGAAAGAGGAAAAGACGCAGGCCGAGAAACACCTGGCGAGAAACACCTGGCGTCGAGACCTCCAAGCAGACATCAAGAGACTGGGAACCACCTGGAGTAAAATCGAAGGAGAAGCACAGGACAGGAGTCGCTGGAGGTCTCTCGTCGACGGCCTATACCCTGGGAGGGGTGACAGGCATAAGTAAGTAAAGTCATTATAATAATATAGTGCCTTCATAAATTACAAGTAATGTTTGCACAAGTGCGCAGACACTGAGACAGCATCCTAAAGTGAAGAAAAAAAAATGTTATGTACTCGTTGTCTGTACATACTGTATGCAAGTATCTGTAAATTATTTACTCATTCAGCCCAACGTATTTCCCTAATTTTGGAGGCATCATCTAACGACTATCCACCAGTTGCAGGAGATGGATCAACCGTGATAATTCCAGGGCAGTGCCAGATTAGCTTGGCGCCGACAGGCGCCAAGCTAATCTGGCACTACCCTTGAATTATCATGGACGACCCATCTCCAGCTGTAGTGTGTCAGGGCTGAATGGGTTAACCAGTTCCTAGCACCAGGACAACAGGACAACTTGCATGCCCAAAAGTAGGCAAACCAGTGTGCATTATGTGAGCATGTGCTTTCCTAGACACAAATGCACATGTATACAAAGTATGGTAACATATTGCCAGAACACATGTTGATACAGACAGGAAAGGCCAAGGCCATGCTATAGGCACACTATCCTATTAGCAGGACATCCATGCAGTTATATTTCCAGCCCTGTATAAGCAATCACCAATACTCATACATGCAACATAGGAAAAAAACTACAGTTAAACTCATTGAGCCCCAGCACACCACAGCAGGAGAGGGATCAACCATGGTAATTTAAGGGTAGTGCCAGATTAGCTTGGCGCCTTGAATTATCATGGTTGATCCATTTCCTGCAACTGGTACATACTTGTTAGGTGACACCTCTAAAATTTGAGAATTGCAACCTTGGGGTTGAATGGGTTAAAATATTGGTGGCTGCATGCACAAGATGAGGCATCTATTAACCCTTATCATTTGGAATACACCAGTGTGTAAAATAAGTTTGACTAAAATAGTTCAAGGGTAGTGCCAGAATAGCTTGGCGCCTCTAGGCACCAAGCTGTTCTGGCACCACCCTTGAACTAAAGCCACTGGTCTGTATCCTTATCCGTAAGTACTATAATGTAGCTTGCGTGTGGCAGTGTACAAGTTTGAAGCTTTCAGCCTCAGTATGATATGGGTTAACTAACAATATTCATAGCTGTCAGTGTCAGTCTACAATTTCCCGCATTAATTATTCAATAAGCTGTAGATTACCTGAAATGATGCTCTTATAAACTGGCTTGAAATCAAGCAAGAACTGCAAATCAAACTCCTGAAAAAGAAAAGAAAAATGTTGATCACACAGTTATATTAAAATTATGGTATAGTATTATGGTATACACTATAATAAATATGAATGTCAACTCAGCTAACATGGTTGGATTTAAAAGCTCGACTGAAAAGTCCCTGTTCAGAGCTCATGCTCATAAGATTGCAACTCTGACCAAAGGAGAGGAGGGGAGGGGGGGGGGGGAGTGAGAAGTGGTGAGGGGTGAGAAGGGAGGGTGGGTGACTGGAAAGGGGGCAGATTTCACCTCACAACCAGGTAACAATAGACACTAGACTGTTTTCTTGGCTGAATTATCATCATCAATGACAGCGCTAATCACTGTTAATCCTATGCACTAAAGTACCAGACTCAAATAAAATAGAATTAACCTCCTTGTGCATGCAATCAACAGTACTGTCAGTGTAAACAGCACCTGTGGCTGAATGCACAAGGGGCCGGCTGGGTTAACCCATTCAGTGCCCAGAAAATTTGAACACAAAATATGCAAGAGGTATAAATCCTCATGAGCCCCCATAGTTGCGGGGGCTCATGAGGATCTATGCCTCTTACTGACACTGCGTGGGATTCCTGGGACAGCTAGTTGTTTTTGGTTTGTTTTGGAAAGACAGTGTGCATCAACTGGGCACTGAACAGGTTAAGACCAACAAACAAAAAAAAAAGAAAGAAAAAAAAAAAGAAAGAAAAAAGAAGCAAAGTCAGCCTCTACTACAACTTACATGTGTTTTAGAAACAAAAGTGAAGTTGGAACAGGCTGTGGAATTGAGGTGCAATCTCTTGTTGGTCAGCTGGGAGCAGCAGAAGCAGTAGCGCTCGAAGCAGTCACAGAACCCAAACTTGAGTGGCATGTTGTACGTGAAGTTGGCGGTTCGATTCCGGCTGCTGACTAGAATGGGTCCATTTAAATTCAGTGGGTCTACTTTATTCAGAAATTCTGTTTCCTTCATAATGTCCCCGATATCGTCAAATGAAACTGTCAGATTCCATTTTTGCGGCACATAAATCACTTGCGGGAGGCGCTTCTTTATGCCTATCACTGCTAAATGTTCAAGTGTCTTATTTTTTACTTGTTGTCCAACTTCAATTGTCTTATTCTTAATTTTCAAGCCTAACTCATATGTTTTGTTCTTGATAATACCACCAATACCTGGAATGTCTAGTTTCACTTTTTCAGACTCTGAATCAGCTTCAAGCTTAGCTGGCACACCCCCTTCCGGATCTGCCTTCTTTTCAGTCTGGTTTGACTGTCCCTCTAGTTGCGGAGCTTCTATCACATTGTGTTCTGGTTCCACTTTGCGCACCAGTTGATATGGTGTTGTGAGCTTTCTGGAAATGGAATGATCTGCCAACTGCTCGCTAGATTCTGCCTTATGGTGGCCTGGAAAAGACATTAAACCACCTGAAAATGAAAGAGAGGGACAGAGTGAGGACCCACACCAGGGACTCAAAAGAGAGGACTAACTCTTTGCGTCTCAGTAGCGGTTTTTGTCGCAATGATTCCTACAGGAATCATCATGACAATGATTGTACATTGCTTAACGTCCCGACAGCAACAAGGCTTTCTCAGGACGTGCCTGCACTGCTTGTGAAAAAATAAAAAAGAAACAGAACATTGAATGCATGTCGCCAGCCGGTCAAATACGTTAAATAAACCTAACATATGGGGCCTAAATAAAGCTAAGACCATTTAGCAACACACATCCAATATCAAGAGCTACAGGCAGTGCAGACAGTAGGGAGAGTTTTAAAAAGGCAAATACAGGTGAATGGACCTCGGGTAGACAGAAACACATGCCCCAGAATAGAGAGAAAAACCCACCCTGTGGGGCTGACCAGGGTGACCCTGGGAACTAAAAAATACCTAACCCCACCCAAGTCCCCCAATCATGACAAAAAACGCTACCAGCACACAAAGGGTTCATGCAAGTTAGTGACTGCAGTCCGATGCCACACAAAGAATGTCATCACAAAAGGCAAAGTCCTCAGTATGACTATAAAAGTACAAGAAAAGATGCACATAAAATAACAAGATAGGGTAAACCATGCTCACAAAGTTACTTCAGTACGAGCTTTCACACTCTTTCTACAATACACTTGCAGACTGTCCTTGCGGGACACTACCTCTTGTCTTTGATCTGATTCTGATGTTGAAATAACTTTACCTGAAAAAGCATTAGGGATTTGCTAATGCCTAGAGGTTTGTAAGGGTCACAGTACAATGTGTCAGTGGTTTTGGATAACATCTTTTGTCATGAGATAATATAGTTTTTACATCTATGAGTATCCCTCTTTGGGCTCTTGCCTAGAGAACAATGCCAATAGTGGCAAAGTAGGGTTGCCCATTGCAATCCAGAAGTCATGTTTTTTTACTTCTGATATTTTTTTCTTTAATGAATCTATTTTTATGCTGAAAGATGAAGAGGTACAAGACTGGTAACAAAGTCATCCAATGCCTTTCACTCATCCCATGATTATCACATACGGGGGATTGACCATTGGAGCAAAGCTTGCCTCATGTTCTTTGCAGATGACTTCAATGCAGATGATTTGAAGACAAAGTTCTGTAAGGGAAGATGATGACCAGTTAACCTTGAATCTATTTTATTTTAATGTTCCATTTGTCGCAGCAGGCAGCGGCAACATGAAACAGCTCTACGACATTACCAGAAGATTGTCGGGCAAGTATGGCCATACAGAAAGACCAGTAAAAGACAAAGATAGCAAGCCTATTGCAGACAGAGCAGACCAACTCGACAGATGGGCCGAGTATTTTGAAGAGTTACTGAACAGACCCAGCCCACCCGACCCCCCATACATCCAGCCAGCAGAGACTGACCTACCTATCAGCTGTGACAGACCCAGCCGGGAAGAGATCAGAAGAGCAGTGGCATTTTTGAAGAACGGCAAAGCAGCAGGGCCAGATGGCATCCCAGCGGAGTCTCTGAAAGCAGACCTAGAGACAACAGTAGAGATGCTGTACCCACTGTTTGGAAAGATCTGGGAAGAGGAGGTGATGCCGGCTGACTGGAAGGAGGGGTACCTAATCAAGCTTCCCAAGAAAGGCGACCTCAGCAAGTGTTCCAACTACAGAGGAATCACCTTGCTGTCAGTACCAGGAAAGGTCTTTAACAGGATCATCCTGGAGAGAATGAAGAGCTCCGTTGACCCCCAGCTGAGAGACCAGCAAGCAGGATTCAGGAAAAACCGATCATGTACAGACCAGATCGCCACTCTCCGCATCATCGTGGAACAGTCTCTGGAGTGGAGCTCCCCACTGTACGTCAACTTTGTGGATTACGAGAAAGCATTTGACAGCATGGACTGAGAGACTCTGTGGAAACTCCTACGACACTACGGTGTATATACCCACAAAGCTCGTCCGCCTGATCAAGAGCAGCTACGATGGCATGACATGTCGCGTGATCCACGAAGGGCAGTTCACCAGGGAGCTCCAGGTCAGAACCAGTGTCAGGCAGTGGTGTCTGCTGTCTCTGTTCCTCTTCCTACTGGCCATAGATTGGGTCATGAAGAGGACCACAGAGCACAGACGAAGTGGAACACAGTAGAAACTGTGGACACAGCTTGACGACCTCGATTTTGCAGATGACTTGACATTACTGTCCCACACTCATCAACAAATGCAGGACAAGATCACGAGGCTTGCTGACATCTCATCACAAGTGGGCCTCTCCATCCACAAACAGAAAACAAAGACAATGAGGCTGAACGCAACCAGGGAAGAACCAGTCTTGCTTGCTGGCACCCCGTTGGAGGAGGTGGAGTCCTTCACCTATCTCGGGAGCATCATAGACAAAAAAGGCGGCACTGATGCAGATGTCAGAGCACGAATCGGTAAAGCCAGAGCAGCCTTTCTCCAGTTGAAAAAAGTGTGGAGTTCCAGAGAGCTGTCACAACACACTAAAGTACGGATTTTCAACTCCAACGTAAAAGCAGTTCTCCTATATGGAGCAGAGACTTGGAGATTGACAAAATCCACAGTAAACAGAGTACAGATCTTCATAAACAGTTGCCTTACAAGAATTTTGAAAATCTACTGGCCAGAGAAGATCAGCAACGTCAGACTCTGGGAGAGAACAGAGCAGATAAAATCAGAGAATGAAACTGGGCGAAGAAGATGGGGATGGATTGGTCACAGTCTGAGAAAGCCAGCTTCCAGTATCACTAGGCAGGCATTGTCATGGAACCCCCAGGGAAAGAGGAAAAGAGGTAGGCTGAGAAACTCCTGGCGTCGAGACCTCCAAGCAGACATCAAGAGACTGGGAACCACCTGGAGTAAAATCGAAGGAGAAGCACAGGACAGGAGTCGCTGGAGGTCTCTCGTCGACGGCCTATACCCGGGTAGGGGTGACAGGCGTAACTGAACTGAACTGTTCCATTTGTCCTGATGACAATGGTTTAGCCGCTGCCATTGAACACATTGAAAACGACCTAATTTAAACTTAAATTGTACCCCGATGTACCTTAATTAAAATGTACCCTGATGCTGCTCAGAAACACTGACATTTATTCACACAAACTTAGATTAGATTGTTCTTTTAAGGCGTCTGATCAGTGCACAGGTTGTCATAGTTTCAGCATCGGTGATGCAGGTCAGTGGTCATGGAGGCCTGAGCACGTTATATTTCAACTTTGAAGCGTATGTCATCTCCATGATCTCTCGCAGGTAGTCACTAAACAGATGGGTTTGAAGCCAACTAAACTTTTTTTTAAATAGGTCAATTTGTGGCGACTATACTTTTTGTTCTTAACCTTAGTGTTGTCCTGAAGTATGTCTTGTTCAAATTTTTATTGTTAAAATAAATTGGGAAAAAAAACAACAACATGCTCAATGCTTGAACTAGAAACTCACATTCTGACACTACAGCCAGTACAGGTGTTGAAATTTGCAGATGTTTCAAACCTCTCGCTCAACTTGAAGCGTCAGGTTTGAAACATCTGCAAATTTCAACACCTGTACTGGCTGTAAATGTAAAGTGTAATGTCATTGTCAGACTGTTTGAGTTGGACAGGTGCTGAGTGGGCCGGTGGTAATGTGAGCATTCGTGTGCCGCGAGGATCGATACAAGACATAAAATAGATAGAAATATAACGCATGACTGTAATGCACGCTAGCATGCAGGCACAGTTCTTGTTTTACTGGAGCTTCTACGGATGGCATGGCTCCGAGTCTGAGTCTACGAATTCTTGATTAAGTCGCAAGATGCGCTTACGTTTCCTGATCATGAAGCGCAACAGTATATGTAGAAATGTGCCTTTCAAAGAGAAATCTGTCACTCACCTTTGGATGG
This sequence comes from Semisulcospira habei, assembly GCA_036245525.1. Taxonomy (NCBI): domain Eukaryota; kingdom Metazoa; phylum Mollusca; class Gastropoda; family Semisulcospiridae; genus Semisulcospira; species Semisulcospira habei. The sequence continues at coordinate 310,872,701 of BTPG01000002.1, forward strand.
CAGCAGTGTTAGCAAATACATTAACCAACACAGACAGACAACAATAAACGCAAAGAAGACCCTTTTCCACCGAAGCCGCACGAGCGCCATGTTGGCTGTTTATGTCACGTGGTCAACTGCTTCGCCGGAAGAGTGCTCTCCCATCGACCGTCTCAACAGTATACTTAGTTTCGCTCGCCCGCAACAAATCAGTATCAGTGATCACCCGAGGGTAGATCCAAAATTGCTTGTGTTTGTCTTTTTCCTTGGAGAAATGACAGACAAAATGAAATGTCCGGCAGTTATACAAAATCGTTTGTAAAATAGGTACTAGTGGGGTGTATCCCTCCCTCCCCCCCGCCCCCCCCCCCCCCGCCCCTCCGGGCGCCCCCCCCCCCCCCCTCCACTTCAGATATTGTGGCGAGTCAGTCAGTGGTGAGAGCCTCATTCATTGAGCCTTGACACACGCTCCAACCCCCCCCCCCCCCAGTCCCCCTCCCGTGCGAATTTGTTATGCCTGCAGGGGCGGATCGGAGGGGAAGGGGGGGGGGGAGCAGAACCATCCCCACCCAAAATTCTTTTAAATGCTATAAGTTTGACGAAGTCCCTTTTGGGGGAGCAAGGTCTAGCGTCGGGAGGCCGGCTTTGTGTCAGGTTGACTGAAACAAAAAGTTAGACGAACTCCCCCCCCCCCTCCTTCGAGGTAACTGATCCGCCCCTGAGGCAGATCAGGTAGACTAGGGGCGGTCCGTGGCGCAACGGTAAAAGCGCCTGCCACCAATGCTAGAGGTGCGAGGTTCGACGATAAAGTACCCGGTTCCGGCGTCGGACTTTTCTTCTCTAGTAAGTGTCACCGTTAATTCGGGCGGACCGTCGGGTTTTTTTTTCTCCGGTTACTGACTCCGGCTCTTCCTCCCCCACGACTTTGGTATCATTTTCAGCCCACTTAACTCATTCTACCCCAGACACACCACAGCAAGATCTGGATCGACCATGATAGCTCAAGGGTGATGCCAGAATAGCTTGGCGCCTATGGGCGCCAAGCTATTCTGGCATCACCCTTGAACTATCATGGTCGATCTGTGTCCTGCACTAGAGTGCAGTCTTCAGAGGACAACGGCAAAATTTGGGGATTTCGGTGTTGGGGTAGAATGAGTTAATCAAATTTCAAAGTGATATAAACGATTTGAATTTCCAAAACTTCAGTACTGAGCTGAGCTCAAGTTGCCCTTCGGCATCACGTGAATGTTACAACTTCTGTATTATACAGTGTGTGTTCAGTTCGCGGCGGCGCTTTGAGCCGATTTTCAACTGGGATAAAGCGCCTATTTAATGCGCTGACTTACTAGACTAGGTATATACAACAGACTGACTGACGCTGAGATGACTCATGACCTAACTCAGGACTAACAGCATGTCATACTAATACATCTGGTGGCCGCAGTTGCATGAGTGAGTGAGCTTAGTCCGCCGCCTGCGCCAGCCACTAAGCAAGGGGCTCTTGCTTAGTGGCTGGCGCAGGACTAAGCTCACTCATGCAACCGGCCCCTCATTCAGTTTTAGTTTGATGTGCAGACCATAGAGCGTATACAAAGGGAGTGGCGATTCCAGCCTCGCACAGTCTTGCGGCGTCGGCGTGTGAGCGGTCGCCATCTTGAGAGTTCCGGCGCCAGAGTTTCTGGCACTAGCGGCACTGGAGACAGTTCATGTCTGCATTCACACATAATGACGGGCTGGATCTCATTAACGCATCGAGGCTTGACATGTACAGAAGGTAGATCGACCATGATAGTTCAAGGGTAGTGCCAGAATAGTTTAGCACCTAGAGTGATCACGACCATGTCACACGGCCGAACGGAGTCGGTACTGACTCGTGCCAGAATGCCGTTACCGCCTACCATGATAGTTCAAGGGCTGTGCCAAAATACCATTACACTTCGGAGTGATCACGACTCATGTTCAAGACTGAGTGGTATCGGAATAGCTTAGCGCCTACCATGATAGTTCAAGAGTGATAGCAACATAGCTTGGCGCCTAGTGATAACATGGTGTTCAGTCAGTTCAATGAGTGGCGCCAGAATAGCTTGGCACCTAGAAGGATCGACCATGTTCAAGGGTGGTTCCAGAATAGCTTAGCGCCAAACCATGATAGTTCATACGGGTGGTGCCAACCTAAGCTCCTAAATGCACAAACTATGGGCTGTGTCCCACCAGTACTAAAATGACGTCGGCAGTTCGGTGTACAGCTCCCAAATGTGCTGTTCTGACACCACCCTTGAACACTTTGTATTGTTTAGTCTGCTAAAAATACGATACTTTCATGATTCCCCTTGGTTTGTTTACGATACTTTCATGGTATAAATTGGCGCTGGCTACACCCTCTACTGGTCAGGCAGGCCTGCATCAGAAAGACGGCTCTCAGGCGTGGGCTTCATGGTGAAGACCCCATTGCGACTAAGTTGGAAAACCTACCAACGGGTCACTCCGACCGCATCATGTCCATGCGCCTCCCACTGAGACACCAGCAATACGTCACCCTTCTCAGTGTGTACTCCCCAACCCTCCTGGCAGAGCCTGCAGAAAAAGACAAGTTCTACTCTGACCTGCGCAGCCTCCTGCAGAGCACCTCTGCAGACGACAAAGTCATCATCCTTGGCGACTTCAACGCCAGAGTGGGCCAATACTCTGAAGCCTGGAAAGGAGTCCTCGGCAAGCATGGCGTTGGGAACTGCAATGACAATGGTCGCCTACTGTTGGAGCTCTGTGCAGAGCAGCAACTTGTCATCACCAACACTACTTTCCAGCAAAAGGACAGTCGAAAGACCACCTGGATGCATCCACGCTCCAAGCACTGGCACCTTATCGACTAAGTCCTAGTGCGTCAGAGGGACTGCAGTGACGTCCTCCTCACCAGAGTAATGCCCAGCGCAGAGTGCCACACTGACCACCGCCTTGTTCGCTGCAAACTCAGGCTCCGCCTCAAGCTGAAACCCAAGAAAGGCCCCCCCCCCCCCCCCCCCCCCCCCGCCCAAGAAAAAGTTTGATGTTGCCAGCCTTCAGCGTGACGACAAGAAAGCTGCCCTTCAGGCCGATTTACAGCGCATGCTCAAAGACACAGTTGATCCAGCAGACTCCTCCCCTGAAACACTCTGGGAACAACTGAAAACTGCTATTGTAAAATCCTCTGTGAAAGTCTTGGGCTTTGCTAGAAAGAGGAACAAAGACTGGTTTGACGAAAACGACGTAGAGATCCAGGAACTTCTAGCAAAAAAAAGAGCCGCCCACCAGGCCCACCTAGCCCAGCCTTCCTGCCCTGTGAAGAAGTCTGCCTTCCGCCTCATCTGCAGCAGTCTCCAGCTCAAGCTTAGAGAGCTCCAGAACGAGTGGTGGTCCAGACTCGCACAGAGGACCCAGCTCTGCTCTGACAACGGTGACTACAGGGGCTTCTACGAAGCACTGAAAGCAGTGTATGGCCCTAGGCACCTGGTACAAAATCCCCTGCGAAGCGCTGATGGACAGGCACTCCTCACAGATAATACCTCCATCTTGAACCGCTGGTCGGAATACTTTCAAGACCTATTCGGCGCTGAGCGCACTGTTCAAGAAACAGTCATCCTCCAAATCCCACACCTTCCACTAAAGGCTGAATTGGACGAACCGCCCACCGCCGAAGAGACCCTCACAGCCATCCACCAGCTCAAGAGTGGCAAAGCAGCAGGCATTGACGGAATCCCGCCAGAGATCTGGAAACATGGAGGCCCAGCACTGCACAACAAGCTCCACGACCTCTTTCTCTGCTGCTGGGAAAAATGAACACTACCAAAGGATTTCCGTGATGCAGTCATCATCACCCTGTACAAGAACAAAGGAGAGAAGTCTGCCTGCTCTAATTATCGTGAAATTACCCTGCTGTCCATTGCAGGGAAAATTCTCGCAAGGTTGCTCCTGAATCGGCTGGTGCCTGCCATCGCTCAAGACCACCTCCCAGAGGGCCAGTGTGGCTTCAGAGCCAACAGGAGTACCACCGACATGGTCTTTGTGCTGAGACAGCTTCAGGAGAAGTGCCACGAGCAGAACAAAGGGCTGTACGTAACGTTTGTCGACCTAACAAAAGCGTTTGACACTGTGAGCAGGCAAGGTATGTGGCAGATCCTGGAGCGACTAGGCTGTCCCCCAAAGTTCCTCAACATGATCGTCCAGCTCCACGAGGACCAGCAAGGCCAGGTCAGACTAAACAGTGACCTCTCAGAACCATTCGCAACGGCGTGAAGCAAGGCTGCGTGCTGGCACCGACCCTCTTCACCATCTTCTTCAGCATGATGTTGAAGCAGGCCACAGTGGACCTCGACGATGACGACGCAGTGTACATCAGGTATCGTCTCGATGGCAGCCTGTTCAACCTCAGACGACTGCAGGCCCACACGAAAACCCTAAACCAACTGATTCGTGAGCTGCTCTTTGCTGATGACGCTGCCCTCGTTGCACACACAGAGAGAGCCTTGCAGCGCATTACGTCCTGCTTCGCAGATGCCGCCCAGCTCTTTGGACTTGAGGTCAGTCTGAAAAAGACAGAGGTCCTTCATCAGCCGGCACCCAAGGAAGAGCATCGCCCTCCCCACATCACCATCGGCGAGTCCGAACTGAGGTCTGTACACCAGTTTACCTACCTTGGCTGCATCATCACGTCAGACGCCAAGCTGGACAAGGAGCTGGACAACAGGCTTGCAAAAGCGAACAGTGCTTTCGGGCGACTATTCAAGCGGGTGTGGCACAATCAACAGCTGAAAAAAGGCACCAAGATCAGCGTGTACAGAGCTGTCGTCCTCACCACCCTGCTGTACGGTTCCGAGTCCTGGGCCCTCTACCGCAGCCAACTACGACTCCTCGAACGCTTTCACCAGCTCTGCCTGCGTACCATCCTGGGCATTCACTGGAGTGAGTATGTCACCAACGTCGAGGTCCTTGAACAGGCGGAAACTGTGAGCATCGAGGCTTTGCTGCTGCGGACACAGCTTCGCTGGGCGGGGCACGTCTCCAGGATGGAGGATCATCGCCTACCCAAGATCACTCTGTTCGGCGAGCTCGCCACTGGACACCGAGACAGAGGGGCATCAAAGAAGAGATACAAAGACGGTCTCAAGAAGTCACTTAGTGCCTGCCAAATCGACCACCGCCAGTGGTCTTCGCTTGCTGCGGACCGTGACATCTGGCGCTCCACCATTCACAAGGCAGCCGTCTCCTTGGAGGACTCTCGCAGAGCTAACCTTAAGGACAAGCGGCTCAGAAGAAAAAACAGAGTTGTCGTAACTCAGAACCCTGACCAGACCTTCCCCTGCAGCCACTGCGGTCGAACCTGCCTGTCCCGGATTGGCCTCCACAGCCACGAAAATGCCTGCAGACGACGTGGGCAAGCCCTATAGAATCTTCGTTCGCGAAGTCAAGCCAAGAGAGATTTCTGCCTCTTCTGTCTGTCTGTCTATCAGTCAGTGTCTCTGCCTCTTGTGTCTGTCTGTTTCAGCCTCTTGTCTGTCTGTGTTTCTGTTTCTTCTGTCTCTGTGGCTGGTGCAGTGATAATCACATGATTATTAGTATTCTAAAGACAAAGAGCATGTTAGTTACTACACATCAGAAACACCAGCATGGCCTACCACTCTCCTTTAACACTCTTCTTAGATAGCCAGCCTGTAGAACAAGTAACTAGGCATCCGGCGCTTATTAGGCGTTATAGTGGACAACCAATTAAGCTGGAAGCCGCATACTGACTCAATATGCAAAACAATCTCCAAAAATCTGTGCCTGCTATCAAAACTATGCCATCATAGTTAATACTGATATCCGTAAACTCTTTTTCCATGCGCGTATTAAAACGCATTGTGACTACAGTCTACCGTCTGGGATGGATGCAGCGAAGTTCACATGAAAAAAGTTAATTCCTTGTATCGTCGGGGCATTAAATTAATACTTCCCGGTCCTACTTCGACTGACGAAAAAATAAAATTTCTCAAGTTACTAACATTGAATAAACAGTTTGAAGTTAATCCGGCGCTGTATTCTACTGCACAAGATTATGCACGGAAAAGCCCCCACCCTATCTAAGAACTCTATTTTCCGACAAAAATAGGAAAAAACACGAGAAATAGTTCGATCCACCTTCCAAAAATTAGATTAGGCATCTGTAAAACCAGCCTGTCCTTTTCAGGTGCTAACGGCGTGGAATATTTTACCTCCACACCTGAAATCAATTTGTACAATTCGCGTCTTCAAAGGTCGCCTCCATAAATATTTACTTCAGAAGTAATAGTATTTTCGGCTCCTATATGCTACTATTCATATAGTTAGTGACAAGTTTCCTTTTACCTATTAATCTTCTACTGTTGCTACAGATTATGTAATAGTTCAACTGTCTGCATTAACATGTCAGGTATATATATATATTTTAATTTTATATATATATTTTTTTTCTGAGGTGGCGGGTGGGGGTGGGGGGAAGGGGGAATGGGTCTTTTTACTTATATGTGTTTTATCTTTTGCTGTAAAGTCTGGTGTATTTTATATGTGTAGAGTAGCAGGACAGTTTGGAAGATAGGCATTGCTATGCCTAAAAGTTTTTATCCTGAATAAGAACGTTTCATCATCATCATCATCTCTCTCTCTCTCTCTCAGTCTCTCTCTCAGTCTCTCTCTCTCTCTCTCTCTCTCTCTCTCTCTCTCTCTCTCTCTCTCTCTCTCTCTCTGTGCGCGCGCGCGCGCGCGCCTGTGTGTGCCGTGTCAGTGTGTGTGTCAGTAGTGTGTCAGTCGGAGTGTTGTGCAGTCGGTGTGTTAGGAAGAAGCCGGCAGTCCTAAGAACTTATGTTTTTGATTTCATCCACAAAGTCATTTGCACCTAGTGTACATGATATGGGGCAAGGGAGCTGGATCAGTCACGTAGGGACACAGAGGTGTAAAAACAGGGGAAACAAAATTAATGTACGACTGATTTCCATGAGCACTGGCATTCATTCGGCTGAGCCAAATGGCCCGGATCGACCAATGATATTCGTGACAGAACAGAGCAATACTTTCGCGATTCCTTAGAAATAAGGCACCAAGATAACCGTCAGTTGAAAAGCTTTATCCTCCGCAAGCATAGCACAGTCATAGTCCTGTCCTAAACTTACATAACGTAAGATAACATTCATGTGGTTGTGCCGTAAGGAAACGCTGAAACGCTTTTAGCCCAATTGGTTATTTTATAATGTGTGTATAGTTTGGAAATGCACGCCAAGTACAAGTCCGTACAGTTCACACGCCTGGCATTCCATTATCCTTATCTCTGCCAGGTGTTAAAAGGCAGCAGTATATACAGGCTATAGCATAAACACAGTGCGGAGGTAGCGCCGGGTTAGTGGAACCCGCAGTATGGCGGGCGGTCCCCACGCTGATAAGCGCCAGAGAGCCTCTCCCTATTGACGCTCTATGGTGCAGACGAAGACGCCGCTCACGTCGCATCTACACGATTTTTTTTACCCGTTTTATTTTATTTTATTTTTTTTGTGCGGCTATAAACAACAGAAAATTCAGTTCAGTAAAATCTCGGCGCTTCTCTCTGTCTGAAATCAGTCGTGTGATGTGTAAACTTGATTTGTCCTGCTTATTAGCCTACATACTTTGAACTAATCCAAGAGGAAGGTCAGGTTTATTGGAAGACGCATCATGGCAACAATTTGTGTTACTGATATCACCGACATACACAGTTGACACACACACATTAACACGCACACTAACACTCACACACATACACTGACACGGGCAGCACACACACCGGGCCGGCGCACACTCACACGCACATACACACAGGCGGCACACACACGCGCTGAGACACTGTCTCACACACAAAACACACACACACACACACACACACACACACACACACACACACACACACACACACACTGGGCACATACACACACACACGGGATACACACACACACACACACACACACACACACAATGATGATACGCCTTAATGAGACATTTCAGTCACCGGCCAACCGTACGTCATCCATCCATCCCACGGCATCCCACTCACCCACCCACCGCATTAAAACGAATACAAGAATGTAGTTTCAGCAATTTATTAGAAAATAATTGATCACAGCTTTCTCGCACATTAAAAAAATCATACAACTTTCAACACCGTACAGTACAAGCTAGTTGATCACATCTTTCTCGGGTTGATAAAACTCAAAGTTGTGATCCCGCCGTGAGATGGCCTTAGTTGCCTGCTCGGCGTTAAACCCAAATCACTAACTCAACGCCGTACAATACAGACATGACGCAGTCATCGACGCACACTGAGATTGTTGTCTCTGAAACATACAGAAGGTGAACAAATTGATGAGCTGAAAACAATGGTCATAACGGTATGTGACTGCCTACATAATTTAACCCATTTAACCCAACGGCCGCATTTCCCAAAGTTTGGCCACTAGGTGTCATCTACCGACTGTGTACGAGTTGCAGAAACGGATCAACCATGATAATTCAAGCGGTTAGTGCCAGAGCGGTAACGTGACGCCTGGTTGTACAAAGCTAATCTGGCATACCCTTGCCCTATCATGGTCGATCCCTCTCCGGCTGTAAGGCGTCGGGGTTATATGGGTTAACCCCAATGCGCAAGCAGCCAGCCGCGGTGTTGAAAATGTACCGGTGGTCCCATACGCAAAGGGAGTCAACAAATGAAAAGTACTACGCATCGAGGTTAGCCGTAGGGGCATGCGCAGGACTTACGCTCTCTCTTGCAACTCAGCCTAGTAGAGGCACTGCTTATTTCCCACACAGGAGTGATGTTCAGCAACAAAGTTAAACCTGCTTAAAGCGGTCGCCGGGTGGACTACAAATGTGGTTGTCTTCGGACAGATGGTCTCCTTACACAGGGGCATCTTAGCAGGCCTAATGGCATGAAGACAATGAGACCAAACACGGCTGGTCTGTTTGACAGGTTGTCGTCTATTTAACAGGTTTCACTGCCACTTTAAGTGCCTGTATCTGGTTGTAGTGTATTAAGGTTGAATGGGCAATTAACCCATTGACTAATACTGACGATACCGTTCGGCCGCGGGAAAGACGCGTAGTTAGGCTTCTTAGTTTCCGCTGAGCGGTATCGTCAGTAGCACTCAAAGGGGTTAAACTATCCAAAGACCCTACATACGCTGTTCTCGCCAAGTGTTCTCTATACATACTAAAGGAAATTAATACTGAAACGGCGATCACACATCATAGTACAGACAGGATGGCTTGATCCCCTTCCTTATGGTGTGATTGAAATTACCAGACCATGAAAGTCCCTACTATTTGCCGCGGTATCGGTGTATTCCCCAGATAGACCCACTCGCGGAGTACACCACAAGTACACTTCTATTCAAATGCACATCTTCTTTGAAATGAAGTGTACTTTTGGCGCACTCACGGACTGAGTCGGTCTATCTGAGGAGTACGGCACCCGCAAAATGGTATGGGAGCATATAGCAAATGACACGTGCAAAACACCCACTTACCGAGTGCTTAGCGACGGCCGTACAGACCACCGATACCGCCGATACCGCTCAGGCCATATCCGTAGCCGCCAATGCCCCCAAGTCCGCCGTAACCCAGACCGCCGTAGCCCAGACCGCCGTAGCCCAGACCGCCGTAGCCCAGACCGCCGTAGCCGAACCCACCCAGCCCGCCGAAGCCGCCCAGACCGCCGAAGCCGAAGCCGCCCAGGCCGCCGAAGCCTCCGAGTCCGCCGAACCCGCCCAGTCCGCCGAAGCCAATACCGCCGGCGGAGGCAACAGCCATGAGAGCGACGAGGAGGGTGAGCTTGTACATTGTCGGCTGTGGGAACAAGAAAGAGCGGTGTTTGTGCCACAAAAACAGGATGACTTTTTTCCGTACGTGAGTCAGTGGGTGTATTCGCCAGACAGACCCACTCTCGTCGTACGCCACAAGTGCACTTCTATTCAAATGAGATACTAACCATCAGTCCTTTGAATAGAAATGTGCTTATGGTGTACTCCCCGAGTGGTTCTATCTGTGGAGTACACCCGCAAACGGTACTATATTTAGATGTTACGGTGATTTTAAAGTTGAGTCTTATCGACTTTGTCTGACTTCAGTATGGAAATCAAATGAAACCTAAGGTAAACTCAATTTAAAATTACTGTTGATATGGCATTCGGACAAACTTATTTTCAGATCGTCATCCCCGTGTCAGTGCGTGGCTGGTTTATTTTTCAAAGTGAATCAGGCGTGCCCGGTTCACGTTAAAGCTTCAGCTTCAGGTTCAAAGAGCAAATCGAATCTATTAATTTTTAACACTTCCTGCGGTTCAAAGTAACATTCACACGCAGTTAATATTTTAATCGTATGCACTCATCATAGCTCCTTAGGAAAGAACAAGATGAGGATTTCATCCCAAAGTTTACCGTATTGTTTGGACGCACAAAACATTCAGAGTTGTTCATATTTTTAGGCTTGATGCTGATCCATTTCCCTCCTCTCTAAGCCAACCTCTGCCAATCAACACACACGTCGGTGCACACGAATAAAGACGGACACACGGCGCTTCCCGCCATTAGGACGCGCTGTGGGCTCGTGTAGCGACAGGGATAGATCTCTTTCTACTCTAACCCACCCTCTGATCCAGTACACACAAGCACACAGAAATAAAGACGGACACACGGCGATTCCCGCCATTCGTAAGCTCTGGTAGCTATTTTAAAGAAGAAAAATAGCACGAGCAGCGAAATGACGTCATTTCAACCTTCACGTCATGGCATCATTAGTCCCACGACGCCGTGTTCATAATGACGAATCGATGTTATACGTCACTCATCGCTGTACTAACATTTGACGTATTAGAAGATCAAACTTGGCAATTTTCTTGCTGATTTTCACAATCTGACCTAATCCTACCCCAGGGTCAGGACAAACAGCGGGCGTATGCAAACACTGTTTATGAAAAATCATGCGGGTATTAATGAGAAAAGTTTTTTTTTTTCCGTAAAAGAAAAAATCAAAGTAATGACTCCGAAAAAGTGGTGCAGAAAATTGTCTGATTTTCACACCTTGGGCAAACAGGTCACAATTGAACTAATCGTACCCGACAGCCGAGACATAATGCAGGCTTATGTAAATACCGTATGTGACAAATAATGCTATTATTAATGAGAAGATTGGAGTTTTTTTTTTCGAAAAAAAAGATTCAATTGTTTTAAGATTA